>CM072522.1:57481708-57696708 GCA_036898135.1 Oncomelania hupensis
CTTGACAGTGACCACAAAACACCACTCACCTGCAGGGCCCACATCAAGTCGTCCTGTCAGCAGTTGGCCCAGTCCCCGTCCACACGCCTCACACTCCTCAGGCCAACATCCTGTATGGCCGTCCCCCTCGTGAAGGAGTGTGATCACTGCTGGCCCGTCCCCAGGGGCAGGAAGCCCACTGTCGCTATAGTCACGGAATTCACTGGGATACTGCTGTATCGCTGGCCGCACCTCCCTGAGGACAGCAAAGTACTTTCTATCTTCCACTACCACCACCTCCACCTCCACCACCACCAACACCACCTCCACCAACAGCAACAACAATAACAACAACAACAACAACCACAACAACTACAACCAACACAACAACAACCACAACCACCATCACCAGTACTACTACTAATACTACTACTACTACTACTACTACTACTACTACTACTACTACTACTACTACTACTATTAATGCTACTAACAACTACTGCTACTGTTACTATTACTACGTCTACTGCTGCTACTACCACTACAGCTGTTTCTACTGCTGCTATTACTACTGCTGCTGCTCTAACTATATCTACATCTACTGCTATTTAATACCACTGCTACCACTATCTGTTGCTGCTACCACCACCACTACTACTACTACTACTACTACTACTACTACTTATTACACGAGTTACCCACCTGAGGACGGCGGGTGCGGAGCGAAGGGGCGTGGTCACCACCTCTTCCTGCAGGCAGGCTGGAATGTCTTTGTGACGAACACCAGCACACCACAGGTGGAGATGCTGCACGCTGCTCTGTAATCTCCACACCAGTTCCTCTGTACGTGGACCTCTCACCCTGCTGTTAGACAGAGAAAGTGTTTTGATGACGTGTTGACCACACAAGACAACAACTGTTACTGGCGGTGTTAATAAACCTGTACTGTTACTTGATGGACTCAGCGCAGTCCAGGGGTTGATGCCACGCACCTCCTGCCTGTTACATAGCGCAGTGTCACGGCCCTCGAGCGGGTTCCGTGACTTCAGCACATAAAGCGAGTGAAAAGGAATAAATCTCAAACAAAATAAACTAACACAAAATGCCAGAATACAATCACACTCTTTTATTCAACAATTAACAGGCAGACACAGGACAAATGGGAAGCTAACCACCCTCCACCCCTATCAAGACCCCCCGACCCAGTATTAACTAACAATTACCTCCCCTTGTTCAACACTAAACAGAACTAAACAGCAACAGTTTCTTTACAAAATGCGTACAACAAAATCACAATCAATAAATCAATTCAAAATATAAATCTTCAAATAATAAATGATGGCGTTATGAATCTTTAATCTTAAACTACTATACAGGTGAAGCTGTAGCACTGAAGCACTGTTCAAATGTTTTTGTCAAGTAGCTCAGAGAGCTAAACAGTCTCTTTCACAATAAGTGGATGATTCTCTAACTAAATGAATATGTTTTTAGGTGTGGTGCAGTGCGAGTCTGTGTGTGCGTGAATTAGGTGTGAAAACCTCCTGTAATAGTGTTGCCTCGACACATAGGCAAAACACGCAGCAGTGGCGGAGACCACCACAACACTTCCCTGCTGTAGAGGCAACGGCACACCCCAGGCTGGCTAGAAACCAATCAGCATAAACATTGGCGATGACAGGTACAACCGCATCATCAGCATCAACAACGGCAACAAAACGTCAACAGCAACATAAGCAACAGCATAAGAAGCAGCATAAGAAGCAGCCCAAACCTGTAAGCATATACGCAGTCTTAACAGTCTGCCTACAAGACATAAACACTATATAATATAAAACGCCGTCCTCCGTCCACCATCTTGACCTGTCTATGCATACAATGATAATAATACAAGATGCTATGCACACATTTCAATAATATAGATCAACCTTTGATGCTTAATAATTCACATCTTCTATAAACACAGACATTTATATAAATATACACAATTATTGCAATCATACTTCATCATACAGTCCTGATTCATTCCACCTCCCTTCTTCATCACCATCACCCCCAACGGTTATAACACATCACGATTATCTCCCTTCATTCATACTATCTTGCCGTACCATACTGTAACCATGCTTCCTTCATAATCATCACTTCATCTTTCTTCAGCCTAATACATTTTATCGCTCTCTACATACATACACTCTCACCCACTCTCTCTCTCTCTCCCTCTCTACATTCCCCATCATCGCCTTTGACCCACTTTTATAACAACAGCAGCAACGACATTTCCCCATCACATATACAATAAGAAAATCATAAGAAAATCATATAAAATCAACAAAAATCATTATGCATCCTAAAATACATCCCCTTCCCCACACTCATCACCACTCATACGCGTACGCAGTTCTCGGAGTGCGCCACTAAAGAATTGGATAACAGGGTTTGCTCACCTTATAGGCCCCGGCTTGTGATACACCTTCCCCCAACACCACAACACAACACAGCACTGTCACAGTACACAGGTTAGTCTTTTGAGAGTCACTTTGTCTTGCTATTGCTGGTTATTTCACTTCCCAAATAACACTTATAAAATGAGGACGAGGTCACCTTAGTTCTGCAACAGAAGCTAAGTCTCGGTGGGTGTTCAATCGAGAACTACACACACCTTAGGAAGACAACCCTACGTTCATACACAAACGGCAGTTAATATTCATCCTCTTTCGAATTCTAAACATCCTTACCCCGACGAGGGTGTAAGACCTTGGGTGGCTATATAAACAATAATCACACCCTTCCAACAGAACCCTATACTACAATGACCTCTGTCACAGGGTTGCTGCCTGGTTAGATTCGACCTTCTCGCAAAAGCATCTCAAACCACTCTGCCCTACCAAAAACGCACCGGCCACAAGCAAAACGTCGAGCTCTCGTCAGTATACACATTCCTTATTACGCATAGCCCTGTTCTGAATTTGGCCTACCCCTGTCTTCTTCGTTACGCACGGACTTTACGATACTGCACCTTTCGTACACAAAAAGTAAATCGGTCACGCTATTCTATGTACACTACATACAGAGAAGTGCAACTTCGTAAAAAGTATAATTCTCCCTGCTATCTGAAAACTCGTGTCGTCACACGCAGATACTCGAAAATCAATATATTTCTCGTGATGATGATGATGATGATGATGATGATGATGATGATGATGATGATGATGATGATGATGATGGTGATAATGATGATGATTAACAAATAATCCAAAAAACACTATTAAAAATTGATTTGACATCATTTCAGTGATGCTGTTTTTAGATAGAACAGAAAGTGGGCTTTGCTATTATAGAAATATTCCTAGAGCTAATAACGAAAGTCCACCGGCTTATGTAAACATCTGTACAACAGGACTATGACATGAAAACGCCATAATCTTCAACATCATCATCATCATCATCATTGTTGATGATATCATCATCATCATCATCATCATCATCATCATCATCATCATCGTCGTCATCGTCGTCATCGTCGTCATCGTCGTCATCGTCGTCATCGTCGTCGTCGTCGCATTCGCCGACGGCATCACCATTATCAACATCATCATCAGCATCAGCAGCAGCAGCATCCGCACGTTGTTGCTACTCACTCCTTGTCAAAGTCCACCTCATCGAAGAGGACACAGAGCGTGCCTCCACGTACAGCCGCTGACAGATCATTGAATGCCACGTCCACATCGTCAGCGTCGTTAAAGAAATCATAAGAGTGAAAGTGCACCGCGGCAGGGGGCGCTGTGGGATCAGCAGCCATGGTCACTTGCAGCTGGTTGTAGATCAGAAGGCTGGCAGACAGAGCTATATTGTACAGACTGATGACGTGGACGTCATGGCCTCTGGACAGCCAACAAAGTCCTTGTAGGACCAGCAGTATTGTTTTGCCTGCACATGTATACGGATACATAATGATGATGATGATGATGATGATGATGATGATGATGATGATGATGATGATGATGATGATGATGATGATGATGATGATGGATGTAGGACCAGCAGTGTGGTGTTTTGCCTGCACACATATACGGATAAATGATGATGATGATGATGGTGATGATGATGATGATGATGATGATGATGATGATGATGATGATGATGATATTGATGACTAAATAACAAGAATGATGAAGAATACGTGATGTGGTTAATAGACAACATCTGTACAAAGGGAAAATCAATCCTAAAAGGCAGTGAAGACGACGTGATGTTGTGATAGATCTCTAGACGTGCTTGCCCTATCTACCATAACCTATTTATCCTATCCAGTACATCGGAAGTCGTTGGGGCACCATAGATGATCGTTTAAACAGCGTACTCCATCTGTCTGTCCTCTGCACCCCTAGATATGCAGTGTTTTCTAATTATGTTATATTTCCTGTGTGACAAATCTACTGACTTTGTTCTTCGTGTGCAGCAGTCTGGCCAAACTGTCGTCTGCTACATGCGCGCAGTACTTTATTTTGTGTGTACAATTATCCATCCCATTTTCAATGAAAATGCAATGTTCCTCAGCTTGGAGAATTCAGGCCTGTTTGATTTTCTTTGAGTACTATTATTTTATATCCAAACATAGAAAGAAGTAGCGCAAATCTAGTATACATGTACACACCAAAGATATGTACTGTTACTATAGAGATTGCTATGTGCTGACTTTGCCCAGACATCACACAACACACCTATAGACTACGGATGTTCATGGAGCGAGATATCCGACTAAAAATTGGAAATTCTTTGCCCAGACAGCTTTGACACATCACAATAACTACAATTGGCTGCGCGCGTGCACAACCCATCCCCTCCCCACCTTCACCCCACACGGAAATAGAAAGAAAGCAAGGGACAGGGAACTATATCAACACTTCATCCTCACTGTAGTTATACAATGAATAGGGAAACATCAACACTTCATCCTCACTGTAGTTATACAATGGATAGGGAACTATATCAACACTTCATCCGCACTGTAGTTATACAATGGATAGGGAAACATATCAACACTTCATCCTCACTGTAGTTATACAATGGATAGGGAAACATATCAACACTTCATCCTCACTGTAGTTATACAACGGATAGGGAACTATATCAACACTTCATCCTCACTGTAGTCTACTCCATTTTCAAAGTTGCTTGCTGAACGCTCAAATAGGCCTACGTCCATGTTTATACTTGACAAACAATCTGGGCTTTGCTGATAACACAAAAAATATTAAAACGACATTTGGAAGATGACCATTGCTAGAGGAGAAGCCATTGATCGAGCTACTGTACTCTACTGTAGGTCCGCAGTGAAAAGAAACTCAGTTTCCTTGCAAGGCGGCGCACTGCGAGCATGTAATTTTTTTTTTAAATAGTCGGGAATCAGAACGAGCAAACTGCAGGTCAGTCTGTCTGTCTGTCGGTCTTTCGTTCTGTCGGTTGGTGCGTTTCCTGCCACACCTCAAGAACCACCAAACAGATTGTGACCAAACTTCACAGTAATATTATTTAGACTAGTTGCCATCTTCCATGTCATCATGTTTGCTCTACCGTAAAGATCAAGATCGTTGGAGTCAATTTGCTGCTAAATATGTTTTGCTCTATTCCTAAAAAAACAACAATAAAAACAAAAACACAAAAACACCCAAAACAACCACGGTGGACCCAATATTGGGGACTTTTGGAATACGGGTACTTCAACTCATGATCATTCAGTCAGTATAGCCCAGTCAGACTGTCGGTCGTTTGTTTCTTTGAATTTCACTTTTTTTAAAGCAAATTTTGCATTAGGCCTACTTCAAGAACACGTGACAGATTTTGAACAATTTTCTTTATGCACATGCTTTATGTACTGTTGAACATGTTATGTCATTCACAGTTGCACTCTTTCAAAGGTCAAGATCGCTGTGGTTCATAATTTTCTAACCCTAACCACACTGTATCTCCAAATTGGCAGAACCGATTTTAAAATGTTTTTGCTTGCGCTGCTGATGGTTCAGATAGTTGTCGATCATTCCAGTTTTCATTTTGCTTCGTTAGGATAAAGCTGAGTAACAGCACTGCTAAAAACTAAAAACGTTCACACCTTTGGAAATGCTGCTTTTCAGCCATATGCCGAAGTGTCTGGAAATACACAGGAGTTATTGTGTTTTTTAAGTTTTATTTTTTTAAATTACCTTATTGTCCCCTTTTCTATAGGGAAATTCTGTGCCGCCTCCCCTGGGGAAAGCGTAGTCACAGCCTGTGGCGCGCCCAAACCCAATCTACCTAACATTAGTTGTGATTTTGAAATTTTGCTGGGGGAGCAAACCGGAGTACCCGGAGAAAACCCCCGAGACGTTGCCCGAGTCGAAAGTAAATAATATTCGGAGAAGCATAACGCCCAGATGCTGGATCGAACCCACACCTGTCAGGCGCCATTGGTTTCTGGCCTGTGGAAAAGGCAAGTTAGTCCCGACATAGCCCACTTGGCCACAACGCTCGGAGTTGCCTGCCTTCTTGTTTTGTTTGGTATCAAACCTCTCGCTACTGCCACAGGCGCTCGTTATCATACAACAGGCTATCTCCAGCTTTTTACTCGTGCCTTTAAAATCTAACTAGAAGGGCAAAGGCCATATGACTCACATGCTCCTTATGGAACTTAAAAATATTTAACATTACAATAATGGTGTTGGATGCAGGCAATCTAAAAATTTCACAAATAAAAAAAAATTGATTTCCTTTCCGTCTTCTTATAGCGATGTTCATTAACGCCACATGTTTGAGTGATGAATGTGTGTTTGTTGTGTATGTGGGAGTGTTTGCAACACGTGAGCATGTATGTTGGTTACAGATCGCCGCGCTTTGAGTCTGAGTTAGGAATAAGGCGCGTATAGCATCCATTATTATTATTACAGACAGACGGAACGACGGACGGACTTTTTTTCGTGTGTTTTAAATGTAATTTTGGAGTACTACACATTTCGCAAAGATTTGCACAAATCAAGAATTTCGGATGGAGGGGGAGGGGGTTGGGATGTGGGTGAGGGGAGTGTTCAGCAAGCTACATAGACTACATACATAGACTGCATACATAGGCTACACACATAGACTACATACATAGGCTACATACATAGGCTACATACATAGGCTACATACATAGACTACATATATAGGCTACATACATAGGCTACATACATAGACTACATACATAGACTACATACATAGACTACATACATAGACTACATACATAGACTACATACATAGACTACATACATAGACTACATACATAGACTACATACATAGGCTACATACATAGACTACATACATAGGCTACATACATAGACTACATATATAGGCTACATACATAGGCTACATACATAGGCTACATACATAGACTACATACATAGGCTACATACAGAGACTACATAGACTCACAGTGTTATGAACGTGGGTCAAAAATAATACTATAATTTTATTACGATTCCGTATGGTAATCACTAATGTATGGACAAGCTCTAAAATATAAAATACTAAAATTACAGAACAGGTTCGTCATCGTTGTCCATGTATAGCTTGGAATTAGCAAAATAAATCTAGCACATTGTGTGTATGTATGTGTGG
Organism: Oncomelania hupensis; assembly: GCA_036898135.1. Taxonomy (NCBI): domain Eukaryota; kingdom Metazoa; phylum Mollusca; class Gastropoda; order Littorinimorpha; family Pomatiopsidae; genus Oncomelania; species Oncomelania hupensis. The sequence goes on from CM072522.1 coordinate 57,489,314, forward strand.
TGTAACAGTAGTTTATTGGCAATAAGACTATTGTAAAGACACTTGACGCTACATTTGGTCACACAGCCATAGTCTCAGTGAACCATCATATTGGTAACATTATAACAATGATGATGATGATGATGATGATGATGATGATGATGATGATGATGATGATGATGATGATGATGATGATGATGATGATGATGATGATGATGATGATGATGATGATGATGACAACTACCTTTAAACAAAACTATTTATTTCAAAGAGGCAATGTTACGACCTCATATTACAACAGTGAAGCATTGCAAAAAGTTACTGTTACGACGTCATACTACTACTACTACTACTACTACTACTACTACTACTACTACTACTACTACTATTACTACTACTACTACTACTACTACTACTACTACTACTACTACTACTACTACTAATAATAATAATAATAATACGAATACGACTACGAATTTTTTAGGGTCCATAGTTAAAATACAATAACATGGGCATTTGTCTTTAGTAGCACAAAGACTAAGACGAAAAGATTAAAAACTAAAAGAAATATTAACGGTTTTTGTTATATAAAACATTAATTAAGACAATCATACGCATACTAAATAGCTTACTTCATTGCACAACTCACATCATATCACATTATATCATCACAGTACACAGAAGAAAAAATGTAGGTAACTGGGGGTATCACAGTTTGCTTAAATTTAAAATGCGGATTGCACTTGGTAAATAAGAGTGACCATACAAGTTTCTTTTCCAGGCCGGGGTTCTAAACCTCCGACCTGAGGGCAACAGTTCAAATGATCTACACATGGGATGACTGTTATCAGACATGATCTTTCTAGCTTTACTTTTCACAAAATCTTATATTTCTGTTATTGGCTTTTGTGTCTTTCCTATCACTTTACTAGCTAGGTTTACAATACGGTTGAGTCTGTTCTCGTCTCTAACGCCAAGATTTCCGAACCAGATAACAATGTTAAAACATAGAATACTTTCTACTAACGATCTGTAAACCATTTCTAAGATATGTGCATTGACCCCAACATTGTTTAACTTTCTTACTAGCTACATCCTTTGATTGGTCTTCAGGGGCGGATCTTGTTCTTGTGCCACTTGTGCACATGCACACACCCCTGGCGGTCCAAAAAACAAAAAAAGGAGGGAGAAAAGGAGAAGAAAGAAGAGAAAAAAAAATTACTAATTCTCACTCACCACACAGTTTCATGTACCTCCAAATTAGTTGGTTTTTTTGGGGTTTTTTTTTGTGTGTGTGACCAAACTTGTACATGCATCAGGTCAGTTTTGAATAAAACTGATGTGAGTGGCTATTTCTTGTTTTATTTGCAGTAACTTTATCTGTCTTTGTATAAGCCTTTATGCAAGATGTTCTGCTATTGTAAATTTTATCATCAGAGTTTGCAGAGGGGTGTTTGTGTGTGTGTGGGAGGGGGGGTGGACTAAACTTAAAGAGGACTTTTAGCACAAAACAATACTATTTTCAGTCCTTAAAATAATGCCCAAAATGCACCAGATTGCACAGATTTTAACCATTATTTTCAAATTTTTCCGGGGGACCCCCCTAGTACACTCGCCTGCTCGCGCTTGTGGCTACGCCACTTCGCATTAGTGCACTGTGCACACCCCCTCAACAATGGAAAGATCCGCCCCTGGTCTTTTTGCAAATAAAACCAACATGATCACTTAACTTCAAGTTCCTGTCTAAAACCATCCCTAAATATTGAAAGATTCAACCTGTTCTACATTTATTTTCAGATGCGATTTTCAGGGGGCGAAGTAGGGTAGGATCTCTCGCACGGTGTTCTTCAAAGCAAATTTCTTTAGTTTTAGTTACGTTTAGCTTTAAATAACTTTCACTGAACCAGGTAAGAAGCGTACAAGTACTAATTAGCATTTGTAAGGCGCCAAACCTGCGGATCTAGGCGCGCACACACCAACATTCATCTAATCATACATTCATGTTTTATATATAAAAGCAGACAGCATAGAAATGCATGCACACACACTGAAACACACAAACCAAGAATACTAAATGAAGAAGGTAAGGTAGTCCCATAGCCTTGTGGCCGTAGGGGAGCGTGATGTTGGAGATCACACTTATCTTGGGCCAGCGTAATGAGGGTGATGCCCAACTCTCTCCCTCGCTGCTTTACCTTCCCCACCCTCAAGAGAGTAGGTACTCAATCACAGTTGAGTCAACTGGGGGCGTTGTTGTTTGTCGCTTCACACCTTAGCGGTCACCCATCCAAGTGCTAACCGCACCGGACGGTGCTTCACTTTCGACACAGTAGCGAGTGCTCCAACCACTGCACTATCCGACACCCCACCTACCTAAAATGAAGAAAGAATGTAAATTATGTAAAGTGCTGCTGAAAGAGAAAGGTTTTTATGTTGCTTTTAAAACTTTGAATTTAAGGAGCGTGTCTGCCATCGGAGGGACTGGAATGCTACAACGGCAAATGTGACTGCAGCTACCCAATACAACCCACCCATAACCACGTAGGTATATGCATACGATCTACGTAAGATGATGGATCCTATGTTGATATTGATATCTTGTATAGCGCGATCCTCCAGGTCGGTAGACATGTTCATTGCGCATGCAGTGGATTAGGGGCACTGGGAGGGGGGAGGGGAGTCAGTGATCCAAAAATAAAGTGAAGCAGCCATCAGATTTATTTTAGTGTTGTTTTTTTTTCTGGACAACCCAAATGTCGTTCAGCCTGATTAGTCCCCCATGCCTTTCGGTTTTCCCGCAGAAGACAATTAATAGGCCTAAAGCCTACACTCATGACCAGCCTTGCAAATGCACCAAATGGTTTTGCAATTGCTTCTCGCACTAATCTTGCGCTAAATGGAAGGAGATTATCGCCCTGTATCAGGCTGTCGGTCATCCGGAAATGCTAAAACGGATGAAGGTCGGTGACAACAGTATCGTCGATGAACAGAAACACAGCCTATATCAATGTACATGTATTTAAAGATCCCATCACCATTTTATCCACATGTGTGTTCACAAATATTAAGGAAATTTACAGGATTCCGAAAAATCGCAAAAAACTTTGGAACATATTTCTCACGTGACTGCTTCACTAGAAAGGCTAGATCGCGGGAGTACGACAGTAGCAGCGGCGTGTATTCACTGAAAATCAAGTGGTGTGTAGCATAGGGCAGGTCATCGGATATATGTATTTGAATCATTGTATTTATAAGGATGTATGTGTATTTGTGTCATTGTATTTATAAGGATATATGTGTATTTGTATCATTGTATTTATAAGGATGTTTGAGTATTTTGTATCAATGTATTTTGTATCATTGTATTTGTAAGAATAATGATGTTTGTATATGTGTATCATTGTATTTATAACAGGTATGTGCATTTGTATCATTGTATTTATAAGGATGTATATGTATTTGTATAATTGTATTTGTTGCAAGAGGACTAGTTCAACCCAGCACTAAGGCTGCTGGCCTACGCGTTCAGCCAGCTTTGACCTGTGTACAGTTAAGTCGCTGCTTAGCAGACGACACAAGGCAGGACTCTCGCTATAGTATGCAGTGACCTCATCCAGCCGACATATACATCTTCCCCCCCCCCCCCCCCCTCTTCGCTAGAGGCGCTCAGGTATGACTAGTTTTTGCGGGGCTTTGGCTGACCACAGGTTAGGTAGGGTCAACTTTGTCTGAACTTCACACGAGAAGGAGCAACGCTCTGAAAGATCTCTCTAACTGAAGACTAGCAGGTGACGGGTGATAATCATTCATCAACAGTATAGCCACAGCCTGACATTGTCAAAAAGGTAAATGATCGATCTTATGTTTCGTCGCGATTTATAATAATATTGTTGGATTATGTTTGTTAAGTTTTGCCATGTTTTATCATTGTGACTGTTAGTGAAACTTTGCTTGACCACGTGGCGAACCCGACCGGTTTCGGCTCCATGAATTATCCCTTACGGACCGACTGTTGTTCCTCCTATGTGTATTATTGCAGACCAGTGGCTGTACCGGAGAATGTGTATATTGTTAATTACTTCTCCACGTGTTTAGTTTAGCCATGATGTATGTATAAGTATAGGAAGTATGTTGGAGATTCCAGTCGACCACGGGCTTAGAAAAATGATCGTCCCTTGTTCATATGAGTGGAGCTATAACTGAGGGTTATTTCTGCCATCAGTGAGACGCTCTGCACACCCTTAGTATACAAGGTGTTGCATAAACTCGTCTTATGTTTCGCAGACGAGCAGGCTCGTTGGTCCGATGCAGGAGATAGACCACTGAGAGTCACCCCTTACATTTTGCCATAAAGTGGAGCGTCTAGCACTGAGCTACGATAGCCCAATAGTCTAACAACCAGGAGAAGACACCACCACAACACCGCTTATCTACAAGAGAATTAAATCAATAGAAACCGTGCACCAAAACTGCTATAGAAGGACTGTGCGATAGTCCACTCTTCCAGAAAACTGAACAGTAGGACAAAAAGCACTATTAGCCCAATGATGAGACAGTAGCTGCATAGACCTATCAAGGAGCAAAATACTCGAAGTGAAATTTGGACATTTAAGTTAGTATAGGGATTAGAAGATTTTGTATAGAGTAGAGGAAATAAATGTGTCATATTTACTGTTAACAAGGGGCTGGATTACCTATGTTTCATAGCCATGTGAGAGCTAGTGTGTCAGTGAATCTGTTACCATTTTCTCCCTATCTCTATAACCCTATCCGCACACAGACCAGGCTAAACATATAAATGTATTAAGATAAGTCACTGGGTGATTTTACTAGTGGATCCCCGCAGACAAAGAAGAGTGGATAATAGCATTCCATTGTGCAGAGCCCAGAAACAATAGACCCACCGTCACAGTATTTATAAGGCTGTATGTGCAATTGTGTCATTGTATTTATAAGGATGTATGTGTATTTGTGTGTGCAAAATGTGGATGTATTAGTTGGGACCATTTGTGATTGAATTATTCAGGGTGAATTGTTTTTTGGTTTGTTTTGATGCAATATTACGTTCACTCCAGTTGAGACAGTTGTTTTAACAGGCCTACAGGTGCAAGCAGCCTAGCTGAAATTAATGCTTTGGAAATATGTCTTGCAGCTGAAGAGGTTTCGAGGAGAGAAAGCATAACGGGGGCACAATATATTAGATGACTTTGGAGGATCTACCTCCGCATTAAGGCAGCCAGAAATAGATTGTTGATTGAAGAGATAAAGCTAAAGGGATGAAGCTTAAATGCCATAATATCATATTGTTTGACAAAAATCCTTTCATTCTTAAAGATGATTGCAACGAAACAGTAACTAGGAAACTGTTGTTCTCCGATATTCCTGTGTCGTGTGACGACAACCGAAACAGCCCTAGTTCGACCAAAGAGCTTAATGATAGAAAGAGGGGAACTTGGTACAGGACCGCGAGAGGAAAGGTACGAGTTATGCTCCCTTGTCGACATGCTGAAAATGGTTCGTGGCAGAAAGTCAAAAGGCGACCGAGTGAAACGGGGTGGTGAATTTTGCACAGTCATCAATTGCCATAATGCCAGATACAAGAAAAGTTGTGTTGGCAAGTCCTTTTTCAAATTTCCAAGAGACAAAGAAAGGTAAATTGCAATGGGCTCTATGCACAAGTCGGCGCGCGAAAGCGGCATGGTCACGTGGAGCGGGAATAACAAAGCGGTCATGGCTTCTTTTAGCTCGCTCGCGTGTACTCCAATGCTGCTTAAAAATGTCAACGTTACCGACATTTTGGGATATTGTGATGTTTTGAACATAGCACATTCGTGCAATAATGATTACAGACAAATTATTATCAAGGGACAGGCTTTTTTTAAAGAGCGATTTGTCACTGACATTCAGTTTAGAGTTCGTCGATATTTCATCTTTCAGTGGAAATCGATGAAAGGAAATGCTCTTTTCCTTGCATAAAGGTTTTACGTCGGAGTTAGAGCATCCAAACGCAGCACAGTAAGCCTACTTCACCATTTTCAAACTCGCGCACGCTGTGTTATTCCCGCAGCACGTGACCGCCACGCCTTTGTGCATAGAGCATATTGAAAAACTTCATTTTTTTTTTGTTTATGTAGGCCTAAACTAAGACCGCTGCAGTGTTGTTAGTGTTAAAACAATCGGAGAGGGGCTTGAATGATTCATGTTATACCTATGTGCTAAATCCAAAACAGTTTGCTTGCTGACAGTTTACTTTCAACAGGTCGCTCACTGTTTACGTTATTGCTAGGTTTTTGACTATATTTGTGCTTATATTTCAAAAGTAGATGTCAGATTGGCAGTTTGGCTTCATCAAACTGCTTATGTTAACAAGTTAAATTAGACTAAGTCTGTTTTCTCCTCGTGATCAAATACTGTGCAAGATAACCCCTTACCTAGGCACAAAAATGGTCCTTGATCTGTTGTAATCCCTTTTCGTTTGAGTGTAAACGGGAAAAAAAAGTAATGTAGATACTCAATCCTTGTTCTGACCTGTGAATTTCTGCGCATTAGATCTATATTGCGTGGAATGTTGTAGTCTAGGTTCTGTTTGGTCTGTCTGATTAATTAATTATTTTCCATGAAGTGACTGATGTTATTAAGCCAGTGATGTGGGAGGTGAGAGGGTTGGGGGGTAGGGGGACACCTGATATAAATTAAATTCACACTATTAGTGAAACATTTTGTTATTGTGCTTTATTGTGATTAATTGAATGAATGACAGAGCTCTCTCTTCCCCAATCCCCCCCCTCTCTCTCTCTCTCTCTCTCTCTCTCTCTCTCTCACGATTACGGATTTACACAGTTTCGGATAAATGAAACAGTCTGTCATGCATATTATTTTAATTTTAAAATAATTTATCTGTCGTTGATTAAAAAAATAATAAATTCCAGGGCAGAAAACGAACATATGACATACACACATAAGCAGCATAAAAGCACCTAATAAATGTCAATAAGTAAACAGGAACACACACACACAAAAAAGACAGCAGTAGCGGAATGTTAATAATAATGCGGGTTAAAAGTTTGGTTTTTGCAAACGTTGCCATAAAAATGTTCTTTTGCAATGGCATAGGCTCAATAAGTTACCACGCACAGATCATTCATATAGCAGATGACGAAATATAGCCCGCCCGAGCGAAGGAAAATAATGCGTGAGAGCGTCTCGCATTTTTGTATAAGACATAATGGAAGTTCCCCCTCTTTCCGTAATAAGCTCTTTGGTTCGACTAGGCTGCGTGCTGAGATCCAAGATTTTCTATGAGAAGATAAGGAACTGGGAGGAAAAGCTGACCCGTTTTTACACGGGCAGAACGTTTTCTACATCATTGTCCCAGACAAACCTCTTGAGTCCACTGTGCAGACTGGGGAAATGAAAGATACACTGTACACAAATAACACAAAGTGGTTTTAGTTGCTCGTCAAGTGTGTTTACGTGAGCTGTTTTATTACATAGCACGCGCTATCACGCTCAAAAGCAAAATATCCCAAGTAAGAAATAGGGCTGATGGGTTACAATTATGCAAAACTGTTCTTTGTCTGAAACTGTAACTCTTTGTGTCTTTGATTAGTTGGTTTTGAAATTAACGTTGTGTTTGTCATCGTTTATTTGTGATGGATAAAATAATAATGACCTGTAATTTTCATATTTTTGCGTATAGTGCGATTCTTTTTTTTTTCACTTTTGAATACTCATGTACAGTCTTGTAAGGCTAATGTTTCTTCACCTCTCGTTTGTTGTCATTCAAAAAAAAAGGTATAATGTTTGTTTTTATTTTTTTTTTAAAACAGGGTTACATATGTCGATTAGTTGCCTTTGCGTGCAGCATCTGCGCGATGTTTTGAGATCACCGGCGCTGGCCTTCCACACTAGACTAGTCTTTAAGTTCACTCAATAACATTGACCATTGCTTGTGATGGGGGTAAGGTGGGGTGTGAGGTTGGAGCCTGTGCAACTCCTTCATAATAATAATATATCTATTGTTTGTTTGTTTGTTTTTAAATTTAATGTTGTAACTTTTGAATACCGCCGGCTTGTTTTATTTGAGCAGTCCAGAAGGAAACGTTGTATCGTGTTATTTAAATATTGACATACAAATACTTCCCTTTTTACCGAATGTGTAAGAGGTTTCAATGCAATCTTCGTCTCTTCGATGTATGATAATCGTCATCCCAAAATTACAATGAATGGTTTGTTTGTGAGTCTGATGTCAGAGTCGCTGAAGAAAGGGAAGTCAGCGGGAGTGGACAACATACCCGCGGAACTGCTACAAGCAGAAGGAGAAGGGATAATTGATGCCCTCACCATTATCTGTAACAAGGTCTGGCAGAGTGGGGAGTGGCCTACACCATGGACCCAGTCGCTTGTCATCACTCTTTCCAAAAAAGGTAACCTTCAGGAGTGTGAAAATTACCGCACCATCAGCCTCATCAGCCATCCAAGCAAGGTCCTCCTGAAAATAATACTCAACAGGTTAAAACCCCAAGCTGAACAAATCATTGCTGAAGAACAAGCAGGAGTCAGGGCAGGGCGAAGTACCACTGAACAGATTTTTAACCTCAGAGTAATATGTGAGAAGTAGGCTTACATACAGCACCAACAACATCTGTATCATGTGTTCGTGGACTTCAAGAAGGCGTTTGACCGAGTCTGCATGCAGCTCTATGGGCAACAATGAAAGTTTACAACATCAGTCCTAAAATTATTGAAGTCATCAAGGGCCTGTTTGATGGGGCTACCAGTGCAGTCCTCCATAACAGCGTCATTGGGAACTGGTTCAGAACAACAATCGGTGTGCGTCAAGGATGCCTACTCTCTCCAACACTCTTCACCATCTTCCTAGAGCGCATCATGTCATATGCCCTTGCAGATCACGAAGGCACAGTCAGCATAGAGGGTAGAGCAATCTCCAATTTTCGTTTTGCGGATGACATTGATGGATTGGCTGGAGAGGAACAGGAACTTGAACAACTGGTACAGAGGCTTGACACCACCTCCAGAGCTTATGGAATGGAAATAAGTGCATAGAAGACCAACATGATGACCAACAACGCCAATGGCATCAACACGGACATCAAAGTCCAAGGCCAATCCCTCAACAAGTGCATAGCCTCAAATATTTAGGAGCCATTGTATCAGACAATGGGTCCCGACAGGAAGTCCTCTCCAGGATCGCACAAACAACTGCTGCCCTGACAAGGTTGAAGCCCATTTGGAAAGACAGGACCATCAGTCTACATTCCAAAGTAAGACTGTTGCGCTCCCTTGTCATCTCCATCTTCCTATATACTTGCGAAGCATGGACCCTCACAACAGATCTTCAACGAAGGATACAAAGCATGGAGATGAGGTGCTACAGAAGACTTCTGGGCATTTCCTATACCCAACACATCACCAATGACGAAGTCCAACAGATCATCACACAAGCCATTGGACAACACGATGACCTGTTCACAGTGGTGAAAAAACGGAAACTCCGATGGTATGGCCACGTCACCAGATCATCAGGCCTTGCAAAGACCATTCTGCAAGGCACAGTGCAAGGAGGTAGAAGAAGAGGGAGACCGAAAAAGAGGTGGGAGGACAACATTCGAGAATGGACTGGTTTGACACTGAGCGAAGCCATCAGAGCTGCTGAGGACAGAGAAAGATGGAATATGCTGGTTAAACGATCATCTGTTTTGCCCCTACGACCTCCGAGTTACGGGACAGGATAGGATAGGATACGATAGGATGTCAGAGTAAGACATGACTCGTGTGTTTCTTCATTAGTCTTTGATTTTGATGTTTAAAAAAATGTTTGACACTTTATTGCCCCTTTTTATTCAAACAAGTATTGTTGTTTTCCATGAAATTAAAATTTTGCCTACCTTTTGTGTATGTATGCTCCGACTTGCATTGTTCGGTCGCTCTGGAAGAGATGAAAATGTTTGTTTTTATGCTAGATAATGGGAAATAACCACGTACATTTTGTTTCACTGAAATGTAGGGGGTTATGGGACTTGCAGAAGAGGAGAGATCTGTTTCATTGTTGGAGAGAGAAAACAATATTATGTCTGTATGTTGCAAGACACACTTTTTGTTTATATCCCACAATGGAAAAGGGAATAAAGAATGAAGGGATTTTTATGCTTTTACCTCTAATTCCAGAGGAGTTGCGATTCTTATGAATAATACAGTTGAATATAAAATATGTAATGTTCACAGAGATGTAAATGATAACTGGCTTATAATACACTTGAAGATGTATAAGAAAGATGTTGTGATTGTTAGTGTGTAGTGAAGGAGCTAGTGGCTTGGTGCATAGACAACAATCTGGAATTAAACGTCTCAAAAACGAAAGATAGTGGTAGATTTCCGTCAAAACAGAAACAACATACAACCCCTGTCCATCAACTGAGAAGCAGTTTCAGGTTTCTCGGCACAACCATCTCCTCGGATTTAGGATGGTAAAAGCACATCGCGGGCGTGTTCCGCCAGCTTAGTAAGTTTCGGGTGACCCAAGCTATCATGGCCAATTTTTAACGCGCCACCGTAGAAAGCATTTTGACCTTTTCATTCATCGTTTGGAATTCCAGCGCAAACATCCGAGATAAAGAGCGTTTGGACTGTGTTGTGCGTCAGGCTTCAAGATGTGTTGGTGGGGCCCTCCCGTCCATCGAGGCTTTACATGCGCAACGTGTCACACGCAGAGCCAAACATATCCATGATGAGTCCCACCCCACCCACGTGCTCTTCCAGATGCTCCCCTCAGGCCGTAGATTCCGTTCCCTCCCCAGCAAAACCACACGCTCACTGAATGGCTTCTTCCTGTAGTCTGTCAGACATTTAAACCAGACAATGGAATTACATAGGTTGTTCTTTATTGTGTGCACTTTTACCGTCATACTAGTCGTGAATTGCGGGTGTGTGCTTATGCGTGCGAATCTATTTTGGTCATCTGTATATTTGCTGTGTCTGGCGATGTACGTTAAAATCATGCATCTGTTTTGTTATCTGTAAATCGGATGTGTCTGTTGATGTCTGTATTTTTATGTACTACATGAGTGTCTTAGTCAGACGTGGGTCTGCTGTGTAGTATATACTGGTGGTTACATATGTCGCACTAGATCTATACTTTATTTGTTTTTATGTATCTTGTGCATGCGTGCCACTGATCTAAAGCAGTCTTTGTGTCATGTATACTATAACTGTACGAATGCCACTTGGCGAATAAATCTTGAATTGAACTGAATTGAAATTGAAATTGTTTGGGCCAAAAACTGATGACCCCAGTTTATATAGAGAACCTGAGCAAACAATAAAGAAGTGTGAAGAGTGTGAACATGCAATCTTGGGTGGGAGGGGGGAACTGGAACTTGGTATTAGATTACGATGTAGACTGCCACAACTACAGACAGCTAAACATTGTTAAGAGCTCATGAATTGGTTAAAAACTAACGATATGCAATTGAAGTTTAACAGATACATGGAGATCCACTAATCCTGACGACCAACGATATACTTGGCGTAGAAACCCCCCCACCCGCCTCCAGCAAAGCCATTTAGACGTTGTCCTCATTTTGGATCTTGTTTGGTAGTTTGTTCAAGAGGTGGATATAAATCCTGGTTAAGAAGCGATAATTCTGTTGTCACCCTAACGCTGCAGTTTGGAGAAGAAAACACTCGACAATTGTGTTGGTTGTTTGTTGACATTCAACTCGTCTTTGTTACTTGATACAAAATACTTAGAGACAATAAACTGTTAAATTAAATCTGTCATGACTGAAAACGAACTTTCCATTATAATAGAGATAACTTAGACGATATTCCGCTATGGGATATTCAGTTGACTACTTCAATAATGGTTTCGATGCAGTCAATCTAAACAATTGACAAATTTAAAAAATGGATGTCCTTTCCGTCTTCTAATAACGATCTCCATGCCTTTACACCACACGTTTGAGTGATAGATGTGTTTGCTGTCTATGTGAGAGTGGATGAAACATGTGAGCGTGTAAGGTGGTCCAGATCGCCGCGCTTTGAGCTTGATTAGTAATTTGGGAAAAAGCGCGTATATAGCATCCAATATTAAAGTATTAGTATTGTTATTTTGAGATCAATTGTTTTAGATATTAGGTATTCATATCTCATACATATTTTCCGTCTTCTAATAGCGACTGGCCTTTTACACCACATCTTTGAGTGATGAATGTGTGTTGTTGTGTATGTAGGAGTGTCTATGACAGGAAAGCGTATATGTAGGTTTCAGATCGCCGCGCTTTGTGTCTGATTTAGATTATGGCGCGTATACATCTAATGTTATTATTATTACTAACCAGTCCCCGGCGGACCCGTGATGCAAGCCAGAGGCGGATCTCTGGTCAATATGTCCAGCTGCTGCTGGGTCAGCACCAGACGTGACAGCCTCTTTCCCAGTTCTGCCACCGCCTGGCCCTCAGTCCGCACCTCCACACGTGGGGGGACACTGCAGTGAACACTGACTGTAGTGGCTGGTCCCACGAACCTGCACAAAATTCATAATGACAAACACATCATCATCATCATCATCATCATCATCATCATCATCATCATCATCATCATCATCATCATCATCATCATCATCATCATCATCATCGTCGTCGTCGTCGTCGTCATCATCATCATCATCATCATCGTCGTCATCATCAGCAGCAGCACCACAACTATCGCCATTACTACTATTGGCAATATAAAACATACGTTCAGCTTGAACTGACGCTAACAGTACACCAATGATCAATGTAAAACAAAAGCTGATAAAACATGAGTCATAAAAATGTTACCTAGCTGCCACATCTAGATACAGCCTTTCCCCTCTTGGACCACTGAGCTGAGGATCTAGAGACGCCATGATTTGCCGCCACCAGCTGGCCAGGTTGGTTAGGACAGCGGGAGTCACATCCCAGAAAGTACTAAAATGCGATAACTGGTCAGCACAAACACACAGCTGTACGGCGTGTGAGACGTCCGCTGCCCCAATGCACTGACATAGGCGCTGTGAAATACACAATGGACTTGTAGTCTGACCACGCTTTGCTGTTGTGGGCACTTTATTAGAAGCCTTAGCTTTATATAGGCCTAATGTTTGTGGTGAGTTATGTATCAGAAGCCTCAGCTTTATCTAGGCCTATTATTGTGGTGGACACTGTAGCTCAAGCCTTAGCCTGCTCTCACAATGGCGATTTCAGACACACACTCATATACGCAGGCGCAGGCACGCAGGCATACACTCACATACGCAAACAGACACACACACACAATCTCGCACGCACGCGCGCGTAGAAACACATACACGCTCACATTAATTATAATAAATTATTGCGAAGGTAAACATAAAAGTATGGTCAGAGAGAGAGAGAGAGAGAGAGAGAGAGGGAGGGAGAGAGAGAGAGAGAGAGAGAGAGAGAGAGAGAGAGAGAGAGAGAGAGAGAGAGAGAGAGAGAGAGAGAGTTACCTGCAATAACGGACTGTTTGACGTCAGTACCCTGTGCAGCTGGACACTGGTGACGTAGGGCAGGAACAGCGTTTTGCGCACTGTCAGACCAGGGGCAAGGTCACTGACCACGTGAATGATGACTTTCTCCGACCGGTCCAGCTGTGTGATGGCTTTCTCCACCCTCTTGGCCACATCGCGGTCAGGGGCAGTGGCGTTTTGCTTGACAACCTGCCACCTGCCCACAGACTTCAGCTCTCCGATCAGAACGCCGTAACGGCGGTGTATTATTATTATATCTGCCTCGCCATGTGAGTACTTGGTTTGCAGCGTGTCCAAGTGTTTTGGCAGTGGGATCTGTAGCTGTGCAATAGACGCAGCATACGTGGGCTCATTTAAATATTTTCCGAAATTGAGTTGGGAGAGGATGAACATGACCTCCTGCTGGTTCGTTCCCAGGGCTTTCAGGTTGGTGACGACATGCTGCTGGCCAAAATCATCACTAAAATCGCTATCCTGGACTCGAACAGGGGCGACCTGAGGCGACTCTTGTGTCCATAGAACATGTGGGGATGACAGTCTGTGACATGGACCTGGGACAGATGAGAGTGCAGCGGGTAAGACAGGTGGGACAGCAGCAGGTAGGAGAGGTGGGACTGCACCAGATTGGAAAGGTGGGACAGCGGCAGGGGGGACAGCAGCAGGTGGGACAACAGCAGATGAAACAACAGCAGGTGGGACAGCAGCAGGTAGGAGAGGTGGGACTGCACCAGATTGGAAAGGTGGGACAGCGGCAGGGGGGACAGCAGCAGGTGGGACAGCAGCAGATGAAACAACAGCAGGTGGGACAGCAGCAGGTGGGGCAGGCAGGACAAAGGCAGTCTCGCGGATGCCTGTCACAGTTTGTATCGTATAAGGCAAACGGTTGAAGTTGAAGGGTGGCACACAATTGGTTCCTGTGGTGGCGTTAGGGTAGAGGTTGGTCACAAAGTCCCGCCACTGGTCCTGTGCAGTGGGGCATGGATTGTTCGTCGCCATCGCTCCACCTCCTCTGACCTATGATTTTATGACTTATGCATCTCTGACTTGAGCGTCTCTGACTTGCATTTGTCTGACTGTTGCCTTTCTGTTCAAAAGTCAAGTCATGTCTATAAACGTTATTCCTATTGTTGCAAAAGGTTTTGTCTCTGAAGCGGTAAAGGTGTTGGTCTGAAAGAAAACAAAAGTCATTCTAGGCCAAACTGTTCGTGCTATCAAACGTGTGATAGATAAAAGTACGTTGTGTCACAGATGTACAGATGGGACTATCCGCAATACAGATGGGACTAACAGCAATTCAGGTGGGACTAACCGCAATACAGGTGGGACTAACAGCAATACAGGTGGGACTAACAGCAATACAGGTGGGACTAACCGCAATACAGGTGGGACTAACAGCAATACAGGTGGGACTAACAGCAATGCTGCCAACAGGTACCTCAGTCTCAGGCCAAATGACGTACAAGGAGCAGTCTCCTTGGCATAACTAGGTGACTGAAGGCCATGTCGCACGGCGATGTTTTGCAAGGAGACAACAGACATAATTATGTGCAGTCTTCCAACATGTTAAGGCCAGAGGGTCAAGCAAAATCAGGCCCTGGACCGTGGAATGTCTATTTTATGTCCACGGCTGGAACAACACCCATGTCGGACCCCCGCACGAGGAAGCAGAGTTGATATTTGGCAAAGGAATTGCCCTGTGAAGGTGTATGTGGCGGATAACATTATTTATTATAGATATTTTGAAGCAGATTTGCCTAGGTTATAGGTATACTATGTTATTTAGGTCTTGTTGTGTCGTCGTGAACAGTGGCGTTCGATGTTCTGCCGAAGTAGGCCTACGTGAAAATTATACAGTGAGGTGTCAATGTCTTATAATTAACCCCAAACTACAGAAGTACCGGTCAGTATGATATAAACATCAATACAAGAAAGTCTGATTATATACTATTTCGGAAACACCTATCATGTTGCTCGTTTTTGCGCGAGACATATTCAGGGCGTATTCTATACCTTAGGCCTATTGCTTCCTCTGCCCTATGTACATTGTTCACACAGGTCGTGTTCTATACCTTAGGCCTATTGCTCTCTCTGCCCTATGTACATTGTTCACACAGGTCGTGTTCTATACCTTAGGCCTATTGCTCTCTCTGCCCTATGTACATTGTTCACACAGGTCGTGTTCTATACCTTAGGCCTATTGCTTCTTCTGCCCTATGTACATTGTTCACACAGGTCGTGTTCTATACCTTAGGCCTATTGTTCTCTCTGCTCTATGTACATTGTTCACACAGGTCGTGTTCTATACCTTAGGCCTATTGCTTCTTCTGCCCTATGTACATTGTTCACACAGGTCGTGTTCTATACCTTAGGCCTATTGCTCTCTCTGCCCTATGTACATTGTTCACACGGGTCGTGTTCTATACCTTAGGCCTATTGCTCTCTCTGCCCTATGTACATTGTTCACACAGGCCGTGTTCTATACCTTAGGCCTATTGCTCTCTCTGCCCTATGTACATAGTTCACACAGGCCGTGTTCTATACCTTAGGCCTATTGCTCTCTCTGCCCTATGTACATTGTTCACACAGGTCGTGTTCTATACCTTAGGCCTATTGTTCTCTCTGCCCTATGTACATTGTTTACACAGGCCGTGTTCTATACCTTAGGCCTATTGCTCTCTCTGCCCTGTGTACATTGTTCACACAGGTCGTGTTCTATACCTTAGGACTATTGCTCTCTCTGCCCTATGTACATTGTTCACACAGGTCGTGTTCTATACCTTAGACCTATTGCTCTCTCTGCCCTATGTACATTGTTCACACAGGTCGTGTTCTATACCTTAGGACTATTGCTCTCTCTGCCCTATGTACATTGTTCACACAGGTCGTGTTCTATATCTTAGGCCTATTGCTCTCTCTGCCCTATGTACATTGTTCACACAGGTCGTGTTCTATACCTTAGGCCTATTGCTTCCTCTGCCCTATGTACATTGTTCACACAGGTCGTGTTCTATACTTTAGGCCTATTGCTCTCTCTGCCCTATGTACATTGTTCACACAGGTCGTGTTCTTTACCTTAGGCCTATTGCACTCTCTGCCCTATGTACATTGTTCACACAGGTCGTGTTCTATACCTTAGGCCTATTGCTCTCTCTGGCCTATGTACGTTGTTCACACAGGTCGTGTTCTATACCTTAGGCCTATTGCTCTCTCTGCCCTATGTACATTGTGCCTACAACAACTCGCCTTATTACACATTATAGGATTGCCCTGTAGGACACAAGTTTTGGACCGACATTCAAAAGTGGATAACTACAATTTCCCAAATGTCTCAAGTTTAACATCGTAAAGAAACTAATCGTGTTTTGATTGTAAACTAAAACAAAGATTGACAGAGTTATTGATATATTCAAAACCAAAATCAGAATCTTTTTGTCCCAACAAACGGATGCAAACGTGTTTCGCAGAGTACAACACGTCTGTGACCATAGCATTCACACAACCCATTCCGTACAACAAGTCTGTGACCATAGCATTCACACATCCCAGTCAGTACAACAAGTCTGTGACCATAGCATTCACACAACCCAGTCAGTACAACAAGTCTGTGACCATAGCATTCACACAACCCAGTCAGTACAACAAGTCTGTGACCATAGCATTCACACAACCCAGTCAGTACAACAAGTCTGTGACCATAGCATTGACACAACCCAGTCAGTACAACAAGTCTGTGACCATAGCATTCACACAACCCAGTCAGTACAACAAGTCTGTGACCATAGCATTGACACAACCCAGTCAGTACAACAAGTCTGTGACCATACCATTCACACATCCCAGTCAGTACAACAAGTCTGTGACCATACCATTCACACATCCCAATCAGTACAACAAGTCTGTGACCATAGCATTCACACAACCCAGTCAGTACAACAAGTCTGTGACCATAGCATTCACACCACCCAGTCAGTACAACAAGTCTGTGACCATAGCATTGACACCACCCAGTCAGTACAACAAGTCTGTGACCATAGCATTCACACCACCCAGTCAGTACAACAAGTCAGTGACCATAGCATTCACACCACCCAGTCAGTATAGAATAAAACATCAAGTCATTAGATAAAGATACAAAGTTGTAGAAGTTAGTGTTGATTTTTGTATAGATGCTGTATTTCTGGAGTGAACCTTGTCTTCAAAACAACCTGCTAAACCGGAATGCAATATATCACTGTCTACTTCACGTTGATGTTTGTTTTTAGTAAAGTTTTGTCTAAACCTTCATCCGGGCACTAATACTACATTGTGGACAACATTGCCAGACGGAAGGGTGATGGAAGGTAGTCGAGGAGAACAGAAGATTGAGAGAGAGGGAGGAAGAGAGAGAGAGAGAGAGAGAGAGAGAGAGAGGGAGACAGAGACAGAGACAAAGAAGCTATGAATATCTATAATGATATGAAAAGGAACCACAAACACTAACACATATATCTGCAATAAAATACAATGAATATCTATGTATTGATATGAAAAGGAACCACAAACACTAACACATGTATCTGCAATAAAATACAATGAATATCTATGTATTGATATGAAAAGGAACCACAAACACTGTCACATACCTTTGCTATAAAATACAATGAAAGGAAACAAAAGAGAAATAAGCCAAAACAATGAATTAGTGACATTTGCAGTAATTCACTGATTGTGTAAATGCAAACAGGTGCCTACCTTTACAAGGCGGTCTTGTCAAAGGGCTGGGAAGAACGATGGTCAATCCGTTTGAAGAATCTCCTGTACATTACACCAACATATTTACACGTACACAAAGGATTTTATTTACTCATTTAGTTATTGTTATGTAATTCCCATAACCTAATGGTTGATAAGTCACAGACACCATGACTAGCGGAGAAACACCAGTGAATGTGTTTCGTACTGAATTCAAAACGACGGACCCTGGACGGATCCGCAATTGTCACAGTCAGGAGGGAATTACATAAAGAAGATAAAGAAAACTGAGAAATACGGATACTAAAAGGAATAACCCTGCCCATTGGTTTCAATCAATAAGCCCACGAGGGACTTAGTTTGCACACACGCTGAGTGGTCGGTGGTTACAGGGTAAACGTATGAAGTGGCAGTTTGGACAAACTTAACATTGCTTTCAAACTGACTTATTCTCAGGTGACTTTTATCTCCAAGGCAACAGTTGTACTTTATAGTCAGACTTATTTACGTAAATATTTATTTACATATTTATTTATATATTACATTATATAATTCATGTAATGTTTTACTTACAATTTCTGTTCACAGTAGTCATGACAGCAAAATGTGAGTGAGATGCAGTAACTGATCTCATAATTAACAACCGCAATACAAACTGTTGCGGACTAATAGCCCAACTTGATTGATTCCTTACTGACTGACTTTGAAAGACGCAGGGGTCGATAACTGACTGAAACAGAGTGACAAACAGACTGACCTTACAAACTGATTGATCGATGGGTAAGCTCTCTACTGGATTAAAAAAAAATGAACAACAAGACGAGCAATTCCAAAGTTTGTGGCATTGCTTGATTTCCAGAACGAGCGTGTAATAAACTCGGATGCTTGGGTTTAATCTGCTAACACATTTACTTTAAATAGTTTTTTCCCGATTGTTAATTTACTCGATAATTTAAAACTTAAAAAGCGATTAACTTAACTAGCTTATTAACGTAATTCTGATTGATTGAATAACTTAAAAGACTACACTGTTTAAATTACTGACAACCAAAACTCACTGGCTAACGTGTTTGCTTAGTGGGACACTATATACAGTACATGTATATATCAATGGGTGGGTTGAATGGACAGTATTGTGACGTACCAGGGCCATTATTTACACACTGTGCCCCTGCCTACTGCTGGTTTAGACAAGTTGACAACATTGTAGGGAAAACGGTTTATTTGTCATTGAAGGGGTAGGCAGGTAACATAGGGGAGGGCAGGTAACGTAGAGGTAGGCAGGCAACATAGGGGTAGACAGGTAACATAGGGGTAGATAGGTAACATAAGGGTAGACAGGTAACATAGGGTTGGGCAGATAACATAGTGGTAGACAGGTAACATAGGGGTGGGCAGGTAACATAGGGGTAGACATGTAACATAGGGGTAGACAGTAACATAGGAGTAGACAGGTAACATAAGTGTAGACAGGTAACATAGGGGTGGGCAGATAACATAGGGGTGTGCAGGTAACATACCAGGTAACATAGGGGTAGACAGGTAACATAGGGGTAAACAGGTAACATAAGGGTAGACACGTAACATAAGGGTGGGCAGATAACATAGGGGTGTGCAGGTAACATAGGGGTATACAGGTAACATAGGGGTGGGCAGGTAACATGAGGGTAGAAAATACAATCCTCTTCTTTACCATCCCTCTTCCCCTTCCAATTTTGTGTCACTGTATTATCAACACCTTGTCCACAGTCCACTTGAACAATCCAATCTCTTCAACTCCACACACATCCCCTCCACCCATTCACTCAATCTCCATCCAATCCAATGTAACTCCTTTTTACACTTCAACGATATTCATGTTACAGTTGAACTCCGAAATTAACGCCCTTGCAATAACCGGTTTAAAGAAAAAAACAAACAAAAAACCCACTATAAACTAGCACCAGGTAAAAATCATTGTAACAATGTTAATGTGCTGTATAAAGATCAATGTTATTGTGCGGTATAAAGATCATTGTAACAATGTTAATGCGCTGTATAAAGATCATTGTAACAATGTTAATGTACTGTATAAAGATCATTGTAACAATGTTAATGTGCTGTATAAGGATGATTGTTACAATGTTAATGGGCTGTATAAAGATAATTGTAATGTTAAAACACTGTGTAAAAATCGTTTTCACAACGTTAATGCGCTGTAGAAAAGATCATTCGTTGTGTATAGGACTACTGCTACAGTGCCCGTGTTTCTGAGCTACAGCTTTCAGTGTTTCTGCGCTGTAGAAGACTTCCGGGCATTTTCTATACCCAGCACATCACCAACAACGAAGTCCGACAGGCCATCACAGAAGCCATTGGACAACACGATGACATGCTTACAGTGGTAAAGAAACGGAAACTCCGATGGTATGGCCACGTCACCAAAGCATAAGGCCTTGTGAAAACCATCCTGCAAGGCATGATGCAAGGAGGCAGAAGAAGAGGGAGACAGAAAAAGAGGTGGGAGGACAACATTTGAGAATGGACTAGTTTGACACTGAACGAAGCCATGAGGGTTGCTGAGAACAGACGAAAATGTAGTACGCTGATTAAACGACCATCTGTGGTGCCCCAACGTCCTTTGAGTTACGGGATAGGATAGGATAGGACCCGTGTTTACGTTACTGGTGCCTAAGGCATGGCAAACGTTGAACAGCACGGCGAGTTTTGTACTGTGATATCAATGCATAGATTGTTCACATTGTATGCTACGTACCTGAATACCGCGGATTGTGCATGAATAGAACCTATTGTATATGTTCAATACCCTGGCCCGCGACACCTTGACAGTCACGTACGCCAAATTCAATATCGCGACAGTTATGTTCCCCTCCCCACCCTCAGAAAGTCTGCGATTCGTGTATGACCATGCCTTCTACCTCCATTACACGCTCCGCTGCTAACAAACCTGTCCAATGCTTTACAGAAGTGGAGGTCTACTGTAAGTGCTGTACACGCTATATTGTCAACGCTGTATATTTGTCTCCGAGAAGTTTGTAGGATTGACTATAATGGCGTCTAGATTATTCTTTGTAACTAAAAAAGACCATCCTGCAAGGCACGGTGCAAGGAGGTAGAAGAAGAGAGACACCGAAAAAGAGGTGGGAGGACAACATTCGAGAATGGACTGGCTTGACATTGAGCGAAGCCATCAGGGCTGCTGAGGACGGAGAAAGATGGAGTATGCTGGTTAAAAGAACATCTATGATGCCCCAACGACCTCAGAGTTACGACACATAATAGGATAGAATAGGATAGGATAGGAACACATAAAGTACTTCAACCTTTCAACATCCAGATACACTGATGAAACTTAAGTGTCCTGTGTAACATCTAGTATTGCAGATTCAACTCTTCAAACACTGCTCTCATTATTCTGAATTGTATCGTTTGCTGTCATCTGGTCATTGAATTATTCGCTATTTGTGACATAAGACAGCACAGCATAGCAAAATTAAACTTTCGGTTCAATATATTATTTATCTATAATCTATTTAATCCATTAGCCTGTCAGGTTCATTATATTATCTATCTATAATCTATTTAATCCATTAGCCTGTCAGGTTCAATATATTAACTATCTATAATCTATCTAATCCATTTGTCTGTTAGGTTCAATATAGTAAGTATCTATTACAGGTGTGAATATACTACTAGGCCTTCTAATTATTGTGTGATAGTAGCTGTTATAATTATAGTTTAATAGTAGCTGTTATAATTATAGTGTAATAGTAGTTGTTATAATTATACGGTAATAGTAGTTGTTATAATTATAGTGTAATAGTAGTTATAATTATAGTGTAATAGTAGTTGTTATAATTATAGTGTAATAGTAGTTGTTATAATTATAGTGTATGGTAGTTGTTATAATTATAGTGTATAGTAGTTGTTATAATTATAGTGTATAGTAGTTGTTATAGTTATAGTGTATGGTAGTTGTTATAATTATAGTGTATAGTAGTTGTTATAATTATAGTGTAATAGTAGTTGTTATAATTATTGTGTAATAGTAGTTGTTATAATTATAGTGTAATAGTAGTTGTTATAATTATAGTGTAATAGTAATTGTTATAATTATAGTGTAATAGTAGTTGTTATAATTATAGTGTAATAGTAGTTGTTATAATTATAATGTAATAGTAGTTATTATAATTATAGTGTAATAGTAGTTGTTATAATTATAGTGTAATAGTAGTTGTTATAATTATAGTGTAATAGTAGTTGTTATAATTATAGTGTAATAGTAGTTGTTATAATTATAGTGTAATAGTAATTGTTATAATTATAGTGTAATAGTAGTTGTTATAATTATAGTGTAATAGTAGTTGTTATAATTATATTGTAATAGTAGTTGTTATAATTATAGTGTAATAGTAGTTGTTATAATTATAGTGTAATAGTAATTGTTATAATTATAGTGTAATAGTAGTTGTTATAATTATAATGTAATAGTAGTTGTTATAATTATAATGTAATAGTAGTTGTTATAATTATAATGTAATAGTAGTTGTTATAATTATAATGTAATAGTAATTGTTATAATTATAGTGTATTAGTAGTTGTTATAATTATAGTGTATTAGTAGTTGTTATAATTATAGTGTAATAGTAGTTGTTATAATTATAGTGTAATAGTAATTGTTATAATTATAGTGTAATAGTAGTTGTTATAATTATAATGTAATAGTAGTTGTTATAATTATAATGTAATAGTAATTGTTATAATTATAGTGTAATAGTAGTTGTTATAATTATAATGTAAAAGTAGTTGTTATAATTATAATGTAATAGTAGTTGTTATAATTATAATGTAATAGTAGTTGTTATAATTATAATGTAATAGTAATTGTTATAATTATAGTGTAATAGTAGTTGTTATAATTATAGTGTAATAGTAGTTGTTATAATTATAGTGTATTAGTAGTTGTTATAATTATAATAGAGCGTACCGGTTTGCGGGCATGCGCAGTGAGAGCATAGCAACCACAGCCTGCACGATCGCTGGCCTCACATGAAGTGGACAAGATGGCGGCAATTAGTGATGCTTGCGCGAAGGATAGCATCGATTGCATCCCAAATTCAGTATCTCCCTAACTTCACACCGTTGTCAAAAAATGTGCTATAGTGGGGGATGAACAAATTCAAATCTCAGTCCATCGACGATGTTCCGAGTTTTCAAGGATGGATCAACAGAAACTGTGGAAGTAGCTGCAATTAATGTTACAGATCTATGCACAGGCTGTGAAGTCCGTAGGCCTTGCCTCAATTACATACAATACATAGTATGTATTGTATGTAATTGAGGCAAGGCCTACGGACTTCACAGCCTGTGATCTATGCAGAAATCTTGCCGACCCACATAAACTCGTCATCGAGATCAACATCAGAAAAGAGTGTATTTCCGAAGCCATGTGCGATTGCAAAGCAGGGTAAGTTTATCATGTTCTTTTAAAAAAAAATATTTTCGAAATTTATTATACATAATTTTAGTTATATAATCCTAGTAGTAAATTTCGCCATTTTCACTGTTTTATCTGCGTGTTCAGTACCAACAGAACAGGACAGAACACAATAGTGTTACACATTTTATTGAAGCTAGCATATCGTCCATTTTATAACATTCTTGAATGCACAATAAATAGGGAGAGAGAGAGAGAGAGAGAGAGAGAGAGAGAGAGAGAGAGAGAGAGAGAGAGAGAGAGAGAGAGAGAGAGCATGTACATGTGCTATTGATTTTTATTTTTTTATTTTTATTTTTCAGTTTGGATGGTCACTGCTCCCACATTATCGGGCTTCTGAAGACTCTGCAATACTTCAAATTGCAGAACTTTACTCATGTCCCTGGTAAGTTGAGCTGCACAAGTATGCCGCAAGCGTGGGGGTGTGGCAGCACTAAGAGGCAGCAAAATCTCACCTGTCCCAATCCACCACCTAGTGCTATCACGCCCAGTTGAGAAGAGGAAACCAAGCATGTGTCAGGTTGACATTAACAGCAAGTAAGCACCTCATCTTATCAATTTAAAACATTACTTTTTTAAATAAGTTTTTTTCCATTATGTTTTGTGTGTAAACAACTCAGACAATTACCAGTCCTTAACAGTTTCATTTAGTACTGAAGGAGAAAAAAATTCATTCATCAATTCAGTACTAAAGGCAACACACACAAATCAATTCATGGGTCAATGTCTTCTTTGCATCATTCAGTGGAGTGTCAACAATTCATGCATGTGCCACAAACATTGCTCAATATTGTAACAAATAACTCATTCAGCTACACATGTTATACACAAATTTTACATTTGTGCAGGGTACCAAAGGTGACACAAGATGAAATTTCCCAGTTGAAGTCTCCCGCTGGCACACCTTATCATACCTGAGAAACAAAAATTGACATAAACAGAATGTTTAACCTGCTTTGTCAGTTTGTGATGATTATTACACTGTGATTGAAATAAGCCATATTTCTTTAAGCAAACAGAATGTTTTTAACTTGCTTTTGTTCATATTGCTTTGAGATGGTTATTACTTTGACACTAGTCACATTTCTTGACATGAACACAATGTTAAACTTGATTTGTGATGATTATTAAATTGTGGAAATGATTGACTCTACAGGTAGTCTTATTTCTTGACATAAACAGAATGTTTAACTTGATTTGTGATGATTGCTTTGTGATGATTAATAAATTGTGGGAATGATTGACAATGCATGTAGTCTTATTTCTTGACATGGACAGAATGTTTAACTTGCTTTGTGATGATTATTAAATTGTTGGAATGATTGACATTTCTTGGCAAGGGCAGAATGTTTTGTGTTGATTAATCAAGCATGGTGACCATTAAAACTGTTATTGTTAGTGTCTATTATTCCCAAGTACATGAATCATGGAAACTGTATTTGTTAGTGTCTATTATTCCCAAGTACACAAAAAGAAAAAAAATAGTGTATTATATATCAGGGGGGGGGGGTGGGGGCGGGGGGAATTCAAATATGTCAAGTACATTTGGACACGTTTCTGTTGTGTGTTAAATGTAATTTTTAATACCATGATTATGGGAAAAAAACCACTTACACAAAAAAATATTTGGTAACAGGGTGTTTAGTTTGTTTAGAATTTGCAGAATCTGTAGGACATGGAATGTATCTTTTTTTTTTAGCTAGTGGTCTCTTGGCTTTGTGGATAGAAGATCCATATGCAGGCATTGGGTAGGGGTGAAGCTCACAAGGTCCCCCATCTATGAAATGCTGGAATAAATTAAAAAAAAACACTCAAAAATATAGTGTTTTGAAAAATATGCCTGTCATATGTACCTGTGTGATTTTCTATTTATCTCTCATTTCAGCGTGTGGTCACTCTGTGTGTGTGTTTGTGTGTGTGTGTGTGTGTGTGTTCTGCTTTATTTACATGTATGTATAACACATACTTTAAATTGGCAAAATATGACATTTCCTATCTCAGGTAAAAGGCGATAGTAACAGCCTCACATAAAACATTCAGCTATTTTCCCACTTTTCTCCTAAATGAAAGCAACAACCCTAACAAAAGAACAATAAAAGCAGCCTAACTGAGCATTTAATGAATCAAACCATTGCCTTCACCCA
The DNA here is from genome assembly GCA_036898135.1 of Oncomelania hupensis. Classification (NCBI taxonomy): domain Eukaryota; kingdom Metazoa; phylum Mollusca; class Gastropoda; order Littorinimorpha; family Pomatiopsidae; genus Oncomelania; species Oncomelania hupensis. The sequence goes on from CM072522.1 coordinate 57,515,199, forward strand.
ACATCTTGATTCATAAGGAGAGAAAAAGGCACAACATTACAGCTTAAAAAGATGCAATTGTAGTGGTACAAATTTGTAACTAATTACATAAAGAGCAAAAACAAACTTACGTGTCCTTACCCTACTGCAAACGCCTCGATTCTTTTGCTTGTTTCTATCTTCTAAGATGCTGACATTAAAGTCTTCATGCACGCTTTTATCCACGCCATTACGACGACTTTTCTTGTTTTGGGGTTAGGAAATGGCAAGAGTTTGCCTTTGATCGACTTGGGAAACCTTGCATCTCCGTTGCAAGTACCCAACTGGCAATGTATGACAATTTTGCCTCATCTTCAATAGTAATAACTTCCTACAAAATCAGATAGAAATGAGCCTCGCGGTCACTATTGTTTATGTCGTCTGCTAGCGCGTGTGAGGCTCCAATAGGCACGCGCTAAAAGACTGCTCCCCGGCCGCCGACACGGAATTTTGGGATTGGTTGAAAATGCTGCATTCGGTACGCTCTATGTAATAGTAGTTGTTATAATTATAGTGTAATAGTAGTTGTTATAATTATAGTGTAATAGTAGTCGTTATAATTATAGTGTTCAAGTAGTTTATTAGTAGTTGTTTTAATTATAGTGTAATAGTAGTTGTAATAGTAGTTGTTATAATTATAATGTAATAGTAGTTGTTATAATTATAGTGTAATAGTAGTTGTTATAATTATAGTGTAATAGTAGTTGTTATAATTATCGTGTAATAGTAGTTGTTATAATTATAATGTAATAGTAGTTGTTATAATTATAGTGTAATAGTAGTTGTTATAATTATAGTGTAATAGTAGTTGTTATAATTATAATGTAATAGTAGTTGTTATAATTATAGTGTAATAGTAGTTGTTATAATTATAATGTAATAGTAGTTGTTATAATTATAGTGTAATAGTAGTTGTTATAATTATAATGTAATAGTAGTTGTTATAATTATAGTGTATTAGTAGTTGTTATAATTATAGTGTAATAGTAGTTGTTATAATTATAATGTAATAGTAGTTGTTATAATTATAATGTAATAGTAGTTGTTATAATTATAGTGTAATAGTAATTGTTATAATTATACTGTAATAGTAGTTGTTATAATTATAGTGTAATAGTAATTGTTATAATTATAATGTAATAGTAGTTGTTATAATTATAGTGTAATAGTAGTTGTTATAATTATAGTGTATTAGTAGTTGTTATAATTATAATGTAATAGTAGTTGTTATAATTATAGTGTAATAGTAGTTGTTATAATTATAGTGTAATAGTAGTTGTTATAATTATAATGTAATAGTAATTGTTATAATTATAGTGTATTAGTAGTTGTTATAATTATAGTGTAATAGTAGTTGTTATAATTATAGTGTATTAGTAGTTGTTATAATTATAGTGTAATAGTAGTTGTTATAATTATAGTGTAATAGTAGTTGTTATAATTATAGTGTAATAGTAGTTGTTATAATTATAGTGTAATAGTAGTTGTTATAATTATAATGTAATAGTAGTTGTTATAATTATAATGTAATAGTAGTTGTTATAATTATAGTGTAATAGTAGTTGTTATAATTATAGTGTAACAGTAGTTGCTATAATTATAGTGTAATAGTAGTTGTTATAATTATAGTGTAATAGTAGTTGTTATAATTATAGTGTAAAAGTAGTTGTTATAATTATAATGTAATAGTAGTTGTTATAATTATAGTGTAATAGTAGTTGTTATAATTATACTGTAATAGTAATTGTTATAATTATAATGTAATAGTAGTTGTTATAATTATAGTGTAATAGTAATTGTTATAATTATAATGTAATAGTAGTTGTTATAATTATAGTGTAATAGTAGTTGTTATAATTATAATGTAATAGTAGTTGTTATAATTATAATGTAATAGTAGTTGTTATAATTATAGTGTAATAGTAGTTGTTATAATTATAGTGTAATAGTAGTTGTTATAATTATAGTGTAATAGTAGTTGTTATAATTATAGTGTAATAGTAGTTGTTATAATTATAGTGTAATAGTAGTTGTTATAATTATACTGTAATAGTAATTGTTATAATTATAATGTAATAGTAGTTGTTATAATTATAGTGTAATAGTAATTGATATAATTATAATGTAATAGTAGTTGTTATAATTATAGTGTAATAGTAGTTGTTATAATTATAATGTAATAGTAGTTGTTATAATTATAATGTAAAAGTAGTTGTTATAATTATAGTGTAATAGTAATTTTTATAATTATAATGTAATAGTAGTTGTTATAATTATAATGTAATAGTAGTTGTTATAATTATAATGTAATAGTAGTTGTTATAATTATAGTGTAATAGTAGTTGTTATAATTATAATGTAATAGTAGTTATTATAATTATAATGTAATAGTAGTTGTTATAATTATAGTGTAATAGTAGTTGTTATAATTATAGTGTAATAGTAGTTGTTATAATTATAGTATAATAGTAGTTGTTATAATTATAGTGTAATAGTAGTTGTTATAATTATAGTGTAATAGTAGTTGTTATAATTATAGTGTAATAGTAGTTGTTATAATTATAGTGTAATAGTAGTTGTTATAATTATAGTGTAATAGTAGTTGTAATAATTATAGTGTAATAGTAATTGTTATAATTATAGTGTAATAGTAGTTGTTATAATTATAGTGTAATAGTAGTTGTTATAATTATAGTGTAATAGTAGTTGTAATAATTATAGTGTAATAGTAGTTGTTATAATTATAGTGTAATAGTAGTTGTAATAGTAGTTGTTATAATTATAGTGTAATAGTAGTTGTTATAATTATAATGTAATAGTAGTTGTTATAATTATAATGTAATAGTAGTTGTTATAATTATAATGTAATAGTAGTTGTTATAATTATAGTGTAATAGTAGTTGTTATAATTATAGTGTAATAGTAGTTGTTATAATTATAGTGTAATAGTAGTTGTAATAATTATAGTGTAATAGTAGTTGTTATAATTATAGTGTAATAGTAGTTGTAATAGTAGTTGTTATAATTATAGTGTAATAGTAGTTGTTATAATTATAATGTAATAGTAGTTGTTATAATTATAATGTAATAGTAGTTGTTATAATTATAATGTAATAGTAGTTGTTATAATTATAATGTAATAGTAGTTGTTATAATTATAGTGTAATAGTAGTTGTTATAATTATAGTGTAATAGTAGTTGTTATAATTATAGTGTAATAGTAGTTGTTATAATTATAGTGTAACAGTAGTTGCTATAATTATAGTGTAATAGTAGTTGTTATAATTATAGTGTAATAGTAGTTGTTATAATTATAGTGTAAAAGTAGTTGTTATAATTATAATGTAATAGTAGTTGTTATAATTATAGTGTAATAGTAGTTGTTATAATTATACTGTAATAGTAATTGTTATAATTATAATGTAATAGTAGTTGTTATAATTATAGTGTAATAGTAATTGTTATAATTATAATGTAATAGTAGTTGTTATAATTATAGTGTAATAGTAGTTGTTATAATTATAATGTAATAGTAGTTGTTATAATTATAATGTAATAGTAGTTGTTATAATTATAGTGTAATAGTAGTTGTTATAATTATAGTGTAATAGTAGTTGTTATAATTATAGTGTAATAGTAGTTGTTATAATTATAGTGTAATAGTAGTTGTTATAATTATAGTGTAATAGTAGTTGTTATAATTATACTGTAATAGTAATTGTTATAATTATAATGTAATAGTAGTTGTTATAATTATAGTGTAATAGTAATTAATATAATTATAATGTAATAGTAGTTGTTATAATTATAGTGTAATAGTAGTTGTTATAATTATAATGTAATAGTAGTTGTTATAATTATAATGTAAAAGTAGTTGTTATAATTATAGTGTAATAGTAATTGTTATAATTATAATGTAATAGTAGTTGTTATAATTATAATGTAATAGTAGTTGTTATAATTATAATGTAATAGTAGTTGTTATAATTATAGTGTAATAGTAGTTGTTATAATTATAATGTAATAGTAGTTATTATAATTATAATGTAATAGTAGTTGTTATAATTATAATGTAATAGTAGTTGTTATAATTATAATGTAATAGTAGTTGTTATAATTATAATGTAATAGTAGTTGTTATAATTATAGTGTAATAGTAGTTGTTATAATTATAGTGTAATAGTAGTTGTTATAATTATAGTGTAATAGTAGTTGTTATAATTATAGTGTATTAGTAGTTGTTATAATTATAGTGTAATAGTAGTTGTTATAATTATAGTGTAATAGTAGTTGTTATAATTATAGTGTAATAGTAGTTGTTATAATTATAGTGTATTAGTAGTTGTTATAATTATAGTGTAATAGTAGTTGTTATAATTATAGTGTAATAGTAGTTGTTATAATTATAGTGTAATAGTAGTTGTTATAATTATAGTGTAATAGTAATTGTTATAATTATAGTGTAATAGTAATTGTTATAATTATAATGTAATAGTAGTTGTTATAATTATAATGTAATAGTAGTTGTTATAATTATAATGTAATAGTAGTTGTTATAATTATAGTGTAATAGTAGTTGTTATAATTATAGTGTAATAGTAGTTGTTATAATTATAGTGTATTAGTAGTTGTTATAATTATAATGTAATAGTAGTTGTTATAATTATAGTGTAATAGTAGTTGTTATAATTATAGTGTAATAGTAGTCGTTATAATTATAGTGTTCAAGTAGTTTATTAGTAGTTGTTTTAATTATAGTGTAATAGTAGTTGTAATAGTAGTTGTTATAATTATAATGTAATAGTAGTTGTTATAATTATAGTGTAATAGTAGTTGTTATAATTATACGGTAATAGTAGTTGTTATAATTATAGTATAATAGTAATTGTTATAATTATACTGTAATAGTAGTTGTTATAATTATACTGTAATAGTAGTTGTTATAATTATAGTGTAATAGTAGTTGTTATAATTATAGTGTATTAGTAGTTCTTATAATTATAGTGTAATAGTAGTTGTTATAATTATAGTGTAATAGTAGTTGTTATAATTATAATGTAATAGTAGTTGTTATAATTATAATGTAATAGTAATTGTTATAATAGACGTTATCCGGAAATATTCAAGGGACCTAACACGATGTATCGATCGGAGTTATCCCGCCTGTTCCCTAGACAGTCATGGCTGCTCCTACTAACCGCGTGTCTACTTTGCAGGAGTTTTTGAAGGCAAGAGGTGTAGTTGTAAGCAGTCAGAGGAGAGTAGAACTGGCAGAATTGTGTTCTATAGCAAGGGAATTGAATCTAGAGTTTGATCCAGATGGTCTTGTCGAAGACAGAGAGGAGATAATAGCGTCAAAGTTACGAGATGGCTCTGTTGTTCTAGCCAACCCTGCCTTGTGCAATGAAAGTTGTAATGATCTCTCGTCGCTGCCTTTTTTTAGTTTCTTGGACATATTTTCTTATCTGATGGCAAACAGTGTTGCCTATTCGTCTGTACGCGATTATCAGCGTAGTGAAGGCTACACCATGATGATGGACGGCTTTGTCCAAAACGTACTGTGTGTTACGGACTTGGGTCAACCGGGCTACTGTGCCATCCGAGCATCAGTGAAACCACGTACCCGAGAAAAGGATCCAGTTACTGGTGCTGGTTCCTACCACCCGTGGATCCTGCTCACTTCTGGAGCAGATGACAGAAGCTGCATTTTGTCAGCCTTTTGCACTTGCAAAGGAGGGTAAGCTGTTTGAATAAAATAGTTGATTGTAAGTGTTTGTGTATGCTCCCTTGTCTCCCAACCCCCAGCGCTTAGAACTATTGCATAGAATAATGCGCGCATATAGGCTACATATACTTACATTACATTACAATTGAATCATTGAATTTAGAATGCACAAAGCAGCCATTTTTCAGTTCACTTACATGTTGTGGTATATTTTGCCTAACTAGGTCGTGAATAAGGGCCATTATACTTTAGGTGTGCACAGGTAGCATTATACATTTGGGGCCATTACTATATATTACAGTAGAATGGGAAATGTACCCATGAGTGACATGTGAGCGTGACAATGCACACAAGCTTTTGATGAGCTATTATAAATAGACTAGACTAGTACACATGTATCACACTTTTGCAAGTCCATATTCTAAATTATAAGTCTGTTTACTTTTACTGGAAAGGAAGCTTAAACTTTTCTGTGGTTCTTATGTAAATAATAATAATAATTATTTCTTAGATTTCTGTTCTTTTGACATTACACTACCAAGCTTATCAAGTAAGGAAATCTTAGTAGTTGGCCATGACCTATTGAGAGCTTGTTTAGTAATTTGTTTGATTCTTGCTTTTTTACAGGATTGATGGATGTTGTCGCCATGTCCAGGCAACCTTGTATGAGGTCATTGACTTCAGAGATGATCAGAGGAAAGCAAGTGCTACTTCTGGGCCATGTCTCTGGGTTCGGCGTGCGACAACACATCAGAATGCTATTCTTTTGACAGATATTGTTACCTGTGTGGGTGAAAACTCAAGGTGAGTTATGTTTGAAATAACTTTTATTATTGTGAAACATACAATGCCAGTTTGGTTTTAACAATTCATGTAAACAACACAAGTGGTGTGTTAAAGAAATAAAGAAGAAAACACTTGAGGAAAAGGATACTCAAAGACAAGTTCTTTATTAAACATTTCATCAGCACACTGCGTGCAGTTTCTGCCTTATGGGAAATAATGTAATAGGAGACAGTTATCAATAACAAGAAGGGCAACGCCCACATCAATCACATGTTCGCTCAAATCGAAACTAGCACAGACTGATAATAACAGTGTTTTATGTTTGTCTGCATCATCTTTCAGTTCCCTTTAATTTGCAACAGCATCCAAGTAATGGCACACATTACAGTTTTCACAGACAGACAGACCTTTTTTGTACATACATCATTTTGGGGCCTAGTTTAACCTTATCTTTTGCAGATTTGCAATTATTGGCTTTGGTGTCATTACATTGACTGCATTGCAAAAGTACAAGCACAAGAACTTAAAACAAAATTTCCTTCCAAATTTTTCCATAAATATTACAGCATGCACATTAACATTACAAGCATGAAAGGAATACTTTTTTAACAGCTTACATTATCTCTAGGTTGTCGTTATGTTCAATGTTTCCAGGCACGCAAATACAGACAATCAGAATCCCTTTAGGACACGTACCCTTATTAAAGATAATCTCTTTAGGCAATCAGAAGGGTGGGAAAGTTGGTGGTTGTTTTCGTTTTTTATCTGCAAAGTGGTTTATCAAAGTTTGCTAGCACAGCCACTACTGTCAGAATTTGGTTCAAACAGAATCGCACTTTGATTGGAATTATGCCACTCAAAATTTTGAAACATTTCATGCGTCTGATTGCTCTTTCAACATGAATTCTCACTGACGCTATTGCCCTTGAGCGTCGGACTGCTTTTTGTGAGAGATTGCCACCTCTGCTAAAGGCTGGGATGTTTAATGTTGCTCTTTTATAAAGAAGCAGGTGGCGTATGTTGAAACCCCTGTCTGCCATGATGTCGTCACCTGGCTCAACCAAGTCAAGGAAGTGACTTTTTTTGATAATTTCTTGATCAGAGATTGACCCAACAAATGCTTTTGACAGAAAAGTTATTACCCCAGAAGGATGGATACCAACTAGAACTTTGGCTGTGTTTGAGTGTTTGTAGAATGACCAAGTTTGTTTTTGTGCAGCAGGTCGAAAGGGTTTTTCAGTACTGAATTCAGTGCAGTCAATGATGCACCTTGTTTTAGGAAATGAAGCAAATGCCTTTGGAATATTAGCTAAGGCAACTTCTTGGGTTGGCCATGTTAATAGTTGTCCCAGGCACTGATCCAGCAGATTTATCCACATGGTTAAAATGCGACAAACATGGCTTTGTGAAACACCAAACAAATATGACATGTGGTTGACATCAAACCCTTTTCGGACACGCACAAGGGTTAACAAAAAACATTCAAATGCTGTGATCTTGTACGATTTTCGGCCTCTTTTATCTCGACCTGAGACCAGCCTGTTGCGGCCGTCCCAATTTTTGACATTATGTGTGGCTGGCTCAATCCATTGAAAAACCTTGTTTAAGAGTTTAGTGTTGGGAATACCAGTGTATTCAAAACAGGATTTATCAGAAGACAAAATATAATTTTTGAATGATATGCTGCTTATTTCAGCTGCTGTGGGTGTGTTGTGTTTTCCACAGTGGTGGCATTGCCAAGATTTTGACAAAACAGTTGGATCAGGGTCTGGAACAATTTTGTTCAGATTATCTTGTTTTTGTTGATGTGACATGGAGATTTCACTTTCAGTTTCATGCACTTTATCTGAGTCATGAAATAATATACTTGGTGCACTGCTTTCTTCTTTTGACTGATTTATTCTCCTGTTTTCCTTTACAGCCAAAGAACGTTCACAACCACAGACCAAATTTTCATTTATTCTGCAAATTCCTTTCAGCAGATGTGGTGCCTTTACTGTTGACATCAGTCGCTGTGGTGAAGTTACAATGCCGTCTGATATCTGAAACAAATGGTAATACTTTTGTTTTCAAAATGCACTAACAAACATGCATCACAGTTATTACCTAACTCATGTACATGTGCTTGTTTGCAGAACACTGTTACCACTTCAAGGACAGTACAAGCCTGTGTCTGACCTCACTGTACTGAAGCCTGTCCAGGATTTCTTGCAAGATGTGGAGGAATGTCAGCCAGATGCATGCATGTTGCTTGCATGGAAGCAGCAAGAGAGCGAAAGACCATATCGGGTGCCCCTGCTGTCGGTTTGTACTCCACTTGAACGTATCGAAACCTTTGTTTCTAGTCATGCATGTGAAGAGAAAGATTGTGACTGTGCTGGAGAATGCTTGGATTTCATGGTTTATTCTGAAACTGAACGCAATTCAGTTGAAACAGAGACAATAGGGCAACAGTTAAATAGAAACTGGCATGATATGAGAGCAGGTTTGATCACTGCCTCTACTGTGAAGAAAATTTTGAGTTCAAGAGACCTTCAGAAGACTGCCTCTCAGATGGTATCAGGCAACAAAATAGATGAGAAAAATTTGCCACCCCCAGTTAAGTTTGGGCGCGACAACGAAAGAAGGGCAGTAGACATGTTTTGTCGTGCACATCGATACAGGCACAGACATTGTAAATTTGTTCAGCCTGGTTTCGTACTGTCGAGTCAAGTACCTTTTCTGGGAGCGAGCCCAGATGCAATTTTCAGTTGTGACCACAAAGACTGTGGGAAATTTCTGGTCGAAGTGAAATGTTTGTACTCTTTTCAAAACTATCACCCCAAGTTTGCAATGAAAAATGGTAAATTTTGTGATATGAATGAAGATGATTCCTTCAGTGTCAAACCAACTCATGAGTACTATCATCAGATGCAGTGTCAGATGGCTATTACTGGCATACACAAGTGTTATCTGTGTCTCTACACCAGAAAAGGCATTCAGTCAATCTGTGTTCCATTCAACCCTGCTTTCTGGAATGATGCTGTTGTAAAATTGGAGGAATTTTGGAAGCAACATCTTTTTAAGAAACTAGCTGCTCAGTTTAAAAAAAACTAAAACAGTTCATGTCTGTAATTGAGGCAATGTAGTGTCAGATTTCGGTGTACTCTACTTGCCAGAAATTAATTGTGTGGTAAATGTACTGTACTATTTAGCATAAACCGTTCCTGAAGTCATACTGCAGTGTGTATTTTATGCATAAATAGGTAGAAATAGTCTAATGTGACCCCATCTTTTAAAATGAATGCTTTTTTTTAGCCTAGTTAAAATTCCCACTCTATTAAGACGCCTCTCTAGACCTGATTTTGCCTGCTTTTTCAAGGTCGCAAAAGGGAGGTTCCACTGTACTATGGTATACTTTTTATAAGTTACAATTTTCTTACTTTCATTCATTAATGAAACATTTACAAGCTATTTTCAATGTTTCATGTGAGGTAATGAGTGTTACGAAAGTGTTTTTAGTTTAAATGTAAGCATGACAAGTGAATTTGTTTTATTTCCTTGTGTTGTATTTGATGCCCCCCCCCCACCCCACCCCTTCAATGCTATGAAAGTTTTTTTGTTTTTTTTTTGCATGACAAGTGAATTTGTTGTAATATATTTTCTTTTGTTGTATTTGATGTAATCTCCCCGTTGGGATACCGGGGGATTTTCTGTATAAATAGTATCCCCACTTTCTGGAAATTTAGTGCTTTCAATTCCCACTGTTTCTGTCATTCTCCTTTGTTCTTTCTCTTCCATAATCTGTTCTATCAATCTGCTATCCCTCTTCTTCGCTAGACCAGTCATCTACCTTTTTTCTTAAACACTCTCCCAAAACCCCTCATTTGTGTACTGGGTCTGTTGGGTCAGCTTGGTGGTATTGGACTCTTCTACCAAATGGTCACTAGGCTTTCTATGAAATTATTAGTTAGCAATGTAGGCATTTTATATGTATGTGTTTTGTTAATATTTTATAGTGATGTTTATATTCTATTTTGTTTTTGTAAACGGGGGCACGATAAATTAGAGTGCGCCTCAGCGTCCCCTACGTGGGAAGCCATTATTGTACAGTGACCGGCTGGTAGAATGCCTTCAGTGTTACCGTTGGGGTTGTTTCTGCAGATCTTTTATATGGATGGGGGGCTGTGGTCCTGATTCGGCTCTTCGCAGTCCGCTGGACCCTATAAGCAATGACTAACTAAACTAATTTGATGTAATTGCTCAACTAGTCTAATGCTTTTTTTCTGTGCATATATTTTGAGAGAATAAGTGCAAGCAAACACTTAGAGCAGGTGTTAGTCTGATTTCCATGCTTGGTAAATTAATAATAGTAAGTAGTTGTAGTAAAATGCTATCAATGCTGTTTTTGATTGTGATAATCATTGTGAAGTTGCTTGCAAGTTTTGATGGGTGTGAGGGTTGTGCTGTTGATGTATACTGTGTATACAATTTTCTTAACTTCATTCATGTATTAAACATTACAACAAGCTATTCTGAATGTGTCTTGTGAATGTTTGATGTTGTATTATATAGAGCTTCAGTTGGTTTTCAGACACAATGAGTCAGTGGGCCTGTGACAAGGCAAAACTAAGGGGTAAAAGAAAGGGTAGATCTTAAAAATACAAACCTTACATCTATAGCAAGGCATGAGAACACACAAGATGCTAAAGCGATGGGTCATTTGTATAAATTGTGCGTTAATGATGCAGGCGCATCATCAATCTGAAGCTCTGTATATCAGTGAGTGGTGTGTGTACTGTCATATATCAGTGTGAGTGCTACGTTGGTGCTGTGTACTGTTGAAGGAATGATAGTGAGAAAACAGTGGTCACACAGAAAACAGTCTTTTCAGTTAAAACAGTTGTCAGTCAGAAAAAAAATAACAACATCTTCAGTTCAATGTACGTTTAATCATTGTTTTAGATCAGCAGACTTCACCCAGCCAAATTAGGACAACCTGCCCCTGTTCTCAACCACCATGCCCACACCTCACTAGAGTGCAAGACATACAAAATATGAAAACATTACAGAAATTTGGCCAGCAGATCACTTGGCAATGAAAGACACGCCTTGAAAGGGACAACAAGGCTATACTGTAAGTTATAGAACCCCTAAATATGCGTACCTGCAAATTTGGATATGTCCTGGATTCGGCTTCTTTGAATGTTTGTGGCTCTGCACCTGATGAAGCTGGTCTTTTCCGCTTCATCTGACTGTTGTCTGTACTCGTACCAGGCCCACAATCTTGGTCTGGTACAGTTGAATACTGTAACAATGGTAAGAAAATTAAATGCATATTTGCTGAAATTCTACTAAGAACTAAACAATAATAATGGTAATAATAATAAAGACAACAACGTTGATGAAGTTTAAATCTGCTCGAAGCATAAGCTTACTGGTTTTCACACGCATTCAAGAAGTACAATAAATTAGTTAATAAGATGACATACACACATCTTACATGGAGTATTTATGCACACCACACACAACTTTCTTTGATAAACTATACAATATTTCACAGAGCTCAAACACACATAACCATATTACTAATAAAATCACACACAAAAAATAGTAAACAAGGTAGCAGTTTCAACTCATCAATCTATATCACAGCTGTTTTATTCATCAGGCAAAAGGATACTTGTAACACAGATTAAAGAAAACACGGGCTATACCAACCAGAAAACCAGAATTTAAAAAAAAAAGTTTTAGAAACCATGTTTGCCAACAAGCTAATAAATTATACAGTTTGATACACTGTGTGTATCTACCCACCAGCCTTGCATTTTTGCATAGGCAGTGCTCTTTTCCAAAAATACTAATTATGAACCCTGCAGCTTTCTAGTTGCAAGTGTGATAAAAAAAACACCTAAGAACATTGAAAAATATTGAATCTTGTGAGATAGTGCTCATACCTGCAGGTTTAGTAGTGTCTCAGCTGCAGATCGTTTGGAGATTATTGCTGGTGGTGGTTCACAGCGTTTCTTGGGTTGTGGTCTGTTGGGCTTCTGCCCGGCATAACTGTCTGCACTGACAGGATCTGGGTTCCTGTCAGTGGGCTCCCCATCCGTAAAATGCTGAAGGGATAAAAAGTAATGTAGAATCTCTTCAATTAATGTTCACAGGAGGTTCCTTATCTGATTGTAATTGCACAATAGTACATTCTGACATACGCAAAGACAACCACATGACCTAATCCAAATCTGACTGAGACTAACATGTGACATAATATGTAGGCTAATTGAGTTGGTGTTTTTTTTTATTAAGTACAGTACAATGCCTATTTCATGTCACCATGCGCTACTTTCTGATTTCTGTCAGCGGAAATAAATTTAATTGAGACCTGTACAACTACCAACAGAACTTATTTCAGTTGCTAGGCCTACTTGTAGACCTAGGTCTCGATTCTAAGTACTGATCGGTTGCTGTTTCAACGCTCAGCTGGCCCATACCGTTAACTTATAAATTCAAATTCAAGTTTTACCACGAAGTTAATCAAATTCATGTTTTACCACGAAGTTAATTTAAGATCATCAATGAAATTGCTAGTAAAATACCATCGGCAGTTCCGTAGTTACCTGTGAACAAATATACATCCAAGGCTTGACATTGTTGACAGTAAAGTTCTTTCTTCCGCATGCCTTGACCCAACGTAAACATTTAGGCAGCTGCCATGGTTTTGCCTTTGCTGGCTGAACAAAAGGAATAAATTTCACTCCAGGGTAGCGTTCAGGAAACCTGCTGTCGGCATTGCAGAGACCCCACTGGCACCGTTTCACCATTGTCGTTTTTAATGCTCCCGCGAAGTTACTGTCTAGAGTTTAGGCGGCATAACTCTAGTTACACTTACAAGTGAGAACGTGGTAGCATCCCCTGATATTTCCGACTATCGTCTATTATAATGTAATAGTAGTTGTTATAATTATAGTGTAATAGTAATTGTTATAATTATAGTGTAATAGTAGTTGTTATAATTATAGTGTAATAGTAGTTGTTATAATTATAGTGTAATAGTAGTTGTTATAATTATAGTGTAATAGTAGTTGTTATAATTATAGTGTAATAGTAGTTGTTATAATTATAGTGTAATAGTAGTTGTTATAATTATAATGTAATAGTAGTTGTTATAATTATAGTGTATTAGTAGTTGTTATAATTATAGTGTAATAGTAGTTGTTATAATTATAGTGTAATAGTAGTTGTTATAATTATAGTATAATAGTAGTTGTTATAATTATAGTGTAATAGTAGTTGTTATAATTATAATGTAATAGTAGTTGTTATAATTATAGTGTAATAGTAGTTGTTATAATTATAGTGTAATAGTAGTTGTTATAATTATACTGTAATAGTAGTTGTTATAATTATAGTGTATTAGTAGTTGTTATAATTATAATGTAATAGTAGTTGTTATAATTATAATGTAATAGTAGTTGTTATAATTATAGTGTAATAGTAGTTGTTATAATTATAGTGTAATAGTAGTTGTTATAATTATAGTGTAATAGTAGTTGTTATAATTATAGTGTAATAGTAGTTGTTATAATTATAGTGTAATAGTAGTTGTTATAATTATAGTGTAATAGTAGTTGTTATAATTATAGTGTAATAGTAATTGTTATAATTATAATGTAATAGTAGTTGTTATAATTATAGTGTATTAGTAGTTGTTATCATTATAGTGTAATAGTAGTTGTTATAATTATAGTGTAATAGTAGTTGTAATAGTAATTGTTATAATTATAATGTAATAGTAGTTGTTATAATTATAGTGTAATAGTAGTTGTAATAGTAATTGTTATAATTATAATGTAATAGTAGTTGTTATAATTATAATGTAATAGTAGTTGTAATAGTAGTTGTTATAATTATAATGTAATAGTAGTTGTTATAATTATAGTGTAATAGTAGTTGTTATAATTATAGTGTAATAGTAGTTGTTATAATTATAGTGTAATAGTAGTTGTTATAATTATAGTGTAATAGTAGTTGTTATAATTATAGTGTAATAGTAGTTGTTATAATTATAGTGTAATAGTAGTTGTTATAATTATAGTGTAATAGTAGTTGTTATAAATTATAGTGTAATGGTAGTTGTTTATAATTATAGTGTATTAGTAGTTGTTATAATTATAGTGTAATAGTAGTTGTTATAATTATTGTGTAATAGTAGTTGTTATAATTAAAGTGTAATAGTAGATTGTATAATTATATGTAATTAGTTGTTGTTATAATTATAATTTAATAGTAGTTGTTATAATAATAGTGTAAATAGTAGTTGTTATAATTATAGTGTAATAGTAGTTGTTATATTATAGTGTAATAGTAGTTGTTATTAATTTATAGTGTAATAGTAGTTGTTATAATTATAGTGTAAATAGTAGTTGTAATAGTAGTTGTTATAATTATAATGTAATAGTAGTTGTTATAATTATAATGTAATAGTAGTTGTAATAGTAGTTGTTATAATTATAGTGTAATAGTAGTTGTTATAATAATAGTGTAATAGTAGTTGTTATAATTATAGTGTAATAGTAGTTGTTATAATTATAGTGTAATAGTAGTTGTTATAATTATAAGTGTAATAGTAGTTGTTATAATTATAGTGTAATAGTAGTTGTTATAATTATAATGTAATAGTAGTTGTTATAATTATAATGTAATAGTAGTTGTTATAATTATAGTGTAATAGTAGTTGTTATAATTATACTGTAATAGTAATTGTTATAATTATAGTGTAATAGTAGTTGTTATAATTATAGTGTAATAGTAGTTGTAATAGTAATTGTTATAATTATAGTGTAATAGTAGTTGTTATAATTATAATGTAATAGTAGTTGTAATAGTAATTGTTATAATTATAATGTAATAGTAGTTGTTATAATTATAGTGTAATAGTAGTTGTTATAATTATAGTGTAATAGTAGTTGTTATAATTATAGTGTAATAGTAGTTGTTATAATTATAATGTAATAGTAGTTGTTATAATTATAATGTAATAGTAGTTGTTATAATTATAGTGTAATAGTAGTTGTTATAATTATAGTGTAATAGTAGTTGTTATAATTATAGTGTAATAGTAGTTGTAATAGTAGTTGTTATAATTATAATGTAATAGTAGTTGTTATAATTATAGTGTAATAGTAGTTGTTATAATTATAGTGTAATAGTAGTTGTTATAATTATAATGTAATAGTAGTTGTTATAATTATAGTGTAATAGTAGTTGTTATAATTATAGTGTAATAGTAGTTGTTATAATTATAGTGTAATAGTAGTTGTTATAATTATAGTGTAATAGTAATTGTTATAATTATAATGTAATAGTAGTTGTTATAATTATAGTGTAATAGTAGTTGTTATATTATAGTGTATTAGTAGTTGTTTATAATTATAATGTAATAGTAGTTGTTATAATTATAGTGTAATAGTAGTTGTTATAATTATAGTGTATAGTAGTTGTTATAATTATAGTGTATAGTAGTTGTTATAATTATAGTGTATAGTAGTTGTTATAATTATAGTGTAATAGTAGTCGTTATAATTATAGTGTAATAGTAGTTGTTATAATTATAGTGTATAGTAGTTGTTATAATTATAGTGTAATAGTAGTCGTTATAATTATAGTGTTCAAGTAGTTTATTAGTAGTTGTTTTAATTATAGTGTAATAGTAGTTGTAATAGTAGTTGTTATAATTATAATGTAATAGTAGTTGTTATAATTATAGTGTAATAGTAGTTGTTATAATTATACGGTAATAGTAGTTGTTATAATTATAGTATAATAGTAATTGTTATAATTATACTGTAATAGTAGTTGTTATAATTATACTGTAATAGTAGTTGTTATAATTATAGTGTAATAGTAGTTGTTATAATTATAGTGTATTAGTAGTTGTTATAATTATAGTGTAATAGTAGTTGTTATAATTATAGTGTAATAGTAGTTGTTATAATTATAATGTAATAGTAGTTGTTATAATTATAGTGTATAGTAGTTGTTATAATTATAGTGTAATAGTAGTTGTTATAATTATAGTGTAATAGTAGTTGTTATAATTATAGTGTAATAGTAGTTGTTATAATTATAGTGTATTAGTAGTTGTTATAATTATAATGTAATAGTAGTTGTTATAATTATAGTGTAATAGTAGTTGTTATAATTATAGTGTAATAGTAGTTGTTATAATTATAGTGTAATAGTAGTCGTTATAATTATAGTGTTCAAGTAGTTTATTAGTAGTTGTTTTAATTATAGTTTAATAGTAGTTGTAATAGTAGTTGTTATAATTATAATGTAATAGTAGTTGTTATAATTATAGTGTAATAGTAGTTGTTATAATTATACGGTAATAGTAGTTGTTATAATTATAGTATAATAGTAATTGTTATAATTATACTGTAATAGTAGTTGTTATAATTATACTGTAATAGTAGTTGTTATAATTATAGTGTAAGAGTTTTCGTTATAATTATAGTGTGCTAGTAGTTTATTAGTTGTTGTTTTAATTATAGTGTACTAGTAGCTTTTATAATTATACTTTATTAGTAGTTGTTATAATTATAGTGTAATAGTAGCTGTTATAGTTTAATAGGCCTATCCTATCCTATCCCGTAACTCGAAGGTCGTTGGGGCAACACATATGATCGTTCACACATATTACCTGCATCCTGATGGCCAACGGAAGGCGCGGTCGTTGGTGACCCAGACGACGACCGATCCGATATAGAATGAGTGGGATTTTTTTCATCATACTTGGGCAAGAAAGACCTGGCATAGCCCAATCCTCTCCAGGATGTTGTCCACAGCCCAAATCCACCAGTACAGTGTGACTCGCCTTGGCCCTGAGCATACGTGGTCGTTGAACCTGTAGTAACGTGAGTTTCCTCCATCCTTGCCGGAGACTTCTCTGAAGAAGATGTTTGCCCAGCGATGCCGTGTTGACATCACCCCTGTTAGTCACCTCTTATGACACGCCAGGAAACGTTGGGTCTATTCTATTCAGTGTCCGAACCAATTATAGTTTAATAGCATTTGTTATAATCATAGTTTGATAGTGGTTATACTTATAGTTTAATAGTATCTTGTTCTCCATATAGTGTAATATAATTTGTTGTAATTATAGTTTATTAGTTTAATAGGAGTTGCTATAATCATAGTTTAATAGTAGTTGTCATAAATATAGTTTAACAATGGCTGTTATTATTGTACTTATATAGTAGTTGTTATGAAATAGGGTTAATAATTATAGGTAAATAGTTGTTATAATATAGATGCCCTTGCAGATGCCCTTGCAGATCACGAAGGCACAGTCAGCATAGTAGAGCAATCTCAAACTCGTTTTGCGGATGACATTGATGGATTGTATACTGTTTTCCATTCCTGGGTCTAACCGGGCATATAACTAGCTGTGAATAGGTTTTTGCGATTCTATTTGTGTCTTTTTTGTCATTTTTGTACATAGTTGTAAATAGTTTTTACATTTACTGTTCCGTATTTTGGTGTATCGTAACAAAAGTGATGTTTGATCGAGTGCATGTATTTTTATGTAATGACTATGTAAAGCGCGGTGAGTCTGGTCGTAGGCTGGAGTACCCGCTATATAAAAATCCGTTATTATTATTATTATTATTATTATTATTATTATTATTATTATTATTATTATTATTATTATTATTATTATTATTAATATTAATATTATTATTATTATTATTATTATTATTATTATTATTATTATTATTATTATTATTATTGGCTGGAGAGGAACAAGAACTTGAACAGCTGGTACAGAGGCTTGACGCAACCTCCAGAGCCTATGGAATGGAAATAAGTACAGAGAAGACCAAACTGATGACCAACAACAGCAAAGGCATCAACATGGACATCAAAGTCCAAGACCAATCTCTCAACACAGTGCATAGCTTCAAATATTTAGGAGCCATTGTGTCAGACAATGGGTCCCGACAGGAAGTTATCTCCAGGATAGCACACACAACTGCTGCCCTCACAAAGTTGAATCACATTTGGAAAGACAGGATCATCATTCTACATTCCAAAGTCATCTCCATCTTCCTATATGCTTGCGAAACATGGGCCCTCACTGCAGATCTACAGCGAAGAATACAAAGCATGGAGATGAGGTGCTACAGAAGACTTCTGGGCATTTCCTATACCCAACACATCACCAACAACGATGTCCGACAAACCATCACACAAGCCATTGGACAACACGATGACCTGTTTACAGTGTTGAAGAAACGGAAACTTCGATGATACTTGTATGGCCACGTCACCAAAGCATCAGGCCTTGCAAAAACAATCTGCAAGGCACAGTGCAAGGAGGAAGAAGAAGAGGGGGACAGAAAAAGAGGTGGGAGGACAACATTGAGAATGGACTGGTTTGACACTCAGCGAAGCTATGAGGGTAGCTGAGAACAGAGAAAGATGGAGTACGCTGGTTAAACCATTATCTGTGGTGCCCCAACGACCTTTGAGTTACGGGATAGGATAGGATAGTTGTTATAAGTCTAGTAGTTACTGATTTCTCTCTACTTGGGACATACAGATATAAACCTTCCATTTACTGCACTATCATTGGAGATACGTACAGTGTAATAGTGGCTGTCATAATATACATTATTATAAATGACTGTTTTGTCATACATGGACAGGGTACAAGTCATATCCTATAGCAAAGCGCGGCCTCATATAGTTGGATACTGATAACAGACGGTCGTTCTAGTGCGTGGGTGAAGTGAAATGCAAATCAGCGTGTGTGTCGCTCATTGACGCTATTGTGCTTTCCGTTATTATCATAACACCTGCCTGGCTTGAACGATTGGGGTGTATATAGGCTCTGAACTAAATAGATCAGTGGTGTGGGGCCGGGTAGCTCAGTTGGTAGAGCGTCTTACTAGTAACCGAAAGGTATATGGTTCGAATCCCGGATTGGCCAACGCGTGCCCATATTATTTTCCCTTACCATAAACTGGTTCGCTGGTTAACTGGTTAACCAGTAGTCGCCTATACGCTCCGGTGTCGTGTGACTATACAATTGCACTTAGATCAGTGGTTTATAGGGCTGACTGCGCGTATCTGTATCATCCAAACGTCACAGACGTGGTGAAAGTTATTGCTAAATCTCCTGTTGGTAGACTTTTACAGACTGTTCTGAAATTATGTTTTTAACTAGTTAAAATGTTTTAAAAGTTCAATTTTCAGTGGCTAGTATCACCTAAATGTGTACACAGACATTAAATTAAAGATCGATTGACTAAGTGTTGTTGAAATGTAGGCTACGTTGCATGTGTCTGATTTCAAGATTGTTGTCCACCGCCGTGGCCCACGAGCTGGACCACTATCGATGGAACGTTCTAGGTATCAGCGAACTGCGCTGGAAAGGCCTAGGTGAAACAACGACTGACAAAGGCCACAAGCTCTATTTCAGCGGTAGAGATGACAGGCACGAACACGGCGTTGGATTCTTGGTCCACAAGAACATTCTAGCCACTGTCATGGGTTGCCGCCCAGTCTCCAGTAGACTCATTACCATCCGTCTGAGAGCAACCCCTTTCAACATTACCATCATCCAGGCCTATGCCCCAACATCAGACTATGAAGACGGCGAAGTGGAGGATTTTTATGAAAATATACAGGCGGTCCTTGACCAAGTGCCGAAGAAGGACATAGTCATAGTGCAAGGCGACTGGAATGCCAAGGTTGGCCAAGATGCGCACCACAACTGGGGAGACACATGCGGACCCCACTGCAACAACGAGACAAATGACAGGGGTCTGAGGCTATTGGAGTTTGCCAGATACAACAATCTGGTACTGGCAAACACGCTTGGTCTCCACAAAAAATCCAGACGATGGACATGGCACAGTCCCGGCGGGGAACATCACAACCAGATCGACTACATCATGGACAAGAAACGCTTCAGATCAAGCATCAACATAGGCAGGACACGCACTTTTCCAGGAGCAGACATTGGAAGTGACCACGATCTCGTGATGATGTCTTTCCGGCTTTATTTGAAGAGAGTAAATACAGCAAAGTGCACAAGGCTGAAGTTCGACCTGGACAAACTGCAAGACCCGGAGGTGGCAAAAATATTTCAGGCCACAATTGGAGGGGAAATTTGCACCACTGCTTATTTTGGGGGCAGGCGAAGTAGATGTCAACACCATGACCAATACCTTCAACTCAGCTGTAACAGATGCCGCCACTGAGATCCTTGGCAAGCACCGACCAAAGAAGAAGCCGTGGATCACACCTGAACTTTTGGATCTGTGTGATAAACGAAGAGAGTTAAATGTCTGAGCTGATGTCTACCGAAAAATCAACAATGACATCCGAAAAGGCATGCGCACAGCAAAGGAGAACTGGATAGAAGATCAATGCCAGGAAATAGAGAACAATCTGAACAAGAACAACAGCAAGAAGGCCTACCAGACTGTGAAGCGGCTGACAAGTGTTAAACAGCCCAAAGTCTCCACTATCCAAAGCAAGTCTGGCATTCGCCTTACAGAAGAACAAGAAGTCTTGGACAGATGGACAGAGTACTGCTCTGACCTTTACAACCATACACCAAATGGAGACCCATCAGTTCTAGCATGTCCCGAGAGCAGAGAAGAAGAAGAAATCCTCCCAATTCTACGGGAAGAAGTTGAGGCAGCAGTGCAATCGCTGAAGAAAGGGAAGTCAGCGGGAGTGGACAACATACCAGCGGAACTGCTACAAGCAGGAGGAGAAGCGATGACTGATGCTCTCACCATTATCTGTAACAAGATCTGGCAGAGTGGGGAATGGCCTACACCATGGACCCAGTCGCTTGTCATCACTCTTCCCAAAAAAGGTAACCTTCAGGAGTGTGAAAATTACCGCACCATCAGCCTCATCAGCCATCCCAGCAAGGTCATCCTGAAAATAATACTCAACAGGTTGAAACCACAAGCTGGACAAATCATAGCTGAAGAACAAGCAGGATTCATGGCAGGGCGAAGTACCACTGAACAGATTTTCAACCTCAGAATAATCTGTGAGAAATACCTACAGCACCAACAACATCTATATCATGTGTTCATAGACTTCAAGAAGGCATTTGACCGAGTCTGGCATGCAGCTCTATGGGCAACCATGAAAGTGTACAACATCAGCCCGAAAATTATAGAAGTCATCAAAAGCCTGTATGACAAGGCTACCAGTGCAGTCCTCCATATTAGCGTCATCGGGAACTGGTTCAGAACAACAGTCGGTGTGCGTCACGCCTACTCTCTCCAACACTCTTCAACATCTTCCTAGAGCGCATCATGTCAGATGCTCTTGCAGATCACGAAGGCACAGTCAGCATAGGGGGCAGAGCAATCTCCAATCTTCGTTTTGCGGATGATATTGATGGATTGGCTGGAGAGGAACAAGAACTTGAACAGCTTGTACAGAGGCTTGACACCACCTCCAGAGCTTATGGAATGGAAATAAGTGCAGAGAAGACCAAAATGATGACCAACAACACCAATGGCATCAACACGGACATCAAATTACAAGGCCAATCCCTCAACACAGTGCACAACTTCAAATATTTAGGAGCCATTGTGTCAGACAATGGGTCTCGACAGGAAGTCCTCTCCAGGATCGCACAAACAACTGCTGCCCTGACAAAGTTGAAGCCCATTTGGAAAGACAGAACCATCAGTCTACATTCCAAAGTAAGACTGCTGCGCTCTCTGGTCATCTCCATCTTCCTATATGCTTGCGAAGCATGGACCCTCACAGCAGATCTCCAACGAAGAATACAAAGCATGGAGATGAGGTGCTACAGAAGACTTCTGGGCATTTCCTATACCCAACACATCACCAACGACGAAGTCCGACAGACCATCACACAAGCCATTGGACAACACGATGACCTGCTCACAGTGGTGAAGAAACGGAAACTCCGATGGTATGGCCACGTCACCAGATCATCAGGCCTTGCAAAGACCATTCTGCAAGGCACAGTGCAAGGAGGTAGAAGAAGGGGAGACCGAAAAAGAGGTGGGAGGACAACATTCGAGAATGGACTGGTTTGACACTGAGCGAAGCCATGAGGGCTGCTGAGGACAGAGAAGATGGAGTATGCTGGTTAAACGATCATCTGTGGTGCCCCTACGACCTTCGGGTTATGGGATAGGATATGATAGGGATAGGATGTCCACTGCCGTAGCTCAAGTGGTAGAGCGTTCGCCTTACACACCGATGACCCAGGTTCGAATCCCGCGATGGACAAAAATAATTTTGGCAATTGTTCATTGTCCATTTTAGCAGTATGATTGCTCTGCTGGTTCAGCGTTGATTTATTTCCCTACCCTTTGTTTCCTGGGATGGTTATCCCTGTCTGCCCTATGGCCAATGGTGGGTGTAGACGTCTGCCCTATGGCCAATGGTGGGTGTAGACGTCTGCCCTATGGCCAATGGTGGGTGTAGACGTCTGCCCTATGGTCAATGGTGGGTGTAGACGTTAAACCTCAATGTTCATTCATTCAACATTGTTTGCCTGCACAGTGTACATGACGCTGCTTGCATGTTGTCATTGTTTTACATTTATCAACTTCTCTGTATGCACATGTTGTTTGATTGTTGATCAGAGATTAACATCTCGAAGTGTGTGTGTGTGTGTGTGTGTGTGTGTGTGTGTGTGTGTGTGTGTGGGTGGGTGGTTGGGTGTAGGTGGGTGTGTTTGTGTGTGTGAGCACAAAGCTCAAGCGTGTATATATGTTGGTGAACGATGACACAGCCGTGTTAAGCACTACGTCATGCCGCGCCCCTGCTCAACAAAGGAGATTGTCAGCACATAGAAAATCTGTGGGTGGGATCACTTTCTTTATCAACAACCAGACCATGGCATGGGTGTCGTTGTTTACTAACTGCACAAATACGTAGCCGTAACGGTGTACCGCGGTTTAGCGCTACAACTATTGTCCACAACTATAATAACCTGTCTTTGGTTTCCATTTCAAACCGCAGTGGGTCTATTTGACCCTTACTTGACGTTTGGCAATGACTGAATAGAGCTGTCTGCTTTTGTGATTTGTTTTGATTGCACCACAGACACCTTTGTACACACTGTCAATCTCTCTCTCTCTCACTCTCTGTCTCTCTCTCTCTCTCTCTCTCTCTCTCTCTCTCTCTCTCTCTTCCTCTTTCTCTCCCTCTCTTCTCTCTCTCCATGACTGAATATTGGAGAATGTGAGTGTGCAACGACTTTAAGATTAGGATCCCGCTATAGAGCTTTGCAAACAGCAAATGTTCTTGATTTGATTTTAACTAATGGTAAATTTGTATCGTTAGTCAACCTTCTCCCGCCCCTAGGTAAGAGCCATCACTTGCTGATAGAATTTTCTCTTCTTACCGCTGAAAACGCCAATACTGTTCCTGTTTCTGTAAAATACCAGTTTGCGAAGAGCGATTATGAGGGTATGAGAAGGTTTGCACGAAATGATGAATGGAAGAGAAACTTGCATGAGGGTTTGAATGTGAATGAGTGCTGGGATAGAATAAAGTTGAGCAGTGAGAAGGTTTACACTACATGGAGGAGGGGGCAAAAGGACGAATTTTGCACCAGACATGCAAGACAACATTAGACAAACAAGACCAGCAGTTAAGATGTCTAAGTGTTGAAGAGTTGGGTTAAAACCAGCAGTTAAGACGTTTAAGTGTTGAAGGGTTGGGTTAAGACCAGCAGTTAAGATATTTAAGTGTTGAAGGGTTTGATTAAGACCAACAGTTAAGATGTCTAAGTGTTGAAGGGATGGGTTAAGACGAGGAAAACCCCTCGTGGATGTGGGTGAGGTGAGCGGCAGGTGAGGTGAGGACAAGGAATAGGGAAAAGGAAAAAGAAAATGGACGAACGCAAGGACAAATCCATGATGGTTTACAAGAAAATTCTCTATTGATTCAACTACAATAAAAACTAACTATGGAACAATCAAACAAAAACAATGGTCTAAGCTGGGGACTGTCAAAGAATGGAATGTTGACAATAACATCACATGCACAACCAAGTGCTTGCATCTAGACTTTTAACTGACTGACTGCTAAGATGATCAGCGATCACTACATGACATAATAAAACTGAAGAGAATAGTATCATTATATAAGTGATCACTAAATGACATAATAAACCGAAGATAATAATAACTTTACAAGTGATCACTAAATGACATAATAACACCGAAGATAATAATAACATTATAAGTGATCACTAAATGACATAATAAACCGAAGATAATAATAACATTATAAGTGATCACTAAATGACATAATAAACCAAAGAGAATAATAACATTACAAGTGATGTAAGAATAAAGAAGATGAACCACCATAACGTTAACTTACAACTTATCATTCATAGCAACATATAAATACTATAAATAGATGAAGAAGAAGAAGAAGAAGAAGAAGAAGAAGAAGAAGAAGAAGAAGAAGAAGAAGAAGAAGAAGAAGGAGAAGGAGAAGAAGAAGAAGAAGAAGAAGAAGAAGATGATGATGATGATGATGATGATGATGATGATGATGATGATGATGATGATGATGATGATGATGATGATGATGATGATGATGATGATAACGATGATGACGATGACGAAGAAAGACACAAGTACAACAGCCGCAGCAGATTCAAACAAACAAACACGAATAACAACAGTGATAAGAAGAAATGATGACTAAATAGTCAGATAGAGTTACCGCCCATCATTCAATGCACGCCACTGACCAAAGTGCTAACTCCCGCAAAGAACCCACGACAACTTCTTTGCCACATAAATATAATTTTAAAGAAAGACAGAAATACAGAAATGCATAAAGATACGAATTAAATGAAATAAAGAAATTCTAGATAAATACAAATACGGCTCAGTAGTAAAGCCGTAGATCGAAATTAGCGTTAGTTCGTTATAAGTAATAAGGTTTAAACTTTGCACCTATGGTTTAACCATTAATAGATAAAGTACGAAAATAAATAAATACATAAATAAATTATACAAATCAATAAATCAATAAATTATTCACTCAATAAAACAGTCGTACATACCTTTCGCGGAGAGGCGAAGATATAAATAGGTCCTGTTTATACAGCCAGCGCAAAACTGTTTTGTGTAGTAGTGGTCGCGCTTACAAAAAGAGAAAAACTAGCAGTGAGGATAGTGTTCCTATCCTATCCTATCCTGTCCTATCCCATAACTCGGAGGACTTTGCTGAGGTGTCAGGATAGTGTTACGCATATACAAGGCTGCGTGTTACAATTGTCTTGGCTGTCTTGGCTGATCAAAAACAAGATGTCAAGCCATTCAAATGTATTTCAAGACATTCACACCAATAAGCGAAAACTACGCATTTTCAAAAAAAGTGTTAACTTTGTTAGCAGTGTGTGGGCTCTATCCTCGCTAAAGCAAACAGCAAAAAGTGGAACAATAGACGACGATCTGAACTACCTGCAATGACAAAAATAATTGTCTAAATGCTCTCCGGATTTATTTTTTGTAGACAGAGCGCAAAATAAAACGTGCTTGGAAAATGGTGAAGCACGATGACTTTGACCTTTACATTACGTTACATTACATTACATTACATTACATTACATTACATTACATTATATTACATTACATTACATTACATTACATTACATTACATTACATTACATTACTGTACTTTACTTTACTTTACTTTACATTACATTACATTACTTTACATTACATTACATTACATTACATTACTTTACATTACATTACATTACATTACATTTCATGATTATTGCTTTAGGTCCAGTGGACTCTTCCGAGCCAAATCAGGACTAGTATAGCCGAATCAGGACCACAAAATCAAGACCAGAACTTCACTGAAAGAGGACTCGCCCCTGATCTGCATAAAAGATATGCCGAACAACCCTAGTGGCAACACTGAAGGCACTCCACCAGCCGGTCCCTTTACAATAAAGACATCACACGCAGGGGACGCTGAGGCTATACTCTAATTTATCGAACCCCTGTTTACAAAAACAAATTAGAATATTGTTACGTTGAAACGCGAATGGTAGTATGTCTGAAACGCGCACGATAGATCTAGTCATTTCGCTTTGCAAAGTATGCAATAATAGAGTGTATTTACCTTTGATTTGAGTTTGCATTGTTGTTAGAAGAAGCTTTGTATAACGTTGATAATTTTCGTTAGTCGATATTTTTGGAGAATTCTCTAGATCTGCTTGTTTACTATCGATCGAAGTTTCGGGATATTTGAGAACATTCTTGGACAGAAAGAATGTTGTATGACGTAAGTCAGTGATGACGAAGTTTTATTTGATTGGTTGTAGTGCGTCATTCTACCGTGTTCTAAATTGTTCGGGAGTATGAAGAGACTATATAAGTGCCGCACTGTTTCAAAAAGTTGTTGTTGATAGTGAGTTGGAAAGTTAAAAGTTTAGAGTGAAAAGGCGATTGTATGCAGTTGTTGATGTGTGCTGAATAAAAGTGGAAAACTTCATACATCGACTCTGTGACTTGTATGATGATTGAACGGGTTGCGTGGATAAACGAATCCGAGTTTACACCTATCAGGAGAATTCAAGCATTGGGGCTGAATCAACTACTGATAGAAAAACACCAACATCAAACGGAGTGTAACAAATATAAATATCATTACAAAATATAAAAAAGCATACATATAACATGCCTGCATTGCCAAATAATAACATCATAGGAAGCCCCAGTGACCACCTGGCAGAAAGCGTCTACTATTCCCAAGCTGATCCAACGGACCTCACACACAAATGAGGAGTTTTGTCTCGGAAGAGTTTTCAAGAAAAAAGGTAGGTGACTGGTCTAGCGAAGAAGAAGATAGTATAGTAGATTGATAGAACAGAGCAGGAATGAGAAAGAACAAAGGAGAAAGACAGCGACAATGGAAATTTAAAGCACTTAATTTCCAGAAAGTGGGTATACTATTTATTCGAAACCCCCGGCATCTCCACGGGAGTACTTTGACCTTTAAGAAATACTTTGACCTTTGAGAAAGTACAAATATGAATGATATAACATCATTCCAAATAATGAACTCTGGTTGAAATATTTCTGAGATCATGCAAACAGTGCGTGTTGAAAAAGAAAAAAAAGAAATTTGGAACGACTGACTGACCGACGGACCGACTGCCTGACAATAAGACTGCTGCTGAAAGATGGTCCATGATTTGAAGTTCATGTGTACCACACCTCAACACAATATCGTTAGCCGTTTTGGAGATATTGAGCAAAACGTGTTTAGCAGCAACACAATTACAGTGACCTTGACCTTTGCTATAGAGCAAACATGATGGCCCGGGAGGCAGGCCACTAACTCAGGTAATGTTGCTCTGAAGTTTGGTGACAATCTGTTGAGTGGTTCTGGATAAATGGCTTCCAACGAACGGTCCGACCGACTGACAGACCCACATTTGGCTCTATTCCACTCTTTTGACCCTCCCCCCCTCCCTCTCCCTTTTCCCTCTCACATTCTCCTCCTCTCCCCTCCCCCATCCGACTATTTCAAAGTACGTCCAGATAAGACTGGAAATACAATACACACAAAAAACACAATCAAAATATTGTTGAGCTGAATGCAAGCGTATTGCACATAGGCCTCGACCGGTGGGTGAACTTCTTTAATGCCCTACAGTCAATTTCTCTGTGTCGATTCAACTACATGTAGACCCGTGTCAAAACTACAGAACAATAAATTCTATGAACAGCGGGATATGGGCACTATTAGTACTAAAGCGAGCTTTCTCTCGTTTTGTCATGATTATGTCTACACCCGGGTATATAAAGTTGTAATTATATAAGGATATAGGACGCCGTTTTAGATTATATAAGAGGGTTGAATCAGAGAATCCATTACAAATGATACTGCATTATCTTATAAAATACAGAAATGTGTGTGTGTGTGTGTGTAGGTGTGTGTGTGTGTGTGTGTGTGTGTGTGTGTGTGCATACTTGAATGCATGGATACATTATGGGCAATTCATGAATGCCATAGCAGTTCTGGTACAAAAGCGGCACAGCTTATAGCCTAGTACAAACATTAGCTGGATCCTCTCTAGGTGACAGATAACACGCGCACGTATCTTATGTTGCAGGGGGTACATGTAGTGATCATGTGATCCCATCCTGTCCCTACCCCGCCCCCACCTACCTCCTTCTAAACCTTGTTGTCCATTATTCACAGGCATTGAATCACCCTACCTCCTTCTATACCTTGTTGTCCATTATTCACAGGCATTGAATCATCCTACCTCCTTCTATACCTTGTTGTCCATTATTCACAGGTATTGAATCATCCTACCTCCTTCCATACCTTGTTGTCCATTATTCACAGGCATTGAATCACCCTACCTCCTTCTATACCTTGTTGTCCATTATTCACAGGCATTGAATCACCCTACGTCCTTCTATACCTTGTTGTCCATTATTCACAGGCATTGAATCATCCTACCTCCTTCCATACCTTGTTGTCCATTATTCACAGGCATTGAATCACCCTACCTCCTTCTATACCTTGTTGTCCATTATTCACAGGCATTGAATCACCCTACGTCCTTCTATACCTTGTTGTCCATTATTCACAGGCATTGAATCACCCTACCACCATCCATACCTTCATGTCCATTATTCACAGGCATTGAATCACCCTACCTCCTTCTATACCTTGTTGTCCATTATTCACAGGCATTGAATCACCCTACCTCCATCCATACCTTTATGTCCATTATTCAAAGGCATTGAGTCAAAAACGTACAAAATAAGTCTCTACCTCTCTATTTCTTTTTGTCTCTAACTCTGTTTGTCCGCCTGTCTGTATGTCCCCCTCTGTCTCTATCTCTGTATCTCTCTCTGTCTCTACCTCTCTGTCTCGCTCGCTGACTGGCTTCTATCTTCCTCCCTTAATCAAACAGGCTTTTTTTTTCAAAACGAGGAATTAACTTTGTGACAGGTCACGAACCGTGACAACATTCATACTCTCTGAAGAAAGCATAATTATTGTGATGATATTCTGGGGAAGATACGTTTATCTTACTAGGGGGTAAGACTTATTGATAGATGGGCGATGTGCTACCACTATCGATCGTTCTTTTACCAGAATTCCGAAAGTTGTGTGAGAGACAGATCACGGCACTTTGGTCACATAAAAGTTATATTTGTTCTCGGGAATTTTAATATCATTTGGCTCAACTTGAGAACCGTTAATTACTAATCAACAGACTAGATTACTATGTCTCGAGAGAAGAAAACTAATAGCTACACAACAATACAAATAGAATGACACCAGTCGTATGTATGTAATTTCACTTTTTATATATTCAACACAAACTTTGACATTTCTGCATTAACCGGTTAATATAATAATTAATATGGTTCGAAGTGCTGGGAAAGTTCTTTAGCAGGTTTTCTTCATCCTGTGCTAACTGTGGTTACGATTTTCACTGTTCGTAGTTTACTAAATATTCGAGTGGTTTTCTAGTTTCTCGAGGGTAGGACTCAGTTCATTTGCGGGTGACTTATCTACTCTGGCGGTGAGTCGGGTCTCCCTTGTAGCTGTGGGGTTCGGACGTGGCCAGGTAGACTCTTGATTGTTCTCCTTTGGTGCAACGGGAGCTAAGGTCAGGCGTTCGTCTCCACAAACCTTAATGATCCCAGGCCCGACCTGTAAAAGTCGGAGCTCTGGCTACAATATTCTCGTTAGCTATAAGTGTGCGGTCTCCTCTGCAAAGTGTCTATAGCATCAGACACCTGCAGGGTTCCCATATGCACAATTCGATTCGAATCTTAAGGCTAAGATACATTAATCCACATGCCTACTGTCTCAGAAACAATAATCTGTTTCTGTAACTATATATATCAAGAACATATTATCAATACATGGCAATCAATATACAATAAACATACACATATCAAAACTACTAGTGTTATCTTACTTGTAGACTCTGGGACTCATGAAATCGTCTTTTACGTCTCTAGCACTCTCTAGATGAGATGGAGATAGACGGACACTGCAGTTTGTTCCTTTGGTCGACCCTCACAGCTGGGTAGTTCGTTTGCGACTGACTAGCTGATTTTTGGTCTCCAAGGGTATGCAAGAGTTCCTAGTAGTCTTCTGACCAATCGTTTAGCTCTCGTTTTCTCTAATCTCGCATATACGGGATTATAGTTCTGATTTGAATAGTTCCCCACCTGCACTATTTCTGACACGCGTAATTCCTTGAATAGGAGTGTCAGCTGTAGAGTGGAGAATAGATGCGATAACGATTACGCGGAGCCTAAGCTACATAGTGTTTCAATGACTTTGGTCATAGGGAAGTAGGCTAGTTACCGAAGACAAGGTTATGGTCAGTTTGACTTAAGTATGCTATTTAGTCTTGGATCGCTAAGTCTGTCAGATGGTATCTTGAGCGGTTGTCGGTGTGACTGTCTCAAGGAAGTTAATTTGACATGGGTGTGCTGCTTTTTAGATAACTGTTGTATTAACGTCCAGTTTCATTCGACGGTATCTATTTTGCGCTAAGCTAATTTCCTACATTTTGTCGTCACTATTTCTGCTGTTACAATTATGACAGTAGTATTGATGTATGTGTGTTTGTGTGTGCGTGCGAGAGTGTGTGTGTGTGTACGTGTGTGTGTGCAACTCATTGAACCATTACGGCGGCAGAGTAAAATGTCCGGCTGGGTAGCTATCAACCAGTGTGGCTGGGTACCTATCAACAAGTGTGGCTGGGTACCTATCAAGCAGTAAGGCTGGGTACCTATCAACCCGTGTGGCTGGGTACCTATCAAGCAGTCATGATGGGCTCTGCCAGGGTGTGGAAGAGGACAAGATTGAGGTTTGGGGTGGCGTAACTGGCAAACTGTGCTGATTTCATTACAACGTTGTTAAACTTAACCGTTTTGCTTGTCATACAAGTTTTCAAAATGGAATCTCTAACCAATTTGTATAATAATTCGCTGGCAGAACAACCACCTTAAGAAGGGAGCGAACAGCGGGTACTTTTAATTTATTAGTGGCTTGCTCCCCACCAAGAGTTGTAGCCCTGTAATCGTTAAAGTACGTTCCCAATGAAACCATCAGGTAAACTGCAAAATGGATGTAGATTTTTCTGACACTTGCATAACTTGAATGTGTTCATATTCCCATTTTTTTCCTTTTCTTTTCCTTTTTTTTCAAGCTCATGCACTTGTATTTGATGGATTCCAGTAATAACATGACTTTAACTTTGATACAATGGTTAGATTAGCACAAACTATAAATAATTCTCTGGTAAATCGGATCATTTAATCCGATCCGTACACAGTAAGCTTAAATATGTAAAACACCACCATTCGATGTGAATTGCTCCCCCTTAATTTCTACCTCCCTCCCCCCATTCCACCCCCTTCCCACCAAATCTTTGGAAAGAGTGCGTCCGACTGGTTTTGATGTAGTGAGCTCCTGTTGCTCGATGATAAGGATTGTATTGATGTAGTGAGCTCCTGTTGCTCGATGATAAGGATTGTGTTGATGTAGTGAGCTCCTGTTGCTCGATGATAAGGATTGTGTTGATGTAGTGTACTCCTGTTGCTCGATGATAAGGATTGTGTTGATGTGGTGAGCTCCTGTTGCCCGATGATAAGGATTGTGTTGATGTAGTGAGCTCCTGTTGCTCGATAATAAGGATTGTGTTGATGTAGTGTGCTTCTGTTGCCCGATGATAGTGATTGTGTTGATGTAGTGTACTCCTGTTGCCCGATGATAAGGATTGTGTTGATGTAGTGAGCTCCTGTTGCCCGATAATAAGGATTGTGTTGATGTAGTGAGCTCCTGCTGCCCGATGATAAGGATTGTGTTGATGTAGTGTGCTCCTGTTGCCCGATGATAAGGATTGTGTTGATGTAGTGAGCTCCTGTTGCCCGATGATAAGGATTGTGTTGATGTAGTGTGCTCCTGTTGCCGTTGCCCGATGATAAGGATTGTGTTGATGTAGTGAGCTCCTGTTGCCCGATGATAAGGATTGTGTTGATGTAGTGTGCTCCTATTGCCCGATGATTAGGATTGTGTTGATGTAGTGAGCTCCTGTTGCCTGATGATAAGGATTGTGTTGATGTAGTGTGCTTCTGTTGCCCGATGATAAGGATTGTGTTGATGTAGTGAGCTCCTGTTGCCCGATAATAAGGATTGTGTTGATGTAGTGAGCTCCTGCTGCCCGATGATAAGGATTGTGTTGATGTAGTGTGCTTCTGTTGCCCGATGATAAGGATTGTGTTGATGTAGTGAGCTCCTGTTGCCCGATGATAAGGATTGTGTTGTTGTAGTGTGCTCCTGTTGCCGTTGCCCGATGATAAGGATTGTGTTGATGTAGTGTGCTCCTGTTGCCCGATGATAAGGATTGTGTTGATGTAGTGAGCTCCTGTTGCCCGATGATAAGGATTGTGTTGTTGTAGTGTGCTCCTGTTGCCGTTGCCCGATGATAAGGATTGTGTTGATGTAGTGTGCTCCTGTTGCCCGATGATAAAGATTGTGTTGATGTAGTGTGCTCCTATTGCCCGATGATTAGGATTGTGTTGATGTAGTGAGCTCCTGTTGCCTGATGATAAGGATTGTGTTGATGTAGTGTGCTCATGTTGCCCGATGATAAGGATTGTGTTGATGTAGTGAGCTCCTGTTGCCCGATTGTGCATACAAAGTTTGATATTGCATTTCGTGTGTTCCATTGTTAGTGTATGATTCACCTTTGTTGTTGCTGTTGTTGTTGTTGTTGTTGTTCTTCTTCTTCTTCTTCTTCTTCTTCTTCTTCTTCTTCTTCTTCTTCTTCTTCTTCTTCTTCTTCTTCTTCTTCTTCTTCTTCATCTTGTTGTTGTTGTTGTTGTTGTTGTTGTTGTTGTTGTTGTTGTTGTTGTTGTTCTTCTTCTTCTTCTTCTTCTTCTTCTTCTTCTTCTTCTTCTTATTATTATTATTATTATTATTATTATTATTATTATTATTATTATTATTATTATTATTATTATTATTATTTTGCTTCTTCTTCTGCTTCTTCTTCTTCTTTATTTTTATTTTTTTTTAGTTTTTAAACGTGTTCAAGTGCTTCAGTGGTTTTGTTTTGGAGTACAGAGTTTTGACTAGTGTTGACATGGAAGCATGGGAATGTAGTCCAAACAGGAACCTTGAGTATTGCTGAGATGAGTGTCATCGGTAGGCTAATGCTGACTTGGAGGAAAAGGGTGGGAAGAAGAGGAAGGGGGGAGGGGAGTTGGAGGAGAGCGGAGGGGAGCGCAATCATATTTAAGGCTGGCTCCTTTGTTGGTTTGTCACAAATTAGAGGGCAACAGTAACTACAGAGAGAGATAGAGAGTGACAGAGAGACAGAGAAACGGTGACAGAGAGAGACAGAGAGACAGAGAAACGGTGACAGAGAGAGACAGAGAGTCGCACGCCCGCGCGCATACACACACACACACACACATACACAAACAGAAATAGATAGATAGATAGATAGATAGATAGATAGATAGATAGATAGATAGATAGATAGATAGATAGATAGATAGATAGATAGATAGATAGAGAGATAGAGAGATAGGATGAATGTGTGTGTATACGTGCGTGCGTGTGTGTGTGCATATGTATGTGTGTGCTGATCTATAAATACACTCTATCTAGTCTTTTCTTTTCTTTTCTTTTCTTTTTTTAAAGCTTTCGCCGCTTCATTCCTGCTTTCGTATTGGATTTTGTCAATAGCGAGATTAGCAGGTTTTGAACTGGAGTAATGAATGTATAGCCTAGTACTTGTACAAGCCCTAAATACCTCCACATGGAATGGCTTGATGGAGGGTTCTTTATTGTCCTCTCCTCCCCACCATCCTACCCTACATGTCTCCCTCCTCTTCTCTCTCACTCCAACCCACTGACAAACACTCGCGGAGATATACAGACACAGACCACAGACACACGTACACAGACATACACAAACACTCGCGTAGATATACATACACAGACCACACACACGCACAGATATACACACACATACACACACACATGCATACACAAACCCACAAACACACACATTTTGAAAACTTGTATGACAAGCAACACGGTTAAGTTTAACAACGTTGTAATGAAATCAGCACAGTTTGCCAGTTACGCCACCCCAAACCTCAATCTTGTCCTCTTCCACACCCTTGTACTGTAGAGCCCATCATCACTGACCTATCGTTTGATAATACATGGAATAAAGAAATGTAGTAAAACAAGTACAAAGACATTCCTATCATCTGATAATACATGAAATACAGAAATGTAATAAAATAAGTACAAAGGCATTCCTATCGCTTGATAATAACTAAACAATGAAATGGATCAACACAATCACTGTACTACAAGTGTCCATTGGGAGCTTGAGGTAAATGTCCAACATCATGGCAAAACCAAAATTACCAATACTTTGCATGTCAATGTCGGGCACATCTTGAACCGGCCAGTGAACTTTTCCAAACGTTAATTATTTCAGACAACCAGAAAATAACACTATTATTTAAAATAAGAAATATCACTTATTCTTCGTATTTCATCATGAAAAATAATCAGTATTACAATTATAGAGACGTTAATGATAAACGCTGTTTGATAATACATGGAATAGAGAAATGTAATAAAACAAGTCCATAGACATTCCTATTGTTTAATAATACATGGAATAAAGAAATGTAATAAAACAAGTACATAGACATTCCTATCGTTTGATAATAACTAAACAATGAAATGGATGACAAGTGTCCATTGGGAGCTTGAGGTCAATTTCCAACATCATGGCATAACCCAAAATCACCATTACTTTGCATTTCAATGTCACCGTAGGTTTTAAGATTTTTCTGGGCACCCATTTTCATGTAGAATATTGCAAGTTCCATAAGGAGCATGTGAGTCATATGGGCTTTGCCCTTCTAGCCTGTTGATGTTGTTAGTTGCCCATGTTGTTGATGTTGTTAGTTACTGCTGTCCATGTTGTTGATGTTGTTATTTACTGCTGTCCATGTTGTTGATGTTATACATGTGTTTTGCAGTCGTTGCTGCTGCTACTGGCGGAGTAGATGTTATCGTTGCTGTTGCTACTACGACAGTCAGTTACTGCTGTTGATATTGTGATTGTTATTTTTAGTTCTAGCTGTTGTCTGTGCTACTGACAGAGTTACTGTTATCGTTGGTGTTACTGCTGCTACTGACAGAGTTACTGTCATCGTTGGCGTTACTGCTGCTACTGACAGAGTTACTGTTATCGTTGGCGTTACTGCTGCTACTGACAGAGTTACTGTTATCGTTGGTGTTACTGCTGCTACTGACAGAGTTATTGTTATCGTTGGCGTTGCTGCTGCTACTGACAGAGTTGCTGTTATCGTTGGTGTTACTGCTGCTACAGAGTTACTGTTATAGTTGGTGTTACTGCTGCTACTGACAGAGTTACTGTTATCGTTGGTGTTACTGCTGCTACTGACAGAGTTACTGTTATCGTTGGTGTTACTGCTGTTACTGACAGAGCTACTAGTGTTGGTGATGTTGCTGATGACGTCACTCCCCTTGTGGTTTCCCACAGCGTCACTGTAGTTGTAGTGGTCAGGATTACTGTGGTTGGCAGTGTCGTTGTCGTCGCCGCTGCTGTTGTTGTTGCGGACAGCGTTACTTCTACTGTGGCTGTTGCTGTAGAACACGTGGTTTCTTGGTGTCACGATCTCCTAACTGTCGGCGATGTCGTCGTCGTTTTTGACGCTGCTGGGCTGGTGATGATGAAGCTGGTTATGGTGGTGGAGGTGGCAGTAATGGATGGAGTTGTGGTTGAGGTTGCTCACGTGGTCGCCGCCGCCTGAAAAGAGACAAGGCGTCAGTATGAGTTTTACACTGACGTCGACGCCATCATCATCATCATCATCATCATCATCATCATCATCATCATCATCATCATCATCATCATCATCATCATCATCATCATCATCATCATCATCACCATCATCATCATCATCATCATCATCATCATCATCATCGTCATAATCATCACCATCATCATCATCATCATCATCATCATCATCATTATCATCACTGTCACTTCAGCAACGGATAGTAAGAACAACAGTGTAGGTTTCTGTTCAAGTAAATACAAGAGAGAGCAGGAGAGAGAGAGCAGAAGAGAGAGAAGGAGAGAGATAAAAAGCAAGAGAAATAGAGCAGGAGCGAGAGAGAGCAGGAGAGAGAGAAAGCAGGAGAGAGAGAGGAGGAGGGGGAGGAGAGAGAGAACGAGAATGCAGGAAAGATAGCAGTAGAGAGAGAGAGAGAGAGAGAGAGAGAGAGAGAGAGAGAGAGCAGGAGAGAGAGCAGGAGAGAGAGCAGGAGAGAGAGAGCGAGAGAGATAGTGCAGAGGAGAGAGCAAGAGAGAGATTGCAGGAGAGAGATTGCAGGAGAGAGATTGCAGGAGAGAGAGAGCGAGAGAGAGAGCGAGAGAGAGCAGGAGAGAGAGAGAGGAGGAGGAGGAGGAGGAGAGAGAGATCGGGTGAGAATGCAGAAGAGAGAGCAGGAGAGAGATAGAGCGAGTGAGAGATTGCAGGGGAGAGAGCAGGAGAGAGTGCAGGAGAGAGTGCAGGAGAGAGAGCAAGAGAGAGAGCAAGAGAGAGAGAGCAGGAGGGAGAAAGCATGAGAGAGAGAGAGCAATAGAGAGAGAGAGAGAGCAGGAGAGAGAGGGAGCTGGAGAGAGAGAGAGTAGGAGAGAGAGAGCAGGAGAGAGAGAGCAGGAGAGAGAGAGAGCAGGGGAGAGAGAGACAGAGACAGAGCAGAAGAGAGAAAGAGAGCGAGAGCAGGAGATAGAGCAGAAGAGAGAGAGAGAGAGAGAGAGAGAGAGAGAGAGAGAGAGAGAGCATGAGAGAGAGTGCATGAGAGAGAGAGCAATAGCGAGAGAGCAGAAGAGAGCATGAGAGAGAGAGAGCAGGAGAAAGAGAGAGAGCAGGAGAGAGAGAGCAGGAGAGATAGATAGAGCAGGAGAGAGAGGGATAGAGAGAGAGAGAGAGCAGGAAAGAGAGAGCACGAGAGGGAGAGAGAGACAGAGCAGGAGAAAGAGAGAGAGAGAGAGAGAGAGAGAGAGGGCAGGAGAGAGAGAGAGCAGGAGAGAGAGAGCTAGAGAGAGCAGGAGAGAGAGAGAGGGAGAGAGAGAGAGAGAGAGAGAGAGAGAGAGAGAGAGAGAGAGAGAGACAGACAGACAGACAGACAGACAGACAGACAGACAGACAGACAGAGCCAATCAAAAACAACGCCACTTTCTTTCATTGCTTCATCTCCGCCTTGCAGTCTAAAAATAGCACATGCCTATAGCACCAGCCCCCACCCTCTTTATTATCTTGCCCTCCGTTATCGTTATTGCCCTTTATCATCATCGGCAGCATTATCATCATTGTTACCATCTTCATCATCATCATCATCATCATCATCATCATCATCATCATCATCATCATCATCATCATTATCATCATGATCATCTGCAAAATTTCAAAATTTTAAAATCACAATAAATGTTAGATAGGTTGGGTTTGGGCGCGCCACAGGCTGCGACTACGCTTTCCACAGGGGAGGCGGCCCAGAATTTCCCTATGGAAAAATGGGGCAATAAGGTAAATAACATTAAAAAAAATTAAAGTTAAAAAAAATAAAATCATCATCATCATCATCATCATCATCATCATCATCATCATCATCATCATCATCATTATCATCATCATCATCATCATCATCATCGTCATCAATCATCATCGCGTCGTCAGTAACATCATCATCGTTATCGTCGTCGTCTTTATCACCAGCATCAGTCACTTACCTAGGCTCGTTGACAACCACCAGCTGAGTGGTGGCCCTTGTTACCAGGTACAGCCTGTCAGAGTTATTAATACAGTTTTCATCATCAAACGGATCCCTACACGTTACTACGATGACCACTGGGCGCTCCAGGCCCTGTACATAGTCATCGTACGCTAGAGTAACCTGGTCTGCCTGGGCGGTAACCATCGTGACAAGCCGCCTGTTCCACTCCTGCCTGTCACGTCTCCTCACATCGTAACTCAGCACTGCCAGCGGCACACCGACAGCTCGGAGGCCCAGGGCTAAGCCACAGGCGCTGTTGGCGGTCACCACCCCTTGCTGGTCCATCACGTCGTCACGGAGTTCTGGACTTTGTGTGACAATGAGCACGTCACGCCAGGCTATGGAACGCGTCCCTGTTCACAAAAATAATGCTTTTAATTTCAGTTAATTTATTTTAATTTATTTTAATTTTACCTAACTGCTCTAATTACTTTAAGTAATTAACTGTGGTTTAATTTTATTTGTTTTATTCATTTGGAGTTGTTTTCATGTCAAATACTGTATGTAAAAAATAAATGATGCACTGAGCTACTGTCATTTTGTTGTTTATCAAAATTTTCTCATTTTTTACAACTGCTGTCAATTTTAACTTCTAACTTTTCTGCCTGACCCGTTTATTTATTAGGAGAGACAGAGACAGAGAGAAAGATAGAGAGAGACAGACAGACAGACAGAGAGTTAGGGAGAGAGAGAGGGAGACAGACAGACAGACAGATAGACAGAGCAGACAGACAGACAGAGCAGGCACTGTGTACACACCACCATTGTTGACTGTCAGTGTATTACAATTGCTAAACAGTTGTCGGCCGACACGCTAACGGTCCACTTTACCTCCCCATATCACACATCTTTCTGTTCGTCAAAGAGGACACGTCGCGCTTAGGACAATAATTATTTGTTAGGGTTAGGGCTGAAGTTAGGATTAGGAGTAAAGATAGGGTTGGCTAACACTGTCCCTAACCCTGATTTATCACAAACTTAAACCTTAACATTCGTGCCGTGCATTGCTCACTTTCGTGGGGAGCCAAACTGGATCTTTATCCAAAAGGCGGACGGCAAGCTGATCTACATTTAGACTAAAACCGGCCAAGTCTGGTCCCCGGCATAGGCACATGACATAGACATTCGACCCGATGTTGTATGACCTGTGTCTGTGTCTGTAATTAACTTTTCTATTCTATCTTATCCTATCCTATTCTACCCTATCCTATCCTATCCCATCCTACCCTATCCTATCCTAACAGCGGCAGTTGGATGGTGGGACAGAGGTCAAGGGTCAATGCAGGTGATCATCAGGAAGGCAACACAAAGCAGCCTAGACCTTGACAGTGACCACAAAACACCACTCACCTGCAGGGCCCACATCAAGTCGTCCTGTCAGCAGTTGGCCCAGTCCCCGTCCACACGCCGCACACTCCACGGGCCAACGTCCTGTATGGCCGTCCCCCTCGTGAACGAGTGTGATCACTGCTGGCCCGTCCCCAGGGGCAGGAAGCACGCTGTCGCTGTAGTCACGGAATAGATGGGAATTTTGCTGTATCGCTGGCCGCACCTCCCTGAGGACAGCAAAGTACTTTCTATCTTATTCTTATTCCATGTCCCCATGCATCAGTAAGTTTGTGTCTACCACCACCACCACCACCACCACCACCACCACCAACAACAACAACAACAACTACTACTACTACTACTTCTACTACTACTACTACTACTACTACTACTACTACTACTACTACTACTACTACTACCACCACCATCACCACCACCACCACCAACAACAAAAACTACTACTACTACTACTATTACTACTACTACTACTACTTCTGTTACTATTACTACTTCTACTACTGCTGTTAAAACTGCAACTGCTGCTACTGCTGCTATTACTACTGCTGTTGCTCAAACTACAGCTACTTCTACTACTATTGCTATTAATGCCACTGCTACCACTATCTGTTGCTGCTATCACTGCTACTGCTGCTGCTCCTTCTACTACTACTACTACTACTACTACTTCTGTTACTATTACTACTTCTACTACTGCTGTTGAAACTGCAACTGCTGCTACTGCTGCTATTACTACTGCTGTTGCTCAAACTACAGCTACTTCTACTACTATTGCTATTAATGCCACTGCTACCACTATCTGTTGCTGCTATCACTGCTACTGCTGCTGCTCCTTCTACTACTACTACTACTACTACTACTACTACTTCTGTTACTATTACTACTTCTACTACTGCTGTTAAAACTGCAACTGCTGCTACTGCTGCTATTACTACTGCTGTTGCTCCAACTACAGCTACTTCTACTACTATTGCTATTAATGCCACTGCTACCACTATCTGTTGCTGCTATCACTGCTACTGCTGCTGCTCCTTCTACTACTACTACTACTACTACTACTACTACTACTACTACTACTACTACTTATTACATGAGTTACCCACCTGAGGACGGCGGGTGCGGAGCGAAGGGGCGTGGTCACCACCTCTTGCTGCAGGCAGGCTGGAATGTCTATGTGATGAACACCAGCACACCACAGGTGGAGATGCTGCACGCTGCTCTGTAATCTCCACACCAGTTCCTCTGTACGTCGACCTCTCACCCAGCTGTTAGACAGAGAAAGTGTTTTGATGACGTGTTGACCACAGAAGACAACAAGTGTTACTGGCGGTGTTAATAAACCTGTACTGTTACTTGATGGACTCAATGCAGTCCAGAAGTTGATGCCACACACCTCCTGCATGTTACATAGCGCAGATACTCGAGACTCAATAACTCTCGTAATGGTGATGATGATGATGATGATGATGATGATGATGATGATGATGATGATGATGATGATGATGATGATGGTGATGATGAAATAATCCAAGAAATTTATTTTCTTTTAAAATTAAAGGTGAGGTTACATCATTTTGGTCATGCTATTTTTAGATAAAACAGAAAGTGGGCTTTACTATAGTGGAAATAGGCCTATAGCTTACAACAGTCCACTGGCTAATGTAAACATCTGTGCAATCCACAGGACTATGACATGGAAACACCATTATCATCACCATCATCATCATCATCATCATCATCATTGTTGTCGTCGCAATCATCATCATCATCATCATCAGCAGCAGCAGCAGCAGCAGCAGCATCACCTCTACCACCACCACCACTACCACCACCACCAACATCATCATCATTGTCTTTGTCGCCATCATTATCATCATCATCATCATCATCATCATCATCATCATCATCATCATCATCATCATCATCATCATCATCATCCACACCTTGTTTCTACTCACTTCTTGTTAAAGGATACCTCATCGATGAGGACACAGAGCGTGCCCCCACGTACAGCCGCTGACAGATCATTGAATGCCACGTCCACATCGCCAGCATTGCTGTAGAAATCATACGAGTGAACGTGCACCGCGGCAGGGGGCGCTGTGGGATCAGCAGCCGTGGTCACTTGCAGCTGGTTGTGGATCAGAAGGCTGGCAGACAGAGGGCCAGGGTATGTACTGATGACGTGGACATCATGGCCTCTGGACAGCCAACGAAGTCCTTGTAGGACCAGCAGTATTGTTTTACCTGCACATGTATACGGATAAATCATGATGATGCGGGATTAATAACTAAATGGATGAATGCATGAAACAAAAAGAAGAAGAAGAAGAAGAAGAAGAAGAAGAAGAAGAAGAAGAAGAAGAAGAAGAAGAAGAAGAAGAAGAAAAAGAAGAAGAAGAAGAAGAAGAAGGGAAAGAAAGGAGAAAAAAGAAGAAAAAGAAGATGATGATGATGATAATGATGATGATGATGATGGTGATGATGATGATGATGATGATGATGATGATGATGATGATGATGATGATGATGAT
The DNA here is from genome assembly GCA_036898135.1 of Oncomelania hupensis. Taxonomy (NCBI): domain Eukaryota; kingdom Metazoa; phylum Mollusca; class Gastropoda; order Littorinimorpha; family Pomatiopsidae; genus Oncomelania; species Oncomelania hupensis. Next base: position 57,557,553 of record CM072522.1, read on the forward strand.
GATCATGGCTTAATAACTAAATAGATGAATGCATGAAACAAGAAGAAGAAGAAGAAGAAGAAGAAGAAGAAGAAGAAGAAGAAGAAGAAGAAGAAGATGAAGATGATGATGATGATGATGATGATGATGATGATGATGATGATGATGATGGATTAATAACTAAATGGATGAATGCATGAAACAAAAAGAAGAAGAAGAAGAAGAAGAAGAAGAAGAAGAAGAAGAAGAAGAAGAAGGGAAAGAAAGGAGAAAAAAGAAGAAAAAGAAGATGATGATGATGATAATGATGATGATGGTGATGATGATGATGATGATGATGATGATGATGATGATGATGATGATGATGATGATGATGATCATGGCTTAATAACTAAATAGATGAATGCATGAAACAAGAAGAAGAAGAAGAAGAAGAAGAAGAAGAAGAAGAAGAAGAAGAAGAAGAAGATGATGATGATGATGATGATGATGATGATGATGATGATGATGATGATGATGCTGATGCTGATGATGGATTAATAACTAAATGGATGAATGCATGAAACAAGAAGAAGAAGAAGAAGAAGAAGAAGAAGAAGAAGAAGAAGAAGAAGAAGAAGAAGAAGAAGAAGAATACAATACAATACAATACAATACAATACAACTTTTTTCATCCCAAAGGGCAATTACATTATAAGTTTATGAGGCAGTATAAAGAAACTCAAAAAATGTATCATAAACCAATTTTTGAAAAAAAAAAACAAAAACAAAAACAAAAAAAAACAAGAAATACATAAATTTAAAAAAAACATCACACAAGCACACACACGCGAATCAAGATCACAAGTGATATCACAAAAGTCAACAAAATTCAACAAGTTGATTAAAAAGTTCAGCCAGTACACATAGACACTAAAGGGAGATTTTCACTATATAACAAATAAGATCCCCAAAGTGCAGAAAACTAAAAGCGGTTAGTACTATTAAGCAGTCGGATTGCACTGGGAATAAAAGATTTAGAACGCCGATTTCCCTTACAGATGGGCATAGCATATCGGCGTCTGGATGGCAACAGTGTGAACTCGGGTTTCAAACAATGTTCCTGATGACTATGAAGGATGCTCCTGGTTTTCCGTAAGATCTGCTGATCACAGAAAGAAGAAAGATCTCTCTGCCTAACTCCAGTAATCTTTGAGCAGACATTGACTATGCTATTCAGGCTGTTTCTATCCTTCACAGTCAGACCGTGAAACCAACAGATAAAAGAAAAAGTCAGCAAACTTTCTATAAAGGACTGGTAAAACAAACTGAGGATCTTTGTGTTTACAGAGAAGGATTTTAGTTTCCTAAGAAGATACATTCTTTGCTGACCACGTTTGACAAGACTGTGGGTGTTGACATCAAATTTCAGCTGACTATCAAAAACTGTACCCAAATAATTATATGTGTCAACAACTTCCACATCTTCACCATGAATAACACATGGACGGACATCATCCTTCACTGTCCTAAAATCAAAAAGCATTTCTTTTGTTTTAGACACGTTCATTTCCAAAAAAAATATTATCGCACCAGTTAACAAAATCAGAAAGGGCAAGACCATGATCGTTTTCCGGGCCCTGAAAAAGAGACAACAAGGCAGAGTCATCTGACAATTTAACTAAAAACCTACACTCTTGGGAAGAAGATGATGATGATGATGATAATGATGATGATGATGATGATGATGATGATGATGATGATGATGATGATGATGATGATGTCCTATCTACAATATCCTCTTTATCCTATCCAGTGAAGTAACTCGAAAGTCATTGGGGCACCATAGATGATCGTTTAACCAGCGTACTCCATCTGTCTGTCCTCTGCAGCCCTAGATGTGCAGTGTTTTCTAATCATGTTATTTTTCCTGTGTGACAAATCAACTGACTTTGTTTCTCGTGTGCGGCAGTCTGGCCAAACTGTCGTCTGCTATTTACTGTTACTATAGAGATTGCTATGTGCTGACTGTGTCTGCCCAGACAACACACAACACACCTAAGGTCCACGGATGTTCATGCCGCGGGATATCCAACTAAAAATTGGAAATTCTTTGTCACACATCTCAATAACTACAATTGGCTGCGCGCGTGCACCATCCACCCTCTCCCCACCCCTCATCCTCAAACGAAAATAGAAAGCAAGGGATAGGGAAACATATCAACACTTCATCCTCACTGTAGTTATACAATGGATAGGGAAACATATTAACACTTCATCCTCACTGTAGTTATACAATGGATAGGGAAACATATCAACAATTCATCCTCACTGTAGTTATACAATGGATAGGTAAACATATCAACACTTCATCCTCACTGTAGTTATACAATGGATAGGGAAACATATCAACACTTCATCCTCACTGTAGTTATACAATGGATAGGGAAACATATCAACAATTCATCCTCACTGTAGTTATACAATGGATAGGTAAATATATCAACACTTCATCCTCACTGTAGTTATACAATGGATAGGGAAACATATCAACACTTCATCCTCACTGTAGTTATACAATGGATAGGGAAACATATCAACACTTCATCCTCACTATAGTTATACAATGGATAGGGAAACATATCAACACTTCATCCTCACTGTAGTTATACAATGAATAGGGAAACATATCAACACTTCATCCTCACTGTAGTTATACAATGAATAGGGAAACATATCAACACTTCATCCTCACTGTAGTTATACAATGGATAGGGAAACATATCAACACTTCATCCTCACTGTAGTTATAAAATGCTGAACAAGGTCAACAGTCTCCTTCTCTACACCTACTCCATTTTCAAAGTTGCTTGCTGAACCCTCAAATAGGTCCATGTCCATGTTTATACTTGACTAACAATCTGGGGTGCGAGGACAACACAAAAAGGTTTAAAACGAAATTTGGAAGATGAACATTGCTAGCGCAGAGGCCATTGATCCAGCTACTGTAGGTCTGTGGTAAAGATAAACTCAGTTTCCTTGCACAGCGTCCCACTGAGAGCGTGTCATTATTTCTTTCTTTAAATAGTCGGGAATCAGAACGAGCAAACTGCAGGTTAGTCTGTCTGTCGGTCGGTCGGTCTTTCGTTCTGTCAGTCGGTCCGTATCCCGCCATATCCAAAGAACCACTGAACAGATTGTGACCAAGCTTCACAGTAATATTATCTAAACTAGTTGCCAGCTTTCATGCCATCATGTTTGCTCTATCGTAAAGGTCAAGGTCTTTGGAGTTACTTTGCTGCTAAAGACGTTTTGCTCTATTCCTTAAAAAAAACAACAACAACAAAACAAAACAAAACAAAAAACAACAAACAAACGAACAAAGAAACAGACGGTGGACCCGATTTTGTGGACTTTTTGGAATACAGGTACTTCAACTCATGCTCATTCATTCAGTACAGCCCAGTCAGACTGTCGGTCGTTTGTTTCTATAAATTTAACTTTTTTTGTGTTGAAAGCACATTTTGCATTAGACCTACCTCAAGAATACTGGATATATTTTGAACAATTGTCCCTATGCACGTGCTTTACCTACTGTTTAACATGTTATGTCATTCATAGTTACACTCTCTCAAGGGTCAACGTCGACGTCGTTCATAATTTTTTTTAATACGTTGTATACTGTACCTCCAAATTGGCTGAACCGATTTTAAATTGTTTTTGCTTTCGCTGCAGATGGTTCAGATAGGTGTAGATCATTCCATGTTTTCAGTTTGCTTCGTTAGGATAAAGCCGAGTACCAGCACTGCTAAAAACTAAAAACGTTCACACCTTTGGAAATGCTGCTTTTCAGCCATATGCCTAAGTGTCTGGAAATACACTGGAGTTGCTTGCCTTCTTGTTTTGGTTGGTATCAAACCTCTCGCCACTGCCACAGGCGCTCGTTACCATACAACAGGCTAACTCCCGATTTTTTCTCGTGCCTATAAAATCTAACTACAAGGGTTAAGCCCATATGACTCGCATGGTCCGTTAAAATAGTTAACATAAAAATGAATGGTCGAAAAAAATATAGAAATGGTGACATTAGCTTGCAAAGTATTTTCTTTGATCCTTTAATGCTCTTGACCTTGAGATAACCTTTCCCTCCAGCAAAAAAAATCATCCTACAGCAAAAAAAATTGTAGTATGCAAAAAAGACTGCCCTTGGAATGACCTTGACCTTTTAGATGACTTTGACCTTTACGTGACCTCTGATGTTTATGTATAATCAAATAACCCAAAGTCGTAGCATACTGTAAGTTACATATAGGGCCCAATTGGTACAATAAAACATTTTAAAAATGTTTTTGTAAGATCTAAAATGGCCTTGACCTTCATGTTCAACGCAAAAACGGAACATTTATGAAATATCAATCTGTTTTCTCTAAATATTATAAGTTTTGACTTTCGTATCTCTTGTAGTTTAGGATCAAATTAGTCAGTCATTGTTTACAGAGTTTAGCGCACTGCAAAGATCCCAATCAGGATCACAAATTGGTTGAAATAGAACTCACACCCGATCCGAATAAAATATAGTTAGTTTTTCATTGCTTATAGGGTCCAGCGGACTGCAAAGAGCCGAATCAGGACCACAAAATCAAGACCAAAGAGAGGTTGAAAGATGAGGATTCACTCTTGATCTGTATAAAAGATCTGCTGAAACAACCCTATTGGTAACAATGAAGGCACTCCACCAGCCAGTCACTTTACAATTAAGGAATCCCACTCATGGGACGCTGAACCTATGCTCTAATTTATCGAACCCTCGTTTACAAAAACACAAAATAGAATATATCATCACTATAGAATATCAACAACATACATACATATAAAATGTCTACATTGCTAAAAAAATAATTTAATATGAACCCCTAGTGACCATTGGGCAGAAAGCGTCCAATATTCCCAGGCTGACCCAACATGAGGAGTCTTGGAAGAGATTTGAAGAACAGTTATCCGTGTATAGCTTGGAATTAGCAATATAAATCTAGCACCTTGTGTGTATTTATGTGTGGTGTAGCAGTAGTTTACGGGCAATAGGACTATTGTAAAGACATTTAATTCTACATTTGGTCACACAGCCATAGTCTCAGTGAAGCATCATATTGGTTAAATAATAACGATGATGATGATGATGATGATGATGATAATGATGATGATGATAATAATGATGATGATGATGATGATGATGATGATGATGACGATGATGATGATGATGATGATGATGATGATGATGATAATGATGATGATGATAATAATGATGATGATGATGATAATGATGATGATGATGATGATGATGATGGTGATGATGATGATAATGATGATGATGATGATGATGATGATGATGATGATAATGATGATGATGATGATGATGATGATGATGATGATGATGATGATGATGATGATGATGATGATGATGACGACATTTAAACAAAACCTCTTTATTGTCCTTTTTTATTGGTAAATTGTGGGTCGCCTCTTCTGGGGAAGGCGTAGTCGCAGCCTGTGGCGCGACCAAACCCCACCTATCTGATATTAGTAGTGATTTGAAACTTTGTTGGGGGGAGCAAACCCGAGTACCCTGAGAAAACCAGCGAGACGTGGCCCTAGTCGAAAGTAAATACTTTTCGGAGAAACTTAAAGCCCATAGGCGAGATCGGTCCCACATCCTGTGGACAAGGCAAGTTAGTCCCGCCTTAGATCACGAGGCTACAACGCTCCCTCGAGCTGATGATGATGATGATGATGATGATGATGATGATGATGATGATGATGATGATGATGATGATGATGATGATGATGATGGTGGTGGTGATGACATTGAGAAGCACTTACTCGACAAGTCAACGCTGGAAGCGAGTAAAAAGCATAAAATATGACATGAACTGAGGAAATCACACAGTAAACAGAAAAATCATGTAAAATCTGCAACTTGCAAAAGTAAATACAGTATGTAGGTCTACAACAGCGAAGCACTGCAAAGAGTCACTGTTAGAACCTCATGCTACAACAGTGAACAACTGCAAAGATTGCAACAGTGAAGCATTGCAAACAGTCACTGTTACGACATCATACTACAACGGCAAGTGTGACAGCAGCTACCCAGTACATCCATCCCATAGCCACCTAGGTATATGATCCACGAAAGATGATGATTCCCAGGTTGGGGTGCCGGGGGTTTCAGTATAAATAGTATCCCCACTTTCTGGAAATTTAGTGCATTAAATTCCCACTGTCGCTGTCTTTCTCATGTGTTCGTTCTCATTCCTGCTCTTTTCTATTATTTATTTATTCGTTCTTATTGTCGCGAAATTAACGGGTCTCTTCTGTCAGCTTTCCTAGCAGCAACGGTACATCGTTTGTTTTATTTTTTCGTGATGTTCAAATGACAATATTTTGGGTGCCTTTGGAAATGAAAATATTTTGGGTGCCTTTGGATTAAATTCTAAAGACTCTATGTTTTGACGTCGGTGTATCATTACGTCATAGACCGATTGCGTCAGAGTAGAGAGAGAGGAAAAATCAAACACCAAGTCTCCATTGGCAAGCAAACGAAGAATCGCTGCAAGTGGTCTCCTTATTATATACGACATTAACTGTGCAAGGCACACCAGTTGAAGGAAACGACCAAGGGGGATACCGAGAAGTACCTGGGATACAGAGTGAGTCAGCCTTGGGTGGAGAGGGTCCATCAGCTTTCACCTGACTCAAGTGTCCAAGCTCGTCAACTGTACGTTACTCGTGTGAGAAGCCATCCTAAGCTTTCACGAACCGTTGGGTTCATTCTTCATGCGCCATCGTGGGTACGTGTTTAGCTAGGCTGTACTGAGCTAACAGAGGCTAGATAGATAGCTAGACAGGTAAACGTATCAATAATAATATTCATGCACCATCGTGGGTACGTATTTAGTTAGGCTATACTGGGCTAGCAGATGCCATATAGATAGTTATAAAGTAAACAAAGCAATATACAAAAATGTGTTTTATTGCATGTTAGTTAGTTTGTTTTCGTATGAAATAATTATAATTTTTCCATTATTGTTTCTATATTTTTTAGCCTTAGTGAGTTCTAGACCGATTCGTAAATTTCTTAAACTTCATCTCACCGTGTTGATAAAGTTATGTTTATGTTAGATCTCTTGCAGAGGATCCGGTTTGGAGAGCACTTGGCAGAAGTTTTGTCTATGTCATTGTATGTAAGGCATGAAAGTGAAAGCATGAAAGAAGGATCATCAGTCATCTCATCTATCATTCATTATCAACTATCATGTGTTATCATTATACAACTTTTTAATGCTTCGACGAACGAAGAACATTACATTGTACCTGAAGTTCGTTATATAAAATTCATATATGGGACATTAGGTCACCACCTGATCGTTTCAGGCACAACAAGTGCAGGCCGGAAGTTGTGTGGAAGTCGCCGGGTGACAACTTCAAGATATTATAACCTTTGAGGGAAAGTTGTACAGGAGAGGAAGATATGAATTATAACCTTTGAGGGAAAGTTGTACAGGGGAGTGAGATAGTGGTAAGGGATGATTAAAGATTGCTTAGCCTGGCTTGGATACAATAGTGAGTCAGATGTAGAAGTGTTAGTATTACATTGGCACGTGCGATACACATTCGCCTGGTCAGCAATTACTGGCCGGGAAAGTTTATAGTTTGCATGGTCAGTTGCATGACGCATACAGGTACCTACTTCCGGCTATTTTTTCCTATAGGGAGCGCACGGACAATTCTTAGCTCATGATTGGCTGGAGCTTGGTGCATTACCTTATCTAGAGAGGTGCGCATTTCCTGCAGAAAATCTAGTATAAGAGCCAGAGGGGACAAAGGAATCTTTCTCTTATCTCCTGATTCTGCCAGACTCCAGACAACTCTGTTCTACGAGATTCCGTCTTGTCTGGGTTGTAGTGCTTAGGGTGGTCAGTTCATAATTTATCAGAAACCAGGGCCAAACTTATAGTGCGCACAATTTTCAATTACAGAATGTATAGGACAAAGCTTGGCTCTCTTTATGCAAGGTCTCACTTATCTCTTTCACTTGCAGGGATTCCAGACCTCTCTTCTGTATAGAATGCTAAAGCTTAGGGCGGTCAGTATATAACATGTAGTGAGTTTAGTGTAAAGAGACTGCGGGCTCTCTTCTCTTGTGCATAATGTGTCAGGATGTGTGTAGGAGGTTTAGTACAAAGCTTGGTGGCTTGTATTTAGTAGTTGTTTAACTGGTGATTTTGTTATTTAGAGGCAAAAGTGAGTTTGAAAGTTAGTCAGTAAATGAGCTGATAAATAAGTTAGGGTTGGTCGGTTCTAAGGGTGTGTGTATAGCTTAGACTGCTGTTTTAGTCTATTACTGTTAGTATAGGGTGAAAGTTCGTGTTTTCAATGGAGGAAAGAAGGGCGAAAGAAACTGAAAAGATGCGGTAAGAAACAATGAATTTATTTGACTATTATTTACATTGTTAGTTAGAATATATGTGCATGCGAGTTTTATATTTCTTGGTTGACATGTATTAGTTAGATTATTAAAATTGTATAAAATGGAGAAAAGCTGTAGTTTATTGTGATTTATTTGAGCGCGTGGCAAACCCTTTTTGAACGGTAGTGAGACTGATTCTATTTTGTATGTCTTGTATATTATAATTTGGTTTGTCATGCCCGATCCCCGTACAAGTAGAAAATTAAGTAGTTTAGATTAACTCTCACAAGATAACGCAAATATAGGGACGCGTTACATTGGAGGACCTGCGGATTCGTAACATTGGGGGACCTGCGGATTCATAACATTGGAGGACCTGCGGATTCGTAACATTGGGGGACCTGCGGTTTGTCTTGGACATTGGTGGAACAAGTTGTAAGGGTAATATTTTGGTTGAATTAATTCATTTTAAAGTGAGCAAATTTTAGTGTGTAAGATGGGAGACGACTGGGATTTTTCACTGGCAGACGCTACAATTCTTTGTCCGCCAGACAGAGGAAAAGTTGTTTAGAGTGTTAACAATGTGCAACAGGGTTAGCAATGTCCAAGGCTCGAAAACCTAATCTACAGGTGCCTATCGCTTTTCCAAGGCCTAGCAACGCTGAAAATAGTTCCATAGAATCCTTAGATTTGGCAGACACTTATCACTTGCGATCAAGGTTGGTCCCTCGGGTGGTTGAGTCTTTAGCAAATGTAAATCAGAGTGTGTTAGACACTACTGCACAGATAAGAGATATAGAAAATAGACTGTCTCAACTGCAGGACGAAGAGGAAGATCTGCGACATAGTGTGTTGAATGGAAGGTTAGATCAACAGAATTTAGAAACAACATTTAGAGTAGGGAGTGTCTTTAGTCCGACATCCGAGTTGCAAGAACAGGACAATACTTATTTGCAAGGTCCAAGAGAGTTAGAAACGCCGACCCAAAGCATGGAGGGTAAAGATAGTTTCCATATGGCCGGTTACCACACACAAGACTCTCCCGGGCGGCGATATCTTCATGCACCATTAGACGCGCCTATAGAGCTGCCAAATAGTTTGTGCCCGGAGGCCTTCTTAGGGAGTGAAAGTGAAGACGCTATGCTGTGGCTCAAAAGATTTGAACTTTATGTGGAGTTAAGACAGTGGAATAGGTTTCAGGTAGTTAAAGCTTTTCCTCTTTTTCTCAGAGACAGTGCTGCAGTTTGGTACGATAGTTTAGCTTCAGAGCATACAGCTACGTTTGCGGCCTTGCGGGACGCTTTTGTTGAGCGATATTTTCCTCATGAAACACTTCGTTGGGTGCGTTTGGACGAGTTCAACACTCGTGCTCAAGGGTCGGAAGAGTCTGTGGTGGTGTATGGACAATTCATGATGAAGTTAGGGCGTGAACTGAAAAAGACAGATATGGACATAATGGAATCGATAGTTAGAGGACTTCGGCCTTCATTGAAGTCATTTGTGCTGCAGAGAGAGCCTAAAACATTGGAAGAGGTGCTCCGTTATGCAAAAGTGGCGGAGGCTTTCAAAACAGACAATTCTAATGATCAAACCATACAAGACCTAACTTCTCAGATCAGTAAAATTACTTCTGAAATGGTGAACTTGCGCAAAGCTACAATTGCGTCACTGGACCAGTCGACGTCTGCAGTGGCTCAGGTCATGCATAATGATTATCAGTCTTACCCTCAGGCTGCTAAGACAGCGGGTTATCAAGTATACAGAGATCAAATGCCTAGACAGCCCCGACGGTTTGCCGTTAGTAATGCGCAAACACGACTACCTCGACCGCCCAAGATAGTCAATACATTTCAGACAAATCGCCCCCTACCTTTCCCAAAGCGCCAGGTCGGTGCAGTGCCTGGAGGAAATGTCAGGCCTACATATCCAATGCGTGTTTTTCAATGTTATGGATGTGGTGCAACGGACCATAGAAAGTCGCAATGCCCATACCAAAACACAAGATGTAGCAATTGTCGTAAGGTGGGACATTTGCATATTGTGTGCAGATCTCCAACCTTCCAACAACCCCAATAGGAATTTCTCCGACGTAACGTCCGGAAACTGAGGCATAGGCCGGAGAACAAACATACCATTGGTATTATCAACAATGATGTGTCAAATCGGGTGATATTGCAAATACAGAACATACCTACGTATGCGTTGGTAGATACAGGAGCCTCTCTTTCTTGTATGAGTTTAGAACTCTATAACAAGTTGTGTTTAGCAGAACATTTTCCGATGCAACCTCCTACTATAACTAAGGTGCAAGGTTTAGCCAGTACGCAGGTTAAAATTAAAGGTCAGGTGACCATTCCTTTTGTAATGGCAGATATAGAGTTAGTTCAAACTTTTGCAGTCATGGAGAATATTAATATTCCGCTCATATTAGGGTTAGATTTCCTGATCCAACATCAAAAGTTAGTGGATTTAGTAAACGCACAGGTCATTCTGTACAATGGGCTAACGGCAACTTCTCTTTTCAAAGAAGAAACACGGGATGAAGCAATTATAGATACTTTGACGGAAATTCCTCCACGGTCAGAAATGATAGTATCTCTCAAGGTCAACACGAGACAGTCTGGCAAAACATTTGTGTTTGAACCTCGCCAGTCATTTGCTAAAGCATGGGGGGTACTGCCGGCACGAACAGTTACCAAGGAACAAAAGGGAAGAGTTACTGGAAAATTGTTGAATAATACTAACGCAACCGTGACGATTGTACCAGGCACAGTAATTGGCTATCTCGAGGAGGTGAGTGAGGTTATTGCACAATCTCCCATGCCATTAGTGGCTCCTGTAAATGTGGCCCCTGAGAATTTACCCAAGGTGAGGTCAAGTTTGCAAGAGTTAGGTATTGATCTTTCTAATTCTGATCTTTCAGAGGAACAGCAACAGCAAATGGCTGAGTTTCTTTTATCAAACAGAGATGTGTTTGCCATTAATATGTCAGAGTTAGGACTTACCCAGTTGCAAGAAATGCATATTGACACTGCGAATAACCCGCCTGTAAAACAACGTCCGTATCGCGTATCTCCTCATATCAAGAATGAGATTGATAAGCAAGTAAGCGACATGCTACAGCATCAAATCATTAGACCAAGCACAAGTGCTTATTCTTCACCAGTGGTGATGGTAAAGAAGAAAAATGGTGAATATCGATTTGCAGTCGATTATCGTAAATTGAATGCCATAACCACTACAATTAATTATCCTCTCCCACAGTTTGAGGATTGTGCTGACTTATTGAGTGGTTCCTCAATATTTTCAGTGATGGACCTTATGTCTGGATTTTGGCAAATTCCGGTAGCAGAGGATTCAAAGGCAAAAACAGCGTTCATTTGTCACTCTGGACTGTATGAATTTGAACGTGTTCCTTTTGGGTTAAAGAACTCTCCTGTGATTTTCCAAAGTGTCATGGAAACCGCTTTACGCGGATTGAACTATAAAACGGCACTGGTTTATGTTGATGACATAATTGTGTTTTCAAAGGACTTTCAAACACATTTAGACAATTTGAGTGATGTTTTCAATCATCTGAGAGCAGCTAATCTCAAGATGAAACCTGCTAAGTGTCAATTTGCGGTCAAGGAGGTGGTATATCTTGGTCATGTTATCTCTAAACATGGTGTTTCCGCCGACCCAAATAAAATTGCATTGGTGAAGAATTTCCCTGTCCCTCGCTCACAGCGCGATTTACGCTCATTCTTAGGACTTGCTAATTACTACAGAAAGTTTGTGCAAGGATTTTCGTCAGTGGCGACTCCTCTTAATAGGTTGCTCACTAAGAATGTTCTATTTCAATGGAGTGAAGAGTGCCAAATTTCTTTTGATAAACTCAAAGAGGCGCTAACTACTGTGCCGGTGTTATCTTTCCCAGACTTTAGCAAGCTGTTCATTCTGTATACAGATGCCTCGTCTACAGCCATTAGTTACGTTCTCGGACAGGTAGACAATAGTGGGCGTGAGAGGGTGATTAATTACGGTGGTCGCGCATTGAGAGAGTCAGAGCGAAAATGGTCTATCTCTGAACGGGAATGTTTAGCAGTAGTGGAAGGAATTAAACAGTACCGTGTGTATTTAGCTAATCGTAAATTTACGGTTAAGACTGATCATTTTGCCATCCAGTTCTTGAAAAAGACCAAAGACCCCACTGGTAGATTAGGACGGTGGATGATTTTTCTTCAGGCATATGATTTTGACATTGAATACAAACCGGGAAAAAGCTCATGGTAATGCTGACTCACTTACTCGACGTACATATCCTGATATACCTGAAGAAGAAAGTCAGGAAGCAGGTGATTTACCACAGCTTTTTCCTGTACAACAACTTAAGCCTAGTATCAATACAGACATTACCATAGCTTCCGACAGTACTGATTGTTGGGCACAAGAACGCGTGTATATTATTGATACCACCGAGCCTAAAATCATCCAACGGTTGCAACAACAAGATGCACAGTCTTCTCCCATACTTGAATACATGACTGAAGGTATATTACCCGATGATCAACGTGTAGCTCGACGTGTCGTGATGGATGCACAGGATCACGTCTTGGAAGAAGGTATACTGTATCACTTGTGGTATCCCAAAGGGCCTGGTCATCGACAGGACCGGGTAGTTAAACAGTTAGTAGTGCCACATTCGTTGCGAAATGATGTATTGTTAGCATATCATGACTCTCTCATGGCAGGAGCTCACCAAGGTGTTGAAAGAACTTATCAGTCTATTCGACTCAAATATTTTTGGCCTAGCATGTACGGTGATATTACAGAGTATGTGAAAAGTTGTTTAGATTGTCAACAGAGTAAACGGGATTATGCAGGAAAGAGACCATCTCTATGTCCCCTCCCAGTACAAGGGTTGTTTCAAAGATTACACATTGACTTTTTAGGACCGTTAGAGACCACTACTGAAGGGTATAAATATATTCTTCTTATTGTTGATGCTTATTCCAAGTGGTTTGAAGCTTTTCCATTGGTTACGTCTGAAGCTACAGAGGTGGCTTGGGTTTTGTACCGAGAAATATTTTGTCGATATGGAGCACCTGATTCGTTGTTATCTGACAGAGGTCAGAATTTCTTATCTAAACTAGTCAGTGAACTTTGTGCAATTTTTGGTTTAAACATAATTTTATTCACGAAACAAGTAAACCAGGCATGGAGAACATAAAGGGCACACAAAAGCAAAGCTTAAATGAGTGCTACCCTTTGACAAATGACAACAATGACATGTCTGGCGAACAGGAACAACAAAGCAATAAAAATAAAAAAAAACAGGAGCACATAAATTAATCTTTTTAACAATGAAAAGAGAACAAACATATAACTATAGTATAACAGAAAAAAAATGCAATAACGTCGAACAACAACAACAAAAAAAGTAATAGAGAAATAAATGAATGAACTAACTAACGAGAAACAGATACATGCACCCAAGAGTAAACTTTACACAAAACAGTAGCTGTCGATTAAAAGGTAAATAAATACCTGCAGCAATCTAAAACAATGAGAGAAAAAAAATCGGTTTGGAGGAGGGGGAGAAAAAAAAAGAAAGAAAGTCACGTGCAAGTAAAAAAGAAGAAAGTAAAATAAAAACAACGCGTGCATACACACACACCCACCTACACACACACACACACACACACAGAGATAAATAGTTCGAGACTACGTGTTTGCACGTGAACAGATATTTAAAATAGATGGTGAACTCATCTATTCCGTTGGAAGAGACAATTATCTGGTCAGTTTCTCTCTGACAGCTATTAATAAACTTTTGGTGCGAAGGGATGGGGTGTAACTACTAGGGAGAGGGAAACAAATGGGGATTGGTTTAGCTGGTATCAAGGGTACCAATCAGATGTGAATTTGCATAATTGGTCTATTTTCTAAACGAAGCGGTCACTAGATGTGAGGAATGTGTGGACTTTTGTAAAGATGTTGGCGTTTTCTTGTGGGGAGAGATGTTCACTGCCAAACAATAAGGTGTTGATGTTTCGAAAAGGAGGGTCTAATTGGTTAATTGTCTGCGTACGTACAGTGCCGAATGTAGGGCAAAAAAGGAGGAAATGTTCAGATGTTTCTGCAGGATGCCCACACTGACAAACTGGGTCTTCTAACAAGTGACGGCGGAACATGTCATAATTAAGGTTACTTACGCCAAGTCGGAGTCGGGCATGCAAAACCTGCTGCTGTCGTGTCCCATGGTAATAGTACAATGGAACAAGTGGATCATCTTTGGAAAGGTGTCTTTTTAATAAGCTAATGGATGGGCTTTCTTGAATTTCCTCGGGGAGATCATTCCACAATACTGTGGTTGAAGGAACAAAAGAATTTTTGTAGAGTTCAGTTTTGTATGGGGGTATTCTACGTTCTAGAGGTCTTCTGCGGTGATATGGATTAACTGCTGATACTAGTTGTGGGACCAAGTTGGACAAGTACTCAGGACAGCACTCGTTTATCATCTTATGAAAAGTAAGTAGCTTATGTATTTTCCTTCTCTCCTTCAATGTGTATTGTCCAGACTCTCTATACAATAACTCATGGCTGGTCCCCTTCACCGCCCCAACAATAATTCTAATACCTTCTAAATGGAGTTTTTCCAATAAACCAGCTTGAGTGTCTGTACAATTATCCCAGATTACATCGCCATAGTCAAAGTGAGGTAGGACAAAGGATTTGTACATATTTTCTAAGGCTTTTCTGCACAGCTTATATTTATACGTTCTTAAACATGATAGGAGGATGGTTATTTTCTTTATGACGTTACTTATATGGATATCCCATTTACAATTACTTTGCAGTGTTAGTCCTAAGTGTTTATGGAATTCGTTGTCAGATAAAATTGCGTTTCCGAAGCTTAATGGGTTGTTAGGTAGTGCGTCACGTTTGAAAGTTAATAGTTCTGTTTTGTCTTCATTAAACCTTACTTTCCAGGTGTTAGCCCAGTCGTTTATCTTTTGAAGATCAGAATTCAAAATTTCTGCTCGTATGTCTGGGTTGTTTAGGGTTAATGACATGCTAGTATCGTCTGCAAAAAGTTTTATAACTGATTCAATGTTATCCACAATGTCATTAATATAGATTAGGAACAATAGGGGGCCTAAAACTGATCCTTGAGGTACGCCTGACGGAACGGTTTTATAGTTTGATTTGCTACCTTTAATGACAACAGCTTGTTTTCGTTGGTCTAAATAGTTGGCAAACAATTGAAGAAGCTTACCTCTAATACCTATAGCCTCTAACTTAGCTAGTAATCCTTTGTGCCATACTCTGTCGAAAGCCTTGGAGATGTCAAAGAAAATTGACTGGTTAGTGATTCCACTGTTATATGCTGAAGTTAGTTCATTATATATGCAAAGCAGTTGGTTGGTTGTTGAGTCCCCGGGAATAAAACAAGACTGTGATGGTGTTATAAGATTATTGTCTTTTAGGAATGAGAAGACGTGGGTATGGACACAGCGCTCAAAGACTTTACCAACACAACTTAAAAGAGATATTGGGCGATAGTTGGTACAAATATCGGCTGGACCTTTTTTGTGTATTGGCGTTACATGAGCAATTTTCCAAATATCTGGAAACAATCCTTCTGATAGACAGCGGTTGAAGAGTTGACTTAAAGTATGTGAGATTATATCAGCAGATATCAGTAATAGTTTGTTATGGATTTTATCGGGGCCTACAGCTTTACTTTTGTCCAGGTTTATTATCACTTTGGCTACCTCTGCTGGGGTTATTAAAATTTCAGTCAGCTCGTGATCTAGGTGGGGAAGTTCAGGAGGGTCGTCATCGGGTGTTTCTAATACTGATTGCTGTATAAAGTGGTCATTGAATGCGTTGGCCTTTTCTTCATTTGTATCGAACGTTTTCCCATCACTAGATATTGGCGGTATATCGTTGGAGATTCCTTTTTTTGTTTATAAATGATTTAACAAGTTTCCACCATTCCTTAGTTCCAAATCTGGTGGGGTCTGATGCTTTTTCATCTAGTTCCTTGTGATATTCTAATTTTCTATTTCTGATCATTAACGTGACTTTATTTCTATACTGTCGATACTTTTTCCAGTCGTTCTCTACATTTGTTATCTTTGCATGTTTAAATAATGTATATCTGCATTTTAGGGCGTGACGAATTTCAATATTTAACCAAGCGGCATCTCTAGTGCGTACAGTAACTGTTTTTACGGGCATACATTTACACGCGGCATCGAAGTAAGCTTGAGTAAAGTTTTCTGCTGATTGATTTAAGTTTTCCGCTGTTATTATTGTAGGCCAATCTATTTGTAAAAGCAGATTACAGAATTGATCATGGTCTAAACGGTCATAGTTGTATATTGTCCTTTTGTATGAGTAATTCCTTTTGACAGAGTTTATGATGGTTGCGCAAGGTACACAGTGATCACTACATATTTCTGGTAATACTTCTATACTTTTTACTATTTGTGGACTCTGTGTCAAGACCAGGTCTAAACAAGTTCTAGATGTCTCAGTGATCCTTGTATCAGAGTTGGTAATTTGATGTAAATTGTACATATTTAATGTATCTATTAAGTGCTTGGAGGGACGATTGTAATCATCGTTAAAGTCGCCTAATGCCAAAAATGCACAACCTGTATTGTTTACTTTTCTGAGACTCTCTTGGACTAAATTCCAATAATCTACGGGAAGACTGGGTTGGCGGTAATAGGATCCTACTAATAGTGTGTTTCTATTAACTTGAGTTTCGATCCATATCGCCTCTAGGTTGGGTACATGAAGATCTGGTCTGTGTCTGCAGAGTAGGTGACTCTTGACATAAATAGCCACACCACCACCACTTTGATCAGTTCTATCTAGCCTAACGGGGGGATGGAAATTTAACAAATCTGTCTCGTTACTTGTGTGCGTTGCATTAAAAAAGGTTTCAGAACAGGTAATTATGTCGTATTTATTGCTTTCTGCTTCAATAAGGGTTATATGAGCGGGGATGCTTCTGGCATTTAAATGAATTATTTTTATTTCGTTGTTAGTGTCAGGCCCAGGGTTTTGCTCAATGTCGCCGCATAAAAGTAGTAATAATGTGATTGGGAACTTGTTATTTCTATAAAACAAGAACGCTAGAAAGCACAAAACGTGGAATTTGTGGGTAAGGAAAACATCTGGACATTTGACCGCTTTTGAGTAGAACAAACCTATCCTGGCTCTGTAGATGCTGAGTTCACAAGTCATTGTTCAAGTTATTGCGCTTACAAGCGCGTAGAACAAGAAACAGGCCAGGATTATTGGAATATGTGATTCATTCGTAATGAGTTTGCAAATTATAGACCCATACGTTTCCCTCCCTTGGACCTCGACTAAACCAAAACAATAAAACATCAAGGAAAGGGGAGTGTGGCTAGAAAATAATAATAAAAAAGGAAAGTAGAACAGACTCCACGAAATTGGGTGGGAAGGCGGAAAGTAGGAGGAGAAGCAACAACAACGTGTGTTTAAGAAAAAGCAAAAATATCTAGATGAATGTAAATTGATAAGGAAAATAAAGTAAAGTGAATTATATACAGGTAAGTATTGTGATCAGGCCGACGGTCTCACGGCCAGGATGGGATTGGAAAATTAAGTTGTGATAACACCGGGAAATTATTGCAATCGATGGTTTTAGTACCAGGAGTTTTTTAAATGTTCAAGAACAGTTGAGGGAACAAAGGAGGTCTTGGAGTGATCTTGAGAAATTTGATATGGGAATGAATATTGCCAGAATATCTATTAATAAGACTTGGCTGAAACATATACAAAGACACCTGTTGAACAGTATTGTATAATATTAATTATAATAATATTGTGAATTGTAAAAGCATATTTAAAAAAACAACAACAACAACATATATTTGTACGTGGTACTACTACTATAAGTGTGTACGTACTACAACGTGAAATCGTGCACGCACACACGCATAAACACATGAATACGAACACATGAACTACGAACAAACAGCTAGGCATTAATCATACTACAATGGTCAATCACAACTGTAGTGTTGAGAGTACACCGAAGGATAAAAGCATACTGGGCAGTCGGTGACATGAGAATGCACACAGCACACGCACAAAACTGCGGCATAAAACAGTATGGTAAATCAAAGGACTGACACTCATCAGTCGATTAGATGGAGCACACAGAGCTGACATTATTATAACAACAACAACAACAACAATTTAAATTACAAAAATGAGGGCAAGTTCTCTGTTAGGCTACATGACTGTTGCAATCTGGCACAAAAAGGAACACAACAGCATAAACTGTATAATAAATCAACACACTGGTCAATCACCTGTAGATGAAAGAGAGCGCATAGTGCTATATAGGCGCATAGTGCTATGGGCCTAATAGGCCTAGCTTGATGATGACGGGTAGAGCGTAAAAAGGTTTACAAGCGTATGGTTCCACAAAGCAGGCATTATTACAACATTAACAACAAAAATGGTGAAAATAGAAGGCGAGCTCTATGTTGCACGAATGTCCAAAGATTAACTTCGGAGTGAACATAGCCACACACACACACGCGCACACACACACACGCACACACACACACGCACACACACCAACATGCATATGCAAAGTTGATCATGTTTATCAAGTACATAACTTTTTCCATTAATGCCGAGTATGTAAAATGCAGTGTCATGAAGGTAGCCATAGCAAACGTTTTAGTTTCATCGATAAGGGGAATATGTGTGCTTACAAAGAATGCGTGATATAGGCAGACGCGAGAGTGGGTATGCAAGTAATGTGTGTAGATTTATATAAGATGCGAATGAATTTAAGACAATGGGTGCGGATTTAGGAAGATGCATGTGAATGTACAGTGAGAACTGCGTGTGATATTTACAGTCATAGGATGTTGAGATGTATTAGCGTGTTGGCTGTCATGGAAGCTGGAAGTGATACGGTCTAGCATCAGTGATCAGAGCATTGGATATGTTGTTGAGGTGCGGGTGCCACAGGTGGCTTACGCTTAGTTTTCAGTTTTCAGTTTTCAGTATCAGTGTATAGATTGGCATCAGACATCTCTTCAATGCCAGTGGTATTACTTCATAGTAACTTACACTCTCTTCCTTTATCATCTCACACACTCATTTTCTTTGTCATATTCGTCCTATTCAGTTCCTCCCTTTTGTTTCTTAAATTTCGCCAGGTCATTTTCCAGTTACCAACCATTCAAAATATCAATCCATGAATTAATCGAAATAAATCAAATCAATCAATCAAAATTATTCAAATCAATCAATGAAACAATCAGACAATTGATCAGTCAATGAATTTAAATTTATAAAATTAAAGGATTACCAAAGATAAAAATACACACACAAATCAATGAAAAAAGATTATTAAAAATTATTTTTACCAACAACAAAAATTATTTTACCAACGACAACAAACAAAATCAAAGATGCACTTTGAAATCCTGTCAGGTATGATCAATTACTGAAAACAACAGGTAATGGTAATAATTGGTATAATAAAAGAATAGCATTAATGATTGATAATAGTTGATACAAAGTTTGTGCTAATTGTTAATCTTTCTCCAGTCAGTTAATATCTTATGTTGGTCTCGATACTCAGGTAGGCATTTATAGATGATTGCTAATGTTTGCCTCTTTTATTTGCAGTTCAGTCATTAAACTGTATTGTCCAGTGTATCAAGTTTGATCGACTAAAAAGTCATTTGGATTAGGTCAGCGTTTGCCTATAAAGAACTGGGCATGTTACGCAACAAGCTTATCCAGGTCGCTAGAACGATTTGTAACAAAAAACTGACCACTATTGTCCCGGACGCAGACCGAACCCCCCCGAACCCAGACTTCTTTCAACCGACCAGCCCTCTTCATCGATCTGGCTCTTGCAACCGCCTGAGCCCTGACTTTGGTCAAATCATCATTGATGAAAATACGGCGGTGAAAGGTCTGACCGGACTGAGTTCTGCCAGGTGGAGGGAGAGGCCAGGCCAGGGCCGGGAACAAGTCTTCTGCCTTCACATTGCTTAGTTTCTTCTTGTTCTTGGTCAGTTCCTGTCTAGCTCTGAACGATACAAACTTTACAATTATGGCACGCGTCGATCCATCACTTAACTTAGGGCCAACTCTATGGCTTCGGTCTATGTCAATTTTTCAAGTTACACGTTTGAGAACAAGTGCTTATCATCCACAGACAAATGCTCAGTGTGAACGTTTTAACAGTTATATGGTTACTTCTCTCCGTACTTTGTGTGCACAAAACACCAAAGAGTGGGCAAAACATTTGCCAGCGGTTCTCTCGGCTTATCGTGTGACTCCAGGTACAGAATCTACTCAATTCACACCATATTTCTTGTTGTTCAAGAAAGAGTGCAGACTTCCCCTTGATGTAGCTTTAATACCTACCTCAAAGCTCCCCGCACCCGCTCAACAATGTATGCAGGATATTTTAGAAGGTTTTCAACTTACTCAACAAATAGTGACCACAAATATCAACAGTGCTCAAGAAAAGTATTCTCGTCAATACGACAAGACGTCTCGACCACACAAATTTGTTGTCGGACAAAAAGTTTGGTTATATACGCCAAAGGTTAAAGTTGGAGTGTCAAGGAAATTAGCTCGACAGTGGTCTGGTCCTTACTATATTTGTCTTGAGCTCCCCAATAATGTTTTCATTATCAGACGAAGTTCTGACAACAAACAGATGTCCTCACCTGTTCATGCTATGCGTTTAAAGCCATTCTTTGATCCCCAAGATCGCCCTACAAATGTTCTTTCGGATCTCGATGACCAAGAGACAGAAAGTGAAACTGATCTTGAACCTTCTACTGATACTTCTAGTGATGAGGAAATTCAAAGTGACAGTGATACACAGCCTGTGAAACGACATAATGACAATGAAAACAAGGGTGTGCAAACAGAGGAAAGCAGTGAAACTCAAAGTGTGAGACTCAAGGGAGCTACACAACAGAACGATGAAACTCGTGATACTCGATCCAAGGAGAAGGGTCAAACGTCACAAATGAATGTACCTCCTAAACGTATTTCTCAAAATGGGTCTCAAGTAACGAGCACAAGTCAGTCTCAAGGTGATACTGTAGTGTCATCGTCAAGTACAGATATTGACGAACCGGTGTATGAGGTAGAACGACTGCTTGCAACAAGGATGAGAAATGGACAGAGACACTATAGGGTTAAATGGAAAGGGTACTCCAACACTACGTGGGAACCCGCTTCTAACGTGTCTGAAAAGTTAATTCAGCAGTTTCATGTAAATAAAACTTTGCAAGGGCGTACGCGGCGTCGCACTCGCAAACGGTGATTACCTAGGTGTCTAAAGTGTGTTCACACCCGGACTGTGTTCAAACTAATTACACTAAGGATTGTACAAAGTATACATAGTTGTTTTTATTGTGGTTTATATGGTGTAATACTTGTCTTGCATGACAGACTATATAAGTCATTGAGGGTCATATTTTGGAGACCACACCTTGTTGATGAAGCACTGATAATGTTTACTATGTATTTGATTAATTACGAAAAAGATGAGGCAAATGAATGCACTGCTTACGCACTCATTTGACTGATGATGATGGTGATGATGATGATGATGATGATGATGATGATGATGATGGTGTTGATACTGATGATGTTAAACTAAGGTGTTCCGATTCTAATGCACGAAGAGAAATGTGCGCTAATGGGTACAATAGATGTGGAGAAATCATTTTTAATTATGTGTAATGGTGTGACGTTCCATGACGATGGAAATTAAACGTACATGACGAAGTACGTAATTTATGGAGGATCTATGAGATGCGATGTGATGCTGTCGTACATAAGGTGGTACGCAGTTTGCGTACACCGGTGGTACGAATTCTAGTGTAAACAGTGACACTATGGTGAACAAGTACACATGTGCTGTACGGATGGATAATACACTGTGTTGTATTTTGTGGTTGACTCTGCAATACTTGCATTGAGTCTTGGGTTATCCAGGCTTGTCGGAGGCTTGGGAGATAATAAGATGATCACTTGTTTAAAAGTGATGTGGTACCTTTGCATGCTTTTCGAGCTTAAATGACCTATTGGACTTAGACATTTAAGGGGATGTATTTGATTGATTTACATCATAATTGGTGTGTATGATGATGTGTCTAATCTTTTATTCAGTTCTTAAGTTTCAGAACCGATGTTGATGATACCTTCCTCTCCGTCTCATGCAAAGGTTTGGCGGCCGACAAGCTTTTCGTCACTTCGTGACGTTGGTCATGGTACGGGTTGACAAGTATCGTTCCATCATTTTATTTACGGGTTCAATTCTTTTGTAATGTGACAAAATTCAGTTCTAAGTTGAAGAATAAATTCGTACGTATGACAGAATACATACTTGAGGTACATTTCCAGTTTGATCAGTACGGACTGCTACTTTTCATATTAGTACTATTTATAATTTGCCAGATTGTATTAAATTGTTTAACAGTTCTTCCTTCAGATCACCAGCTTCAACTTCTTCTAATGTGCTTATTTATAATGTTCTTTTACACTTTTTCTTGCAGAAGACAGCATCTTCCTTTGGCCTAACTTCTTCATCTCACGTTACAAATGTAACTCTGTTTTTCGTTTTCTTATCATGAGTAGGTTATTTCACATGTTCACTGTTCTTTATTTGTTTCAGTCGCTTCTTCGTTCCCTCCCTTCTTCTATTTACTTTTATCACTGGGGTGGTGACAACTCATGAAGCTCGTCTGAATTATGGCATCTTCTTCACAGATCTTAGTCATCTGACAACAACCACCCAGCATTGGCAACATACCTATGTCATCGTGGTACCTAAAATGACAGTTCTGCCAATACCTATCCTTAATTGTATTTATTCAGGTAACATGAGCACGATATGTGTAGCTCATGAAGTAATTTTGACATTGTTCATTTTCATCCTGTATTTTATTATGGACAACAGGATATATTGTATGCTTTTCAAGGTGATGACTTGTATTTAACCATTAATATACTCATTTCTTCCAGGACAGCTTTGTTTCATGTTTTTCAGGTTCTCACGCCTCCAGTTCCCTTCAATCACAAAACGCCTCATGCCACTCGATTAGTCACCATTCCAGACTTCTTGGCTATCTCGTCTGATTAGTCTACCTTCCTTGTTGTCAGACCCTAGTCTCACAGCTGGATCTACTATTCGGGGCATTGTAACTTTTGGCCTATGCTGTCCTTATCTCTACTATTCCCGAGGCGCTTTTCCCTTCCTTCTCTTCCGCCCTCCTCTCTCCGTTCGCCTAATGCTCCACTCTATCTCGACCCACCACCTCCTTTTCTTCCGTTCTCCTCCTTATGTTCGCCTTACTACTTATTGTTTTTATTCGTTCTATTGGTTTCTTGTTGAAGACTACAATTTATCGTACGGAAGTTATCTTAGAACTCTCTAGTGGCCAGCGCTTAGTAAATATTTATCTCACCACACTCCCAGCTTGTCCTAGTCAATATTATTTTACTATAAATAAATGGTTCCGTTATCTTCGCGGAGGTTTCCATGCGTTACACCTCCTGTTCTCAATATTACATGGCTTGAGTTACATATTACGATAAACAAACGGAAGAAATCGTGCATCTTCCCCGCGTGTGGCGCATTCTTGGCTCACAAGTGTGAGAAGTGAACATACATTCGGTGCTCAATCATCCTATAACCAGGATGCTTGTTCTCATGATTCGCCACGGAAAAAGGCGACGGCTTCGGTTTCTCCGTCACTAATTCAAATGCAATCCGAAATGGATGAAATTGATTAAAGTTCTTTCATCAATGCTATTTTCAATCGTTACCTACGGTTCTTGTGTGATCAGGTAACGATATCGATCATCCCTCTCGGAGATGCTATGCATGATACGCATGTCGGTTGCATGTAGTGTTCATTGGTGTGTGTGTCATATTTTCTCGCAGCAGTCGGCAACAGTTTTGTCAATTGTTGAGATAAAATCCTTAAATCAACTTTTTGTGCATGATGTGGACACTTATTTTTACTTTGTTTCTGATAATGGTGCTAATTACGGGTTTTTACGAATCAGCACATGGTGGATTGATTCATGTGCATGTTACTTATTGGTCCTTGTGTACTTACTTAGTCAACGGCACATCTGTTGCCTCCAGTTCGCTATGTTAAAAAAAAATTATACTTGTACTTGGTTCAACTTTTTCATTAATTGTTCAACATGAAATGTTCACAATTGTCATGATTCTCTATTGGTATCTATTTATGTTGCAACGCACTCATTCGCATTTATACTTATTACATGTGTTCATTTACCAGAAGTGTGTTGCAATGTTCATTAACGTTGGTGATCAGTTTGCTACAATGTCTCGAGATGACTCTTAATTTTTGTTGTATTTGGGGCAATCCAGTGTATTCTATGTGCATGTTAATGACATTGGAATTTGTCATGGGTTTTACACGATTTTGTGTACAAGTATTTTCCTGACACTCATGCTCACTATATCCTTACGATGTGTGTGCAATAACGTTGATGTTGTGTGTTTAATAACCTTGATGTTGTACTCGCAATACTATTGATGTTGTATCCGTATCTATAACGTAATTTACAAGTTCTTCGTTTATGTCTTTATATTTAATGGACTGTGTTTATATTTAATGAATTGCGTCTGGTAGACAAGAGTCTCACAGATGCTCGACTTAATGTGCACTCAATTTTACATGTTTTGTTAGCATTGGTTTTGTGTATCATGGCCACTACAACTTACTCGTTTTAGTGTCTCATGTTTGAATTATTCCTCTCTATTTACGTTGTCTTATGTGTGGTTTTTTTTCTCAATGTTCAATGATGGCTTACATTTCGTTGTGCTCCACATTGTATGCTCCTATTCAATTTTTTATAAATATCATCTTTAAGAATTTTATTGTATAATGATTTGTATTGGACATCTCTTCTCAGGTATAATTATGGTTGTCCCGCTATTTTATTGTTGATGCCGTTTTTTTTAGGTACCATTCTTGTCTGACGATCTACTTATTCTCTCCCTTTCTCTCCTCTCTCCACCATTCTTTTCCGTACGCTAAGAAATTCCTAGTGTACACATGATAGGAATTTTCATTCATGGAGGTGACCTTTTAACCTCTTGACCTTTCGGTCTTGTGGTACTACCTCCCTCACATACGCAGACCCTTTTCATCGCTCACACACACAGCAACAAATTTTGCTATCGTTCTCCGCGCATTGTAGCTCTCTCTCTCTCTTCTTCTTCTTCTCTTTCCTTCCTCAGTGACTTAACTTAGATTTATTTTTTATCTATTGTGTTATGTCCTAGTGAGCAATCTTCCCCTCCTTCTCCTTTATCTGTTTATCTCGGTATCTCTCCTATATTTTATTTAAAGTTTACACTTTTGTTATTTCACATATGTTAGTTCTAGCGTTATTGTTATCACTTTGCCTTCTGAAGTTGCCTTGAAATGGCACAGTGTTTGCTCATC
Organism: Oncomelania hupensis; assembly: GCA_036898135.1. Classification (NCBI taxonomy): domain Eukaryota; kingdom Metazoa; phylum Mollusca; class Gastropoda; order Littorinimorpha; family Pomatiopsidae; genus Oncomelania; species Oncomelania hupensis. The sequence continues at coordinate 57,583,497 of CM072522.1, forward strand.
ATTTGATGACTTCCTGTTTTATCACTCCTTTATTTTGAAAAAAAAATTCTTTTTCCTTTTCAAATTTTTTTTCTAAAACTTGTTAATTTGGTTGTTTTGCACTTTAACGGTTTTTGTTGTTCTTTCATGTTTTTTGAATATTTCGCTCACATTTTTACATGTTGATTTTAAATGTTTTTCTTGTTCACATTTGGCATTTCGGTGGTATAATGATTTATGGTTGATTGTGTATCGGTCTTTGCCGTTTTCAACCAAGTTTATAAACTGTTTGCTTTTCTATTTTTCTCATGTTTCTTTAAGATATTGTGATGATTTTAATTCAATAGTGTTGTTTGCAGGTTATAGAATGTCCGTCACGGTGTGACCATGTCACATATTTTGGTGTGTCGTAATTAATATTTATATACAGTGCCTTGGACGCTTTGCTGTGGTTGTGCCAGTTATATCTTGAAAACAACTTTTACCTTGACATTCGACACAGTGATCAACGTGTCGTATTGACTTTATGTGAGCTATTTTTCGTTTCTACCTTAGTCCTCATGGACGTCTTCATTACTTGACGACCGTCAACGTCGCCAAGTGACGTCACCATCACACCATGCAGTACCTCCCTTCTTCAGCCATCGCCTTACCCTGCCTTGGCATTCTTGGACCTTTTCGTCACGTCAACTTTAAACCAGTCTACAATTTGAACCGCCACAACAATAATCCTCGATTTTCACTTTCGCCTTTTGTCTGAAGTCTTCACAACCTTCGTTCCCACGTGCACCCACTTGGACTGCTTGCCCCTACCCCAACTTGCCCACTTCATCCAGTTGCAGAGAACATATCTCCTTGTATTCCCCGACCAGACATTGTACCACCTTCTCCCAGAGTTGTGGTCATCTCCCATGTTCCTATATTACAGATGGGGGAGAGCAAAGACTTTCGCTAAACGAGGTTGGAGCTCTTCCCCTCTACTATTCTGTAATCTCCGTTCCCATTCCCTTTGTGTGCTCAACCTCAATGCACACTACCATCCCCCTTCGCCTGCTGCGTACTCCTGGGTGCCTCATCATGTGGGCCTACTTCCTTCAGACACTACGTATTTCGTCATAATCTACGTTCGACTACTGGTTGCCAGGTCCACTACACCCCGACTTCTCCATCAACGGAGGTTTGCATGGTGCGGTGACGTCACAATCTTCATTCGGCGACACTTCACGTTTCTTCGTCGTCCCTTCGTCGATAGCAAGTCTACACGTCCGTCTTCAGTATTATTTACGCTCACTTTCGAGCAACCGCCTTAAGGTGCTGGTTGGCTTGTGGGGACAGTCCTCATTTGTCCTCATTGCCAAATGTCCTCATAGCCCTTTTGGTCGTTTCTGTTGCTGGATCCATCGTCTTTACTCCGTTTTAGTTCCTATCATTACAAGTTTTGGCACATGAACTTTCAAGTACTTTACCGTCGGACATATTTAATTGTGGTTTTTCAATGTTTTATGCTTATTTATGTCATCTGATGCATGCAACTTTCTTTTGCAATTTTTATATTTTGTAAGTCTTACCTCATCTTCGCCACTTCGCCTCCTCAGATCGCTTTAGTAACGTCACTTTGTACCCTCTTTGATTTGTTTTGGTTTTTTTTCCTCTTCATGGTTACTTTTTAAGGAGCGAGGACGCTCCTTCGCAGGCCGGCGGCAATTATAACCTTTGAGGGAAAGTTGTACAGGAGAGGAAGATATGAATTATAACCTTTGAGGGAAAGTTGTACAGGGGAGTGAGATAGTGGTAAGGGATGATTAAAGATTGCTTAGCCTGGCTTGGATACAATAGTGAGTCAGATGTAGAAGTGTTAGTATTACATTGGCACGTGCGATACACATTCGCCTGGTCAGCAATTACTGGCCGGGAAAGTTTATAGTTTGCATGGTCAGTTGCATGACGCATACAGGTACCTACTTCCGGCTATTTTTCCTATAGGGAGAGCACGGACAATTCTTAGCTCATGATTGGCTGGAGCTTGGTGCATTACCTTATCTAGAGAGGTGCGCATTTCCTGCAGAAAATCTAGTATAAGAGCCAGAGGGGACAAAGGAATCTTTCTCTTATCTCCTGATTCTGCCAGACTCCGGACAACTCTGTTCTACGAGATTCCGTCTTGTCTGGGTTGTAGTGCTTAGGGTGGTCAGTTCATAATGTATCAGAAACCAGGGCCAAACTTATAGTGCGCACAATTTTCAATTACAGAATGTATAGGACAAAGCTTGGCTCTCTTTATGCAAGGTCTCACTTATCTCTTTCACCTGCAGGGATTCCAGACCTCTCTTCTGTATAGAATGCTAAAGCTTAGGGCGGTCAGTATATAACATGTAGTGAGTTTAGTGTAAAGAGACTGCAGGCTCTCTTCTCTTGTGCATAATGTGTCAGGATGTGTGTAGGAGGTTTAGTACAAAGCTTGGTGGCTTGTATTTAGTAGTTGTTTAACTGGTGATTTTGTTATTTAGAGGCAAAAGTGAGTTTGAAAGTTAGTCAGTAAATGAGCTGATAAATAAGTTAGGGTTGGTCGGTTCTAAGGGTGTGTGCATAGCTTAGACTGCTGTTTTAGTCTATTACTGTTAGTATAGGGTGAAAGTTCGTGTTTTCAATGGAGGAAAGAAGGGCGAAAGAAACTGAAAAGATGCAGTAAGAAACAATGAATTTATTTGACTATTATTTACATTGTTAGTTAGAATATATGTGCATGCGAGTTTTATATTTCTTGGTTGACATGTATTAGTTAGATTATTAAAATTGTATAAAATGGAGAAAAGCTGTAGTTTATTGTGATTTATTTGAGCGCGTGGCAAACCCTTTTTGAACGGTAGTGAGACTGATTCTATTTTGTATGTCTTGTATATTATAATTTGGTTTGTCATGCCCGATCCCCGTACAAGTAGAAAATTAAGTAGTTTAGATTAACTCTCACAAGATAACGCAAATATAGGGACGCGTTACAATATCCAGGACATCATGGAAAAGCCAGCGACAATAAAGTAACAATATAAAGAAAGACAGCGACACTCCGCGACTGCAAGATAATTTGTGTATATTCTACAGTCTCGATACTTCAGATAAGTTATATCATCTTATTTCAATTTGAACAACAGCTGGAACATCTCAGTCCGAGTACTATACCATCGTATTCGACTATATCATTCTCAGACTATATCGTTCTCAATCATTCATAAATTCATATTTGAGTGAAGAAGTCGATTTATATCACCATCATACGCAGAGTGTACGCATTTATGGTGCAAATGCGCGCGTGTTTCTCATCCTTGATGCTGTGACTTTGTCCTCAATTGCACACACCGCCTATTTATTAAGAACTTGGAAGCAACCGCGGCAGGTGGTGCGGCATCCTCCTGAAATCCTTGCGTATTTTGGGGTGGGGTCGCACAAGGATCCTCCCGTGCGTTGACATACTGGGGGCATCGTTTCCGGGATAGGTGTGTGTGTGTCGGTTGAGGATACGGTATCAGAACCGAGAATAAGCATCAAGGATTTGACCATGACGTGTGTCTTCAAATTTTAAAGCGGGCGGTTGGAGGGAGCCACTATTACAACTGGGTGGACACACCTTCTGCCATAGTGTAACATCCACTTTTATTGGACAATCTAGCAATAAAACCAAACACGCATTAGCCATAATTTTAGTTTTATTTCGAGCCTGTATAATTTTTTTTGTTCCCTTGGAAAGTATACACAGTAGTAGGTGAGTAACTAGTAGATCTAGGCTTTTCGCAAGGGTTACAGCGGTAAGTCACGTGAGAAGAGGTACGAGGTTACCATCACGATATATGATCTAACACTAGTTAGGAGATTTAGACTATACTCGTATTCACATACGTATAGACGTTTTCACCTCTAAAGATAGTGCAGTTAGCAGTTTATTTGAAAGCAACTTGCGTTTGAGATCGTTATAGGTAGATAGCATGCTCATGATAACGGCATATGAAAGCAGTTTATTTTCCAATCGAACATCGACGAAGTGTCGAATGCAGTTCATGTGATTGTTGAATCACAACCAGATATCCAAGTAATAATTGTATTACAGCGGTAACCCAACTATCATCACTATGTCGCAAGAACGCGTTAGAACGCGTCAGGGAACGTCACGAACGAACGACCAAGAGGAGATACCAGACTGGAAGGTTCGCACGGAACAGTGGAAAAGCGAGGGGGAAATGTTGGGCCTGACAGGTAAAGACCTTTTAGATTATGTCTCACCGAGTAAGAAAGAAGAAGAGGAGAAAGAAGAGCGCCGGAGGAAAGAAGAAGAGGAGAAAGAAGAGCGCCTGAGGAAAGATGAAGAAGAGAGAGAGGAGCGTGGAAGAGAATTTCGCTTACGGGAGGAAAACCAGAGAGCAGAACGGGAGCTTACTATCAAGTTGAAGGAGCTTGAGCTAGAAATGCATCGAGAACTTCAATCGACGGCTTCCGCATCCAGGATAAGTAATAACTCTGTAGACGGAAGTAGGATAAAAATCAAACTGCCGTTTTACGAGGACAACGACGACCTCGAAACATACCTGAAACAATTTGAGAGAGTAATGAAGGCTGAGAACTGTCAGCAAGAAGTATGGGTAGGTAGGCTAATAGCTCTATTAAAAGGGAAGGCCAGAGAAATCATGACTCAGCTCAGTGATGCCGACGTTTTCGACTACGACACTCTAAAAGAAGTTGCTCAAGAGGTTTCAATTAACCACAGAAGAATACCCGCAAGAGGTTGAAAGACGCAAGACAGACGTCGACTGAAATGGCCAAGGAATTCATGTTCCGAGTCAGGTTAGGTTATAATTTTTTTATAGGAAGCGGTGGTTCGAACTGTCGAAGAGATCATCAACAGTCAAGGACTGGGAAGACCTGATAGACATGGCACACTTCATTGAAGGCTTACCAGCTAACAAAGCCCGGTTTGTTAAGGAACATAAGCCGAGCACTGGCGATGAAGCAGTAGAGGCTGCATCATTATTCGAATCAATCAGGATGTCTGAGACTCCGCGAGTCAGATTCGAAGAGCGCCATCGATCGCTTAGAAGGGACCACCAGCAAGAGGCGAAAAGACAGATCGCCCAGTGTAGATTCGCGCGACAGCCGCAGTTCAAGCCCTGGAGATACTGGAAACACGTTTAGGGCATCGAGTCAGCAAAGCCGAAGCGGTACCATAGAGTGTTACCGTTGCAGCGGACCACACAAGGCATCAGACTGTCCAACAAGGTCGCAGTCACCAAGGCCGCAATCGCCAAACCGTCACGTACAAGCGCACAGCGTCAAGACTCTAAGGGCGCGTCCACATGACGAGCTGCGCTTTGAGCTAGCGGTGGCGTAGCGTTGGACGAGCTTTGAGCTTTGAGCGGTGGGTGGCCACACCAAAAGCGTCAAAAAGCTTGCGGCAAGCTAGCTGCACTGCTAGCTGTACGCTCGGTGACAGCTTGGGTGGCCACATGACAAGCTGTTACAGCTAGCTGCCTGCTAGCGTGATGCTAGCTGTCGTTCAGAAGTTTATTATCTGTGGTTTTGCAAGGCATCGCAGACCCGCAACTAAAATTTATTTCTGTTGAAGTTGGAGCCTACGGGAAAGAGAGTGATGGCATATTATCCAGGTTTCAGATGAAACTCTGCCTTGAAGGGAATACAGTAAATATGTCCCACTACCAAATTCCAACATTCACCTTTCCTATTTTTTTTGGTAGGTAACCCAGCCTATCGCCCAAGCCATACCTAATAACACGCATCAACACAGTCGATATCATCTTCAATTATCGCCATGGCAAGCCGTTGTGTAGAATGCGGGTTTGTAGTGCTTGCTGGAAAATGGTAAGTGCTGGAAACAGCAATCTGCACAACGTGACCACTGCTGACAACATTGTGCTAGCACTGTTGCCTTGCACAATGCAGTCATCCATCATGAAAGCGCTGATATAAAAAAAAGACACGGAGATCTGGGATGATACTCAAGTCCGTGGCGAACAGGACAGACGGATGGGGTGTTACTCAGGTCGTCCTGGACAATACTTAGCGGGTGAGAGAACAGCTGGTTGAGTATTTTGTCAGGGTTGGTGCAGTGAACTGGCAGGAAAGCTACAGTTAATATAACTTTGCTGAACTAACTGACGGCAGTGATAATGAAGGATGAGACTCTCGTGACTTTAGTTTTCCCTTGTTCATATACGTCACAAAGCTTGTGATTTTAAATCTAAAGTTGGTCACTTTTAAGATCAACATGGAATGTACTATTAAAAAAAATAAAACAAAGAATGCAGATTTAAAAAAGATGGACCTGCAATCATGCACTCCACCCAAATGTTGGTCATTTACTGTTCAGCCTTCCCCTTTTCTCTCTCTTGTTTTTCCCCCACCCCCCACCCCTACAAAGCTACAAAGAAATAAACCCAAGTTAAAACTTTAACTATATATTTTTGTAAACTTTTATTGGCTGGCATCAAACACACAATACCTACATCATAAGTGTTCATTGATAATTTACCATCATAGCCCTTTTATTTATTTTTTATGTATAAAATCCAGATCTAAATCTAGGTTGAATTTGGGACTATAAGCACGGTTCTAAATCTGAGTGAAAATATCAAATGTGAATTCGCTTAATAGATCTAGATCTGTATTTTATTTGCAACAAATTGTGTTAAAACATAATAAAAGAAAAAAAAAGCACTTACTGGGTACTATTATTTTTCAATGGCGACTGCACAAATGATAAAGCTGCAATTTTGTCAATTAGGCCTATACTATACGAAAAGAGCAATTGGTCATTTTATTATAAAATTTATAACCATCTTCACTCAATCACTAACTTGAGTGCCTTGCCATTTTAGGCACCTCCTGAAACAGCTTTGCTCAAACCTCCCTGTTCGAAAATCTTTTTGTTTTTTTCTGCCACAATCTCTTATTTTGTAGTTCTCTGATTCCGTAAGCGAAGGGTGGTAAGAAGACTGATTCAAGGCCAAGGACACAAAACCAATCAAGGTCAAGGACCCAAAACCACCGCTTGAGCTTCGAGCGTCGATAAATGCCCAGAACATTACCGCTGCTCGAAGCTAGCAATAGCCGCGCGGCTACCGCTCGTGGTGTGGACGCTTCTACAGTAATTCTAGTTAGACTTTTCGCAGCGCAGCTGAAGCGCAGCTCAAAGCTTCGCTCGAAGCTTGTCATGTGGACGCGCCCTAACAGCTTCCAATGCCGCTTGTGCAATACAGACGGGATCGCAATTGTGCGAGAAATGCAGCAGTATTCCGTTCAAACCAGAATGTACCCTCATCGTCGAAGGGACATTAACGGAGGGAATACGCGACACGGGAGCCACTATGACAGTGGTGAAAGCAAACCTGATCCCTGCAGAAAAATACACCGGGGAGAAAACGAAACTCAAACTCGCAAAAGCGGACCAGGAAATAGAGGTGCCAATAGCGAAAGTACATTTGGACACACCTTTCTTTATTGGGGAGACGGAAGTGCTTGTTTTGGAGGACACATTGTACCCAGTATTGATCGGAAACTCCACGACTTTGAGAAAGAATGATAACCAAAACGATTCCCGTTTATGCAAACAGAGACATTTGTTGCAACGTAGAGACCCGGTGCAATTCAAGAGGGAAAGCAAACCGAGAGCTCTTGATAGAGGGAAACACTATCGGAGGAATTACCAGTGCCGAGTTAAGGAAAGCCCAGCAAGAGGACGAGACCCTTAACAGTGCAAAGGAAGCAGCCAAAGCACCAAAACCCGTCCGTATAGACAATAAAAGAACATGTAAATATCTTTGGAAGGACGGAATCCTTTACCGAGAATTTTGGTCGACAGAAGGAACCAAGAAGCAGATCGTAGTACCAAAAAAGTACAGAAACGGTATCATGAAGCTGGCACATGACATGCCAATGAGCGGCCATTTGGGCAACAAGAAAACACGCGACCGCATATGGGCAAATTTCTATTGGCCAGGGATCATCGGAGATGTGGAAAGATATTGCGCATCATGTGATGCATGCCAAAGAACAGCGTCAAAAGGAACTACAAGGAAACTTCCCATGTAACGTGTACCACTAGTGGAAGTACCATTCGAGAAGGTGGTCATTGATTTGATCGGACCTTTCACCACGCCGTCAGATAGGAAACATCGTTACGTGCTCACGATGGTGGACTACGCAACTCGTTATCCAGAGGCAACCCCTTTGAAAACCTGCAAGGCACCCGAAGTTGCCGAAGCCCTATGGACGATGTGGACGAGAGTAGGAGTGCCCCAAAGAAAAAATAACAGATCAAGGGTCACAGTTCACGGGAGACGTGATGAAAGATCTACAACGATTGTTGAGTGTCAAGGAAATAACAACGACACCTTATCACGCTCAAGCAAACGGGTTGGTTGAAAGATTCAACGGCACACTAAAGCAGATGATCAGAAAGATGTGTCTGGAGCAGCCTACAGAATGGGACAGACTAATACCTGCCTTGTTATTTGCGTACAGGGAGGTTCCACAGGAGTCCACGTCATCCTCACCTTTTGAATTACTGTACGGGAGGCGCGAACTTGCAGCCTTTTGGCGCATCGTAATAACGCTCCAGACTACTGAGCACAATCTTGGGCAGCCAGGGATGGGGGAGAAGGAACTAGGTGCATGCTGTTTGTGTTCTTGGCACCGGCACTCACCCGTCTAGGACATGAGCGTCAGGATCCATAAAGTCCGTTATGATGGAATGTATGCGACACAGACTAGACCTCGGTTTATACTCTCATCCGAAGGATCTGCTATACTATACTCTTCCTCGCTAGACCAGTCACCTATTTTTTTTCTTGAAAACTCTTCAGGGACAAGACTCCTTATTTGTGTGTGAGGTCTGTTGGATCAGCTTGGGAATATTGGACGCTTTCTGCCAGGTGGTCACTAGGGCTTCCTATGATGTTATTATTTCGCAATGTAGGCATTTTATATGTATGTGTTTTGTTGATAATTTATAATAATGTTTGAATTCTATTTTGTTTTTGTAAACGGGGGTTCAATAAATTAGAGTATAGCCTCAACGTCCCTTGCGTGGAATGTCTTTATTGTAAAGTGACTGGCTGGTGGAGAGCTTTCAGTTTTACCACTAGGGTTGTTTCAGCAGATCTTTTATGCGGATCAGGGGTTGTCCGGTCCCGATTTGGCTCGGAAGAGTCCGCTGGACCTAAAGCAATAATCATGTAATGTAATGTAACGTAAGATGATGGATCCTATGTTGATATTGATGTTGATGTCTTGTATTGCGCGATCCAACACGTCGGTTGACATGTTCATTGCGCATGCAGTGGGTCAGGGGAGGGAGGAGAGAGGGGCTCAGGTGATCCAAAAATAAAGCGAAGCAGCCATCATATGTATTTTATCTTTTCCGGACAACCGAAATGTCGTTAAGCCTGATTAGTCCCCCATGGCTCTCGATTTTCCGGCAGAAGACAATTAATAGGCCTAAAGCCTATACGTGACCATCCTTGCACATGAACCGCATGGTTTTGCGATTGCTCCTCGCACTAATCTAGCGCTAAATGGAAGGAGATTATCGCACTGTATCAGTCGGTGTGTCCGTCATCCGGAGATGCTAAAACGGATGAAGGTCGGTGACAACAGTAGCGTGGATGAATAAAAACACAGCCTAAATCAATGTATTACGAGATCCAATCGCCAGTTTATAAGCTGGCGTGTTCACAAACATTAACGCAATGTACAGGATTCCCAAAAATCGCAGACTGTAAAAAAGGCGATGACGCACTTTCTCTAGGTTGTGGATTGCAGGGATGAAGCTGAAGGATTAAGCTTTGTGCCATACGGTCAGATTGTTTGACAAAAATCTTTTCATTCTCAAAGATGATGGCAAAGAAACCGTAGCTACGAAACTGTGGATCTCCGATATTCCTTTGTCATGTGATGACAATCGAAACATCCCTAGTTAGATTAGGCTGCGTGCTGAAATTCAAGATTTTCTATGAGAAGATAAGAATTGAGAGGAAAAAAACTAACCCGTTTTTACACGGGCAGAAGGTTTTCTACATCACTGTCCCAGGCAAACCTCTTGAGTCCACTGTGCAGACTGGGGAGATGAAAGCTACACTGTACCACAAAAACAGACACAAACATGGAAACAAAACTGCGTGTTGTTGCTGTTTACAGTTTGGGCACTGGATGGAGGTGTGCACTGCTCAGGATGTTGTGTGTAGGATGTGTTTACTGTCAGGACACCGTCAGGGTGACCCACAGAGTAGGGGTAGTTGCGATTCTTAAGAAAAATAATTTTGAATATAAAATATGTAATGTTCACAGAGATGTAAATGGTAACTGGCTTATAATACACTTGAAGATGAAAAAGATGTTGTGATTGTTAGTGTGTATGGGCCAAACAATGATGATCCTAGTTTATATATAGAATTGAGCAAACGGTAAAGCTGTATGAAGAGTGTCAACATGCAATCTTGGGGGGGGGGGCAGACTGGAACTTGGTATTAGATTTCGATTTAGACTGCAACAACTACAGACAGATAAACATTGTTAAGAGCTCATGAACTGGTTAAACTAATGATAGACAACATATGTTCTTTCCAGATCCATGGAGATCTACTAATCCTGACGACCAACGATATACTTGGCGTAGAAACACCTCTCCCTCCCCCCCCCGCCCCCCAGCAAAGCCGTTTAGACTTCTTCCTAATTTCTGATCTTATTTGGTAGTTTGTTCAGAAGGTGGATATAAAGCCTGGTTACAGAAATGATAATTCTGCAGTCACCATAACGTTGCAATTTGGAGAAGAAAACACTCGACATTTTTTTTTAGTTTGTTTGTTGAAATTCAACTTGTCTTTGTTACTTTATATCAAATACTTAGAACCAGTAAACTGTGAAATTAAATCTGTCATGACTGAATATGCAGTTTCCCTTATAATAGAGATAACTTAGATGATATTCCGCTATGGGATCTTCAGTTGACTACTTCAATAATGGTACTCGATGCAGTCAATCTAAACAATTGACAAACAAAAACAATTGGATTTCTTTCCGTCTTCTAATAGCGATCTCCCTGCCTTTACACCACATGTTTGAGTGATAGATGTTTTTGCTGTGTGTGTCACATGTTTGAGTGATGTGTTTGCTGTGTGTGTCACATGATTGAGTGATAGATGTGTTTGCTGTGTGTGTCACATGTTTGAATGATAGATGTGTTTGCTGTGTGTGTCACATGTTTGAGTGATAGATGTGTTTGCTGTGTGTGTCAGAGTGGGTGAAACATGTGAGCGTGCAAGTTGTTACAGATCGCCGCGCTTTGAGTCTGATTAGTAATTTGGGGAAAAGCGCGTATATAGCATCCTATATTAAAGTATTAGTATTATTATTTTGAGATCATTTGTTTTAGATATTAAATATTATTATATCAGACATATTTTCCGTCTTCTAATAGCGATTGGCCTTTTACACCACATGTCTGAGTGATGAATTTGTGTTGTGTATGTAGGAGTGTCTATAACATGAAAGCGTATATGTAGGTTTCAGATCGCCGCGCTTTGTATCTGATTTAGATTAAGGCGCGTATACATCTAATGTTATTATTATTACTAACCAGTCCCCGGCGGACCCGTGATGCAAGCCAGAGGCGGATCTCTGGTCAATATGCCCAGCTGCTGCTGGGTCAGCACCAGACGTGACAGCCTCTTTCCCAGTTCTGCCACCGCCTGGCCCTCAGTCCGCACCTCCACACGTGGGGGGACACTGCAGTGAACACTTACTGTAGTGGCTGGTCCCACGAACCTGCACGAAATTCGTAAAAACAATCGCGTTATCATCATTAACATCATCATCATCATCATCATCATCATCATCATCATCATCATCATCATCATCATCATCATAACCACCACCACCACCATTACTAACATTGGCAATATAAAACATACGTTCAGCTTGAACTGACGCTAACAGTACACCAATGATCAATGTAAAACAAAAGCTGATAAAACATGAGTCATAAAAATGGTTACCTAGCTGCTACATCTAGGTACAGCCTTTCCCCTCTGGGACCACTGAGCTGAGGATCTGGAGACGCCATGATTTGCCGCCACCAGCTGGCCAGGTTGGTTAGGACAGCGGGAGTCACATCCCAGAAAGTACTGGGATGCGATAACTGGTCAGCACAAACACAGAGCTGTACGGCGTGTGAGACGTCCGTTGCCCCAAGGCACTGACATAGGCGCTGTGAATACAAGGTGGACTAGTAGTCTGACCATGCTTTGATGTTGTGGACACTTTATGAGAAGCCTTAGCTTTATATAGGCCTAGTATTGTGGTGAACACTGTAGCTTAAGCCTTAGCCTGTTCTCACAATGGCGATTTGGGACACACACACTCATACACGCACGCATGCATATACTCACATACGCAAACAGACACACGCACAATCTCGCACGCACGCTAAGAAACACATACACGCTCACATTAATTATAATAAATTACTGTGCATAGAAGTATGTTCAGAGAGAGAGAGAGAGAGAGAGAGAGAGAGAGAGAGAGAGAGAGAGAGAGTTAGAGCGAGAGAGGGAGAGAGAGAAAAAAAAGATGGGGAGTTACCTGTAATAACGGACTGTTTGACGTCAGCACACTGTGTAGCTGGACACTGGTGACGTAGGGCAGGAACAGCGTTTTGCGCACTGTCAGACCAGGGTCCAGATCATTGACCACGTGACTAATGACTTTCTGCGACCGGTCCAGCTGTATGATGGCTTTCTCCACCCTCTTGGCCACATCGCGGTCAGGGGCAGTGGTGCTTTGCTTGACAGCCTGCCACCTGCCCACAGACTTCAGCTCTCCGATCAGAACGCCGTAACGTCGATGTATTACAATGATGTCAGCCTCGCCGTGTGAGTACTTGATTTGTGGCGTGTTCAAGTGTGCCGGCAGTGGGAGCTGTAGCTGTGCAACGGCCGATGTGTACGATGGCTCGTTGAGATAAGAACCAAAGTTCAATTGAGACAGGATGAACATGACCTCTCGTTGATTCTGTCCCAGGGCCTGCAGGTTAGTGACGACATGCTGCTGGCAAAAATCATCACTGAAGTCGCTTTCCTGGACTCGAACAGGGGCGACCCTGAGCGACTCTTGTTTCCATAGCACGTGTGGGGGCGACAGTGTGTGACCTGATACAGGTGGGATAGCAACAGGAATGACATGTGGGGCAGCAGCAAGTGGGGCAGCAGCTGATGGGGCAGCAGCAGATGGGACAGCAACAGGTGGGACAGCAGCAGGTGGGGCAGCAGCAGGTGGGACAGCAGCAGGTGGGACAACAGCAGGTGGGGCAGCAGCAGGTGGGGCAGGCAGGACAAAGGCTGTCTCGCTGGTGCCTGGCACAGTTTGTATCGTATAAGGCACACGGTTGAAGTTGAAGGGTGGCACACAATTGGTTCCTGTGGTGGCGTTAGGGTAAAGGTTGGTCACAAAGTCCCGCCATTGGTCCTGTGCAGTGGGGCCTGGATTGTTCGCCGCCATCGCTCCACCTCATCTGATCTATTGCGTTTGATTTATTCGTCTTTGACGTATGCGTCTCTGACTTAATCGTCACTGATTTAAGCGTCTCTGACTTGCGTGTCTCTCACTTTTGCATTCCTGTTCAAAAGTCAAATCAAGTCAAGTCTACACACTTTATTCCAATTGTAGCAAAAGGTTTTGTCTCGCTGAAGTGGTAAAGGTGTTGCTCTGAAAGAAAATAAAAGAGAGTCAGACTAGATCAGACCGTTGATACTTTCCAATGTGTGATAGGGAAAGATACGTTAGTTAGTTAGTTAGTTAGTTCGTTCGTTAGTCAGTTATTGTTTATAGTGTCCAGCGGACTGCAAAGAGCCGAATCAGGACAACTTGGTTGAAAGGGGACTCACCCCTGATCCGTATAAAAGATCTGCTTAAACAATTCTAACGGTAACACAGCAGGCACTCCACCAGCCGGCCACTTTACAATAAAAGGATCTCAAGCATGGGTGTCATCGCAAAACTGTGGAAGAGGGGTGTGGGCACCTTGTTTTTCAGTAAATGGACAATAACAAGTCACTCTGCAAGGCCATCAGGTCAAGAAATTGAATAATGTGTTATGAGCATTAGCACATGCGGTCAGGGTGAAGCTTATTTTGCAGTTTAGTGAGCCAATCGTTGAGCTCAGGTTGAGAAGCTAATGCAGAAAATTGGCCGGAACCTTCATTCGTTAGTTTGGCTTGGAAGTAAGCGGATCGTTAGGAGGAGAAGAGACGAAACCAGGTCGGAGAGACATTAAGCCGTGGAACCGGATTGTAGTCAACGTGGGACACCCGGGAGGCTGATAGGATATCGAGAGCTGGGTAGCTGTCACCTATTTATAGAGCGTCATCGGGCGTTGTCTATGTGATGTTTCAAGAGAAAATCTCTTATCACAAGTCGGTAAGTGAAATTCGACTACTGGAATCCTGTCTCTTGCGATCGTCAATGAGAGAATGGGGAGAAAACTATTTAGGGAGGGCATGTAGTAAAAATGTATGAAAGAGAATGTAGAACGTGAAATTGTATGTCTTTATAAACTTTTATTGAAATATGTTAATTATTATTAATATTGTATTTAGTGATGTTTTCATGTTAAAATGCATTTTTGTTTTAAATAATAGTATGATGAGTTAAAGGTCAACATCATTGAAACATAAAACTGAGCACAAAATATCTACATAATAAAAGAAGTCACATGCCAAACAACTTTTTTCCGAAAAATACTGCCCTTTTTTAATATTTAATAAAATCTACTTTGAATAAACTTTTGCACCTTCGAAAAGCCCGCTCACGTGACCACATGGCTCGTGACGTCAACTGCAGTAGACAATATAGAGTCCGATAGTGCCCCTTCTCTACCAAAACGCAGGAAAACGAAGAGCAGTGGCCTATATTGTGCCGTTGGAGGTTGTACAAACAAACAAGCGGATGGGTTAACATTGCATAGGTTTCCAAAAAAACGAAGAAGTGCGAAATAAGTGGGTGAGATTCGTGCAGGAAAAGCGTGTAAACTTCGGTCCGAAGTACGGGACACCAACTGCGTCAGCAATTTGCGCAAAACACTTCGCTGAAGACTGCTACCCCCCAAGTGCCACTTTAATGCGGAGCTTTGGGATGAAAACAATACAGACATTAAAGCCTGGCTCTGTTCCAACGATCTAAAGTCCGTGTGCCATTGCAACAAGCGCCTCAACAACAGCAACAGTGATTCAAGTTACTAGTAGTAGGCCTATTAGTACTGCTTCATCTACAGTCACAGTGGCTACTACACATCCATCGTCTGCTATCAGTTTGCCGGGCGTCAGGAAAGTCAGAGCACAGGCTGTGAAGTCCGTAGGCCTTGCCTCAATTACATGCTGTGAACTTCACAGCCTGTAGTCAGAGGAGCTTTTCAGAAAAGGGAACGCAAGAGAGTATGTATTCACTGGTCTAGCTCGTATAATTATTTGTTTATTATTACAATTAGTACTCGGGGGTCGATTTCGTTTCTAACAGAAGAGAGCACTGCTGTAACACGACAGATCGAGTGAAGAAACACTGCTTGTCTCGCTTGTAACTTCTTCGCAGTCGGCCATTGTATGCAGTTGGCGACGTCACTGCGAGGGGAGATCAGCGATAGCTGCGTTTTAGATTATTACTTCCCTTACCCTTAATTACAGGTAGGAAATCCCACTTTCAGTGATCGATATCTATTAAACGGTAGAGCTTTGCTTACCGAATTTTTTGCATCTGGTATTATTTAGTAAAGTTCTTTCAGCAGAAACTTTTTGACCGAGCACTGTGGTTGACCTTTAAAGCAGTCACCTAGACTCAGGAGAGAGAGAGAGAGAGAGAGAGAGAGAGAGAGAGAGAGAGAGAGAGAGAGAGAGAGAGGTGAGGTGACAATTGTATAAAGTATATATAAACGAAACAATTGTGTGTTAAATACTGTGGAATTCTTATGATATTGTATTTTGTATAATTTGTATGAGTGTAACGAAAATGGGAAAAAAACTGTGAATATAAAACCATGTAGATTTTTCTTCAGGAGAAGAGGAGAGCAAACAATTTGTTTTAAAAGTAATATATATATATATATGGCGAGTAGACATTTTAGTGCAGAAGAAGTTACGAATTTCTTTTATATATACAGCTTAGGAAAGAACAGTTTACTTATATATATATATTTTTAAATATTTATTAGATATCAGGAACAGTGAGGCTTGCTATAGCCAGTGACTATAATCTTTTTTTTAAAATATAAACTATATATAGATATATATAAAATGTGCAGAGGACATTTTAACCAAGGAAATTCAAGGAAGAAGTGTGCAGTCAGACTTTGCCAATCAGTGACAGTGTACATGGTGTGAAGTGTGTACATAGCGTTATATAACAAGACTGAACAGGGACAACAGGGGGGACATATGTGTGTTTAATTATTATTGTGTATTTATTATATATGTGTGTGTTAATTTAAAACAATGTAAGAGAGTGATTTTTATTATTTATGCCAATGTTTTGATTGGATATGTTTTAGATTGTTTTTACGTTTTAAATTTGTTTATTTATATGTTTTCTTTGGTTTCATTCTTTTGTTTCTTGATTGGGGTTTTAATTACACGTTTTATTGAATAAATGTATATTTGTATTTTAACACTTTATTTCACTAGTTGAGTTTCTTATTTTAGTTTAGTGGGAGAAAGGACGCTCGCACACGCACCAACCCACCCCAAATACCCCTTCACTCCTTGTTTGAAGGAACAGTCACCTACTTAAACACATTAAGGAGAAAGTAGGCCTGACTATGGGACGCTTGGGCTTTACTCTAATTTATAGAACCCCGTTTACAAAAACAAAAAGAATATAAACATCAGTAAAAAAATATTAACAAAACACATACATAGAAAATGCCTACATATATAAATAATAAAACCATGGAAAGCCCTAATGACCATTTGACAGAAAGTGTCCAATAACCCCAAGCTGACCCAACAGACCCCATATACAAATGAGGAGTTTTGGTAGAGTTTTCAAGAAAAAATGTAGGTGACTG
This sequence comes from Oncomelania hupensis, assembly GCA_036898135.1. Lineage (NCBI taxonomy): Eukaryota > Metazoa > Mollusca > Gastropoda > Littorinimorpha > Pomatiopsidae > Oncomelania > Oncomelania hupensis. Next base: position 57,600,583 of record CM072522.1, read on the forward strand.
GTCTAGTGAACAAGATAGTAGATTGATAAAACAGATTAGGAACGAGAAAGATCAAATAAGAATGAAAAAATTAGTGGTAATCTAAACACTAAAGTTCCACGAAATGGGGATACTATTTATACATAAACTCCCGCCCCCCCCCCCCCCCCCACGATGAAGGGAGTAAGAATACGTTATGTGACAGAGTTATAGACAGGAGGGACTGTCAGCAGCGTTTGCAATAAATACCTCAGTCCCAGGCAGGTAGCCAAATGACATAGGACTGTGCGAAGAACAACGAGCAGTTTTCCTTGGCATGACTAGGTGACTGAAGGCCATGTCGCAAGGCGATGCTTTGCAAGGAGACAACACAAATAATTATGTGTAGTCTTTCCACATTTTAACGCCACCTATGTCAGACGGCCACGCAAAGTTGTGTTAACCACTCCTATCCTATCCTATTGTTACGTTGAAACGCGAATGGTAGTACGTCGGAAACGCGCACGATAGATCTAATCGTTTCGTTTTGCAAAGTAGTCAATAATGGAGTTTATTTACCTTTGATTTGAGTTTGCATTGTTGTTAGGAGAGGCTTTGTATAACGATGATAATTTTCGTTAGTCGATATTACTGGAGAATTTTCTGGATCTGCGTGTTTACTCTCGATAGAAATTTCCCGATACATGTCGAAGCAAGAGGACGTTCCGGAAGGAGAAATAATAATGTATGACGTAAGTCAGTGATGACGATCTTTTATTCGATTGGTGGTAGTGCGTCATTTCTACTTTGTTCGAAATTGTTCGGGAAGAGAGAGAGGTTATAAAATTATGTGCCGCGCTGTTTTGTTGAGTTGTTGTTGATAGTGACTTGGAAAGTGAAAGTTGTTGAGTTGAGTTGAGAATTGTATGCAGTTGTTGATGTGTGCTGAATAAAAGTGGAAAACTTCATACGTCGACTTTGTGACTTGTATGCTGCTTGAGCGGGTTGCGTGAATAAACGAATCTGAGTTACACCTTATCAGGAATTCAGCATTGGGGCTGAATCAGATACTGATAAAGAAAACACCATCATCAAACCGAGTGTAACACCTATCCTATCCTATCCCGTAACTCGAAAGTCGTTGGGGCACCGTTTTACCAGCGTACTCCATCTTTCTCTGTCCTCAGGAACCCTCATGGTTTCGCTCAGTGTCAAGCCAGTACATTCTCGAATGTTGCCCTTCCACTCCTTTTTCTGTCTCCCTCTTCTATTGCCTCCTTGCACTGCCTTGGAGGATGACCTTTGCAAAGCCTGATTCTTTGGTGACGTGGCCATCCAATGTAAGTTTCAGTTTTTAACCACTGCGAGCATGTCATCGTGTTGTCCAATGACTTGCGTAATGGTCTGTCGGACTTGGCGTTGGTAATATGCTGGATATAGGAAAAGCCCAGAAGTCTTCTGTAGCACGTCATCTCCATGCTTTGCATTCTTCGTTGTATGTCTGCTGTGAGGGTCCATGTTTTGTAAGCGTATAGGAAGATGGAGATGACAAGGGAGCGCAGCAGCCTTATCTTGGAATGTAGGCTGATAGTCCTGTCTTTCCAAATGGGCTTCAATCTTGTTGTGGCGCAGTTGTTTGTGCTATCCTGGAGAGGACTTCCTGTCGGGACCCATTGTCTGATACAATGGCTCCTACATATTTGAAGCTATGTACGAAGTTAAGGGATTGGCCTTGGACTTTAATGTCTGTGTTGATGCTGTTGGTGTTGTTGGCCATCAGGTTTGTCTTCTCTGCACTAATTTCCATTCCAAAGCCTCTGGAGGTGATGTCAAGCGTCTGTTCCAGCTGTTCCTCTCTATTATGGTTGAGACGCTCACGACAGACCCGATCATTTTAGTTTTCAAAGCACGCAGTAACAGAGTGTATTTATCTTTGACTTTGATGTTTGCGTTGTTGCTAGAAGAAGCTTTGTCTTATGTTTATAATTTTCGTCGGTTGATACTGTTGAGAATTTTCTAGAATTACTTGTTTACTACCGACCGAAGCTTCACGATAAATCTAGGAATAGGCGATTCTTCTATCTTAAATAAGGTTATATGACGTAAGACAGTGCGTAGTTCCGGTGACGAGTCCTATTTTGATTGGGTGTTATTGCGTCATGCTGGAATGTTCGAACTTCTTCTCGATTGCAGAAAGCTATGTCTGAGTGACAAAGAAAGTGATTGAGAGAGATTTAAGATGATGTTTGATGCTGATCGTTGAAGAGATTTTCGGAAAGTGATCTTGTATGCAGTTGTTGATGTTTGCTGAATAAAGTTGGAAAACTTTATACGACGACTTCTGCCTTGTTGCTGAGTGAACAGGTTGTGTACAACAATACAAGATTATTGCTTTAGGTCCAGCGGACTCTTCCGAGCCAAATCAGGACCAAATCAACAACATGTTGTGTGGATAAACGAATATGAGTTATACTTATCACGATTCAAGCCTCGGGGCTGAATCAGCTACTGATAAATAAACCAACGTTTAACACTTTGTGGTCCAAGCCGGGATCTACGCCAAAGCCAAGGGTTCAACTGCTACAACAAGCGAGTCTACGTTGCTAGAGGCAGTCATCGAGGGTAGCCGCCAACGAGTTGCGTTGGGAGGGCCAACATACTGGGACTATCCTAATAGACTCGGGTTGACTGCACGGGCGTGTAGTCGCTGAATAGTTGCGTCGTGAGCGAACAACAGACCGGGACTACGTAGCTGCCGCAAGACTACGTCGAGGGACAGTCTCGGAGCTACATCGCCAGTATTACAGAGAGCGACAACGGACGTCGCGTCTACTTCAGCACAGGAGCGTATTCATCAATAGCAGCGCGGTGCAGCGTCGCATACGACGAGGACCGCGGATCGTGCGTCAACGAAGGCGACTAATAACAAGCATCATCGCTACTGCAGAAAGCGTTGTGCACTAGAACAGTCTAGAAAGGCGCGGCATAGTCAAGAACTTTCCAGAAAAGAATCAAGATGGCCGACTTCGGGCAGAAAGGAATTGAACTGAATCTAAAAGGCAAGCAGCTGACAGAGTACGCCAAGAATTCGTTTATCCACGCAACCTGTTCACTCTGCAACAATGCAGGAGTCGTCGTATAGAGTTTACAACTTTAGTCAGCAAACATCAACTGCTTACAAGATCGCTTTCCGAAAATCACTTCAAAGATCATCATCAAAAATCATCTCAAATCACTCTACAAGCAGATAGTTCATTACTTATATAGCCTCTCTGCAGTCGAGAAAAGCATGATGCAATAACACCCAGTCAAAATAAAACTCACCGGAACTGTGCACTGTCTTTGTGACGCGGAGTTTTTATTTGTTGCTGGGCTCTGCACAATGGATTGCTATTACCCACTCGTCTTAGTCTATGGGGATCGCTAGTGAATCTCCCTTTGACTTCACTTAATACATTTATTTGTTTAGCTCGGTCTGTGTTAAGGCTGGGGTACAGAGATAGATAGAAAAAATAGTAAAAGATCACTGTCATACTAGCTTTCACACGGCTATAAAACATATGTAGCCGAGCGGAGACTTTAACTCCCGTCTCTCAGCCACTAACCATTGGGAACATTGCTCCACTTGAGCTGTCATATTTTCATGTAGTCCCTCAAAAGAAGGACATAAAAATATTTGCCTTGCAAGGCTGTGGAGCGTGGTTGGGAGTACCAGGCTGCCGGCAACTAGTGCCACGCATTCTAAATGCAAGGTCACTGCCACCGACCTGCATAGAATGCCTGCCGACAATGTGGTCCTGCTCGGCACCAGACGCAGCAAACGAATGGTCAAGACCGGGAGTACATAAGTCGAGTCGTCTTGTTCTGCTAATCCAATGGCATACTCAAAGGATTCTGCAAAACAGTAGCCACCCAACGCCAGTCTATCCAAGAAAACTCAAGGTAGACAATTTCTCTCCCAAGCCTCAACCAGTCGCCTCTCTTTCCGCTACAGCTCCCACAGCTCAAATGGAACCATGTCTCCATGGTTTCCCCGTACCCGGTCGTTGCACCACTTGTAGCCCAGCGGAGACTTTAACTCCCGTCTCTCGGCCACCAACCGTTGGGAACATTGCTCCACCCGAGCTGTCATATTTTCATGTAGTCCTTCAAAAGAAGGACATAAAAATATTTGCCTTGCAAGGCTGTAGAGTGTGGTTGGGAGTACCAGGCTGCGGGCAAATAGTGCCACGCATTCTAAATGCAAGGTCGCTGCCACCGACCTGCATAGAATGCCTGCCGACAATGTGGTCCCGCTCGGCACCAGACGCAGCGGACGAATGGTCAGCCCAGGAGAACATATGTCGTGTCGCCTTGTACTGCTAATCCAATAGCATACTCAAAGGATCCTGCTCGCAGCGCCAAAATTTTGTAGTGGTGTTGGTGGTGTGGTGTTTGGAGAGAAGATGGTGTTATGTGATGGAGGCTATGGTGAAGACTCACACATTCTCTCTCTCTCTCTCTCTTCCCCAACGCCAGTCCGTGATGACCGTTGAAAAGTGATTTATTCGTAGTAGGCTACATCATTATACTAAGATAGCAAAAGCATTGCTCGAGTGGCACAACCCTTATCTGCTGCGTTGTGCCCTGTGCTCTCTCCTTTGCCGTTGTTTTTAGATTATAGTCACACGACACTTTCGCATATAGGTGACTACTGGACCGATTTATACTGACACCAGCGGGCCAGTTGTTGGTAAGGGGGAAAATAATATGATCACACGTTGACCAATCCGGGATTCGAACCAGCGACCTTTCGGTTACTAGCAAGACGCTCTTACCAACTGAGCTACCTGCCCCCTATTCCTTTGCCGTTGTTTGTAGATTATAGTCACACGACACTTTCGCATATAGGTGACTACTGGACCGATTTATACTGACACCAGCGGGCCAGTTGTTGGTAAAGGGGAAAATAATATGATCACACGTTGACCAATCCGGGATTCGAACCAGCGACCTTTCGGTTACGAGCAAGACGCTCTTACCAACTGAGCTACCCGGCCCCACTCCTTTGCCGTGTTGTGCTTTCTGCATTTATTGTGGACCGCCAGCCGCAGCGACAGTGCTTCTTACGCATGCCCCGCCCGCCCCAAAATCTAGGCTCGCTGGCTAAGTTTGTGATAGTGACTAATCTTAATTTTATTCATAAGGCTTGAAACGCAAACGAATACTATACAAATTATATATTGACGGAAACGTAAAAATACAACCGTTCTACTGTTATAACAATGTCGGACCTATCTGCTACGAAATAAAAATAATACGCAATTTAAGAGGGAGTTGGCTGCTGCTCCTAAGAATGTCACGACTCTAAACTCATAATGACCCTTTAATTTAATACAATTATAAATAATAATAGCAATGACAAAGAAAGAACAACGTCTCCTCTTTCCAATGATATAGCCTACATTATGGCATGGTTACTATTATGGGTTCCGACTATGGCGAACTAAACTAGAAAACATCTAACACAACAACAGTTACATCTAGAGCCTTCTGACAGCTTTTCACTGTTTCCCTTTCGATGTGTATGTCCCTATGAAACTAATATTTAATTTAAGTATCTACTATTAGAGAATGAACTAAGACATCGGAAAATATCACACTGAGGTGTTACAGTGGAGAATCTTTGCTACACTAGCATCATTTACAATTTATAATCTTATCAGGTGTTGTAGGTGAGCGGGAAGATCCGTTACAACCGGCCAAACCAACCTCAGCAGCAGCTGAGCATACAACAGCGCGGTGTCTTTATCAACATAATATGCATCGCGCTATCCTAAACATTGCGCTCTAATTCAAAATTGCTACATAAATCACAAATAAAGTTTATATATTCTGATAGAGAATTTAATGCTGTGTCTAACGGTTATATGCTTTAAGGGATCTGAAAAGTATATCTCAAGTTATTGCATACAGTTAGTTTATACATAACAGAGAATAGAGTTAGGCCTACATATCGTATGGTCAGAAATACTCGTAGCCAGCACGGCTACATTTCACCCCGACTCTTTCAAAACTCAGCGTCCGCGCTGAGAGAAACATCGTATCTTAAGACAACCGGACATGGATTTACCATTAATCGCGTCGTACATAAGAACCGAACAACACAGAAAGAGCGATTCTCAAAACGAGAAAACAATTTCTTTGAAACACACATTTTAAGTACGAATCCGACCAAAACGAAAACACGTTATATTGCGGACCCGGCATTGCCTTGGCTAGATAGTTAGTTATGTATTTAACCGTGAACCAACATCATACAACAAATTCCATGGTACAACATAGCCAAACAATATCACATGTCATTTAAACATACTATTCAACACACTTGATATACATAATCAGTCACATAGGTGACATTCCAATTGTCACAAACACATAGGTACACAGGTACACGGACGTAGATCTAGAGGTGAAGATGAAGGTCGAAACTGAATCTACGGACGAAGAATTCAGAAGACGATGAATCTTGAAATAAAAACTCAACTTTTATTAAAACTACACTGATAAATTACCAGCCGAACTAAAGGCACACGTGCTGATCAAAAAGAACTAAAACTAACACGTAGATTAGAATGAAGACTAAAAAATATGAAGAACTGAAAGGATGGCGATGGCGACTTGACTAAGTACAAACCAACGACCCAGACTTGACGTAATCCAGAAAGGAAACACGCACACGGTGACGTCAATAACATGCAATGACGCATGAATGAAACAAATGACGAAAGATCCCAGACGGAAAACAAGGTGGAATGCCTAATTAAAACAATACAAAAATCAAACCAAAGGAAGAATGAAGGTCTACACAGCAGCTGGATCTGCTGACTCCCCCGGGGCTGCGATGATGTCATTGCCTACTTGGCTATCGTCAGCATGCAACTGCTACGCATGATCACTTCTGTCGTCTGCTTCAGACCAACAGTGACCTTCTAAGTCTACACTGACCAAACAAGCAAAAGCTCAAATTGTGCGGGGTAAACTGGTCCTCTTGTTACAGTCTTACGTCATAAAACGTACTTGATGTTAGAAGAATTGCCTAGCTATTACCAGACCTTTCCGGAAGCTTCGGTCGATAGTAAACAAGTAATTCTCGAAAAGTTTCAACAATATCGACCGACGAAAATTATCAACAATATACAAAGCTTCTTTTAGCAACAACGTAAAATCAAACCAAAGGTAAATACACTCTGTTATTGCATGCTTTGTAAAACATGATCGATCTATAGTGCGCCTCTCAATCGTAATACACTTCCAGAACTTTATTACAACCCAAACCCTTCACTTTAACAATGTTGTAATGCACTCAGCACAGTTCGTCCATTACGCCACCAAAACCCTGAATCTTCTTCGCTTCAACACCTTCTACAGCCGACCATGACACTGGTTGATAGGAATCCAGCGAGGCTTTTACTCTGCTGCCATGACAATCCCATGATCTGCAGTAATATGTCGTTAACGTTATTACAAACAAAACCGTTAACTTTAACCACGTTGTAATAAACTCAGGACTGTTGGTCAATGACGCCATCCCAACCCTCAATCTTCTTCTTTCCCACATCCTTCTAGAGCCCATCATGACACTGGTTGATAGGTACCCAGCCACACTGGTTGATAGGTACCCAGCCACACTGGTTGATAGGTACCCAGCCACACTGGTTGATAGATACTCAGCCACACTGGTTGATAGGTACCCAGCCACACTGGTTGATAGGTACCCAGACACATTGGTTGATAGGTACCCAGCCACACTGGTTGATAGGTGCCCAGCCACACTTTTACTCTACCGCCGTGATAGCTTGATGAGCTGCAGTCAAGACACCAACGTCATGTACACTACATGTAGCCCTAAAGAGCCCATCACCAACGTCATGTACACTACATGTAGCCCTAAAGAGCCCATCACCAACGTCATGTACACTACATGTAGCCCTAAAGAGCCCATCACCAACGTCATGTACACTACATGTAGCCCTAAAGAGCCCATCACCAACGTCATGTACACTACATGTAGCCCTAAAGAGCCCATCATCAACGTCATGTACACTACATGTAGCCCTTAAGAGCCCATCACCAAAACTAGGATTTTTGTTTGGAATCCTGAATTGTTCAGAGCGTGACACAAAGGCCTGTACTTTTGAAATCTGTGGTTATAGCAGATGTTTAGGAAACAATCTGAATTGTTCAGAGCGTGACACAAAGGCCTGTACTTTTGAAATCTCTGGTTATAGCAGATGTTTAGGAAACAATCTGAATTGTTCAGAGCGTGACACAAAGGCCTGTACTTTTGAAATCTCTGGTTATAGCAGATGTTTAGGAAACACTCATACGGCGTGGCCACTTCCACAGTACATGAACGGGTATTGCAGGATCTACAATAGAAATTTCAAGTTTGATGTTGGTCACTAGTAACGTTCTCAAAATGCGCGCGCACACACACACACAAACACACAACGACGTACTTTGATACTAAATGTGTTGGTTGTCGATACGTTTTAAGAGGACACAGATTAACATAGCAAACACAGTTTACTATATCTTGCAAACACAGAGAACAAGAGAGAGAGAGAGAGAGAGAGAGAGAGAGAGAGAGAGAGAGAGAGAGAGAGAGAGAGAGAGAGAGAGAGAGAGAGAGAGAGAGAGAGAGAGAGAGAGAGAGAGAGAGAGTTTGTAATGAACAGATACTCCACAAAATTCTTCTTCTTCTTCTTCTTCTTCTTCTTCTTCTTCTTCTTCATCATCATCATCATCATCATCATCATCATCATCATCATCATCATCATCATCATTGTCACGCGCCGAAGTGATCCCTATATCTTTTGGGGTGGTTATTTTTCCTCACAACATATAGGGAGTCCCTATATTGTGTGCGCTAGTATTAACTTGTTAAAAAGCACGTGCTAAGAGTGCAGTAAGCGCATTCTCTAAATCGGTAATTTGATTTCATTTTCAAACGGGTGCTTCACTTCACTTTTGCTCTAACCATTGCAAGAAGTCACATCGACCGAGGCTTGGGAAATTTCCAAGGGTTTTTTCTTCTGCTAACAAAAGTAGCAGGTTTCGTCGGCGGGGATGCTGGCGGTGGTTGTCGTTTACCATAGACAACGTCGTTGATACGAGCTGGTTTCGTCCAGGTTTTTGCAGGCCTAGTTGAGGCAGGCATGGTGGTTTATTTCTTGGTCGGTTGGTCGGTCAGTGGAAAGTGTGATGGTGGTAGGGCGGGGTGTGAGTGTTGCTTGAAAGTGTAACCGTGCAAATCTTTCGCCTTCTTGTTTATAAAATTATTGCATTGTTGTTTCCTTCATGTATCATGTTATTATAGTACCTTACTCTGATATGTTAGTATTGGTTGTTTCCATTGCCAATTTCATGATTCCATCAAGTTAGTTGTGCTCGTTAGTGAATTATTTTTATTACAACAGAATAAGTGTTTGACTGGGGAGGTTGGGAAGGGGGTGGATTAAAGGGAAGACGATAGTGGGAGTGTACAGGCAACCTACTTATGCAGATATTCGTTTGCAGGCTTTATTTACTTCCCCTTCAACTGTCGTGTTTTGACTGTGGGACATTTGGTCTTCTTGGATTCTGTGGAAGAAGTGGACCGTCTTTTGCTGGCAGGGCTTCTGGCATACTTCAGGGCAAGGCTACTACTACCTGGTGGGAAGGGGCACCCTTCTGGACCTCAGGGTGCAGAGACTTGTGAACGGCATAAAGACGTTGTTGTACTGCTACGAGGAAGCAAAGGCTGCGTCAGTCAGTTAAGTTGGTCTTACCCTCCACACTCACCCCTTCGCTCTAACCAATCTTCCTCAGTCACTTATTTTGAGTTAGCTGACTACAAGAACTCTCAAAGACTCAGTGAATGGACATGGACATGAGAGGTGGAATAGTATAGAGGCATTAACATTTAGGCATCACGGTAGTTGACTTTATTATCATCATCATTGTCATCATCGTCATCATCATCATCATTATTATCATCAACATCATTCAAACTAACACTTAACTCTACTTCCTCATTTTCATAATATATTACATGTGAATGGAGGGACTTCTTTAATAAATATTTTATTTTCCTTGTTCAAAGAACGGTGGTTGGCTGAACCGAATGGTGCGGTGGGCTGGCCATTTCTCTCTTCTCACTATCCCTGTTCATTTCAGCTCTCTGTCTGTCTTTCTGCCAGCCGGAGCGTGACAATCATCATCATCATCATCATCCTCATAAACCTCATCATTATCATCATCTCATAATCTTTATCGTTATCATCGTAGTCATCTTCATCATCACAGCCATCTGTACCGTTCTTAATCTTGTATTTGTAGTCATTTTCATCAGCATAGTCATCTTTATCATCATCTTCATCTATACCATCATCGTCGTTGTCATCGTCATCGTCATAGGTCTCATCATCCAAATGGAAACACATACTTGAAGTACAGATTCTATGTGCAGTTAAAATGTAGGCATACGCACACCACGAAGAGACTACACTAGTGTATACATCAATTAGTGACTGACAACACTAGTGTATACATCAATTAGTGACTGACAACTTATGACAGCCTATTCATATTTCAATGCCGACTGCACGTTGACTAACAACTACGTGTACCACATGACTACATCAATTAGTGACTGACAACTTATGACAGTCTATTCATATTTCAATGCCGACTGCACGTTGACTAACAACTACGTGTACCACATGACTACATCAATTAGTGACTGACAACTTATGACAGTCTATTCATATGTCAATGCCGACTGCACGTTGACTAACAACTACGTGTACCACATGACTACATCAATTAGTGACTGGCAACTTATGACAGTCTATTCATATTTCAATGCCGACTGCACTTTGACTAACAACTACGTGTACCACATGACTACATCAATTAGTGACTGACAACTTATGACAGTCTATTCATATTTCAATTCCGACTGCACGTTGACCAAGAACTACCACAGGCCTACACATACAATAAGCTAGGCTAGGGTCAGTGCAGGAAAGTTTAATGTTTCCATTGCTTTGGACTTGTTTACGATTTGTGTGACATTATGCATTGTATGAAAGACCACGATAGCCATGGTAACCGTGGTAACCATGTTGTGCATGCGGAAGTCTTCGCCCCACTGCCCCCGTTTGTGCGTTGGGCCCAAAGAGGTTCGTGTACAATAAACAAATTGAAATTGTTTTGATGACTAGCATGTTTTGATGACTAGCATTACAGTCACAGTGTTTTGATGACTAGCATTACAGTCACAGTTTGTGTTTTGATGACTAGCATTACAGTCACAGTTAGTGTTTTGATGACTAGCATTACAGTCACAGTTAGTGTTTTGATGACTAGCATTACAGTCACAGTTACTGTTTTGATGACTAGCATTACAGTCACAGTGTTTTGATGACTAGCATTACAGTCACAGTGTTTTGATGACCAGCATTACAGTCACAGTGTTTTGATGACTAGCATTACAATCACAGTGTTTTGATGACTAGCATTACAGTCACAGTTAGTGTTTTGATGACTAGCATTACAGTCACAGTTAGTGTTTTAATGACTAGCATTACAGTCACAGTTAGTGTTTTGATGACTAGCATTACAGTCACAGTTAGTGTTTTGATGACTAGCATTACAGTCGCAGTTAGTGTTTTGATGACTAGCATTACAGTCACAGTTAGTGTTTTGATGACTAGCATTACAGTCACAGTTAGTGTTTTGAGGACTAGCATTACAGTCACTGTTACTGTTTTGATGACTAGCATTACAGTCACAGTTAGTGTTCATCTTTATACAGGTAAAGGACAGGATGTAACATCAGGCTATGACTAAAACCTTATCACATTCCTTTACACTTCTACTTCAACTTCTCTCTCTCTCTCACTCTCTCTCTCACTCTCTCTCTCTCTGTATCTCTCTCTCTTTGTCGGTCTGTCTGTCTGTCTGCCTCTCTCTGTCTCTCTCTCTCTCTCTCTCTCTCTCTTTCATCGGGATGTTCAGAGCTATGAAGCTTTAAAACACATTAATATTAAATATACATAAATTGTTGGTGATGGATATTAACAACAATATTTTTTTTGGAAAATTATATTATTTCATGAGTACCTTGTTTATGTGTTATTTATCCATGATGTTAATGTTATAACGTTATTTTGTTGTAGCTAATAGTTATTGTTACATGATGATACTGTTATTACATTAATGTGTTGTAGGTAATAGTTATTGTTACATGATGATACTGTTATAACGTTAATGTGTTGTAGTTAATAGTTATTGTTACATGATGATACTGTTATTACATTAATGTGTTGTAGTTAATAGTTATTGTTACATGATAATAATGTTACAACAATAATGTGTTGTAGCTAATAGTTATTGTTACATGATGATAATGTTACAACAATAATGTGTTGTAGTTAATAGTTATTGTTACATGATGATAATGTTACAACATTAATGTGTTGTAGTTAATAGTTATTGTTACATGATGATACTGTTATAACATTAATGTGTTGTAGTTAATAGTTATTGTTACATGATGATAATGTTACAACATTAATGTGTTGTAGTTAATAGTTATTATCACAAGCCTCAAGGGACAGATGTCATAAAGTGCACACAGCGCTTATTCTGTTATTCTTTTAAAATAGAATTGTTATCTTCTTTTTCTCCCTCTCTCCAAGTCAGTGTTAAGTGAACAATGATGAAAGTATTAACTGCGTACTCACGCACACTCACTCACGCACACTCACTCACGCACACTCACTCACGCACACTCACTCACTCACACACACTCAATCACGCACACTCACTCACACTCACTCGCTACCACCTTCACCACCACCCACAACGACGTACTTTGATACTAACAGTGTTGTCAGAGGACACAGATGAAAAAAGCACGCAGTTTACCACGTATTGCAGAGAGAGAGAGAGAGAGAGAGAGAGAGAGAGAGAGAGAGAGAGAGAGAGAGAGAGAGAGAGTCACACAGAAATCACAATTGCTCGCACTCAAACACTCCTCTAAATTGTTAAGTATCAGTCAATTGAACAGGAAAGAGCTAAATAAAACTTATACAAACATCGTAACGGCGAGCTTATCAACACTGGTTTGTGGATGATTTATTACATCCTGCTTTATTGGGCCATACTTTTCTATTATGTAGCTGTGGTCTTTACACAGAAAATAACAATATTTATACAACATATTGGAACAGTATATGATCTATAAATATATCTCATCACACCATATTCCGTGTAGCCCATACACTAATATATAACTCAACACACCACATATCGTTAGCCGATAATAATAAATAATAATAAATTGCATTTATACAACGCATTTTTCATTAGAATAACAACTCAATGCGCTTACACACATGATTCGTACGCATCATCACAACATTCGCACTACATCATGTTACATTACATTACATTATTATTGCTTTAGGTCCCGCGGACTCTTCCGAGCCACATCAGGACCGGACAACCCCCGATCCGCATAAAAAGGTCTGCAGAAACAACCCTTGTGGTAAAACTGAAAGCTCTCCACCAGCCAGTCACTTTACAATAAAGACATCCCACGCAGGGGACGCTGAGGCTGTACTCTAATTTATCGAACCCCTGTTTACAAAAACAAAATTATACATCATTGTAAATTATCAACAAAACACATACATATAAAATGCCTACATTGCTAAATAATAACATCATAGGAAGCCCTAGTGACCACCCGGCAGAAAGCATCCAATATTCCTAAGCTGATCCAACAGACCTCATACACAAATAAAAAGTCTTGTCTCGGAAGAGTTTTCAAAAAAAAAGGTAGGTGACTGGTCTAGCGAACAAGAAGATAATATAGCAGATTGACAGAACAGAACAGGAAAGAGAGCAAATGAGAAAGACAGCGACAGTGGGCACTAAATTTCCAGAAAGTGGGGATACTATTTATACTGAAACCCCGGCACCCCAACGGGGGAAATACATCATGTACAGCATCATTCAGAAAGTATTATTACTGTTATTACTATTTACACAGAAAACGCCTTGCGGAACTAGTGCGTCTTTAAGGAACTCTTGAAAGAAACAAGGTATGTACAATGTCTTAAACCTGCGGACAGCGCATATACACTAATATATAACTCCACACCCCAAATCCCGTGTAGTCGATACACTAATATCTAACTCCACACCCAAAATTCCGTGTAGCCGATACACTAATATCTAACTCCACACCCCAAATCCCGTATAGCCGATACACTAATATACACCATGTCCCGTGTATCGGATACACTAATCATCATCATCATCATCATCATCATCATCATCATCATCATCATCATCATCATCTTCTTCTTCTTCTTCTTCTTTTTCCTCTTTTTCTTCTTTCTCCTTCTTATCTTTTAAAAGAAAAGAACATTCGCATTAACAATATATATCGGAAAACCGCGAATGATTCAGTAAGGGAATTTGTGATTACAGCGTAACGTGAATGTTGGAAAACCCGGATTTTTGAACACTTGATACAATTTAAGTTTATGTCAGCCAAACTATATCACTGTCACAATGCTTGCTTTCGTCACCCCATTTCCCGTGTAGCTAAGGCTTTCGCTTTCACCATTATTGGTACCATGGAAAAACCCAGTGCCCGTTTACCAAAAAACGTGGACGAATAAACATTAAACTTCCCCGAGGCTGAGGTCATCACTACTGTATGAGAAACCTCGGGCGGCTTGATTTAGATCCTGTATCGGCCAGCGTATCGAGCAGCACTTGAGCTAGTAAAGCAAGTCGTGGAAAGAGATTGCTGTGACTCAGCTGCCATCCTATCCTTTCCTATCCCGTAACTCGAAGGTCGTTGGGGCACCACAGATGATCGCTTAACCAGCGTACTCCATCTTTCTCTATCCTCAGCAACCTTCATGACTTTGCTCAATATCACCCCAGTCAATCCTCTCGAATGTTGTCCTCCCATCTTTTTCTGTCTCCATCTTCTTCTGCCTCCTTGCACAGTGTCTTACAGGATAGTCTTTGCAAGGACTGATGTTCTTGTGACGTGCTCATACCATCGGAGTTTTTGTTTCTTCACAACTGTCAGCATATCATCGTGTTGCCCAATGGCTTGTGTGATGGTCTGTCGGAATTCGTTGTTTTTTGATGTGCTGGGTATAGCAAATGCAAAGAAGTCTTCTGTAGCACCTCATCTCCATGCTTTCTATATTCTTCGTTGTACATCTGCTGTGAGGGTCCATGTTTCGCAAACGTATAAGAATATGGTGATGACAAGGGAGCGCTGCAGCCTTACCTTGGAATGTAGACTGATGGTTCTTTCCTTCCAAATGGGCTTCAACCTTGTCCTTTATAAGTTATTGTTCCTCTCTAGCCCATCCATCAATGTCATCGCAAAACGAAGGTTGGAGATTGCTCTACCCCCTATGCTGACTGTGCCTTCGTGATCTGCAATGGCAACTGACATGATGCGCTCTAAGCAGATGTTAAAGAGTGTTGGAGAGAGTAGGCATCATTGACGAACACCGATTGTGGTTCTAAACCAGTTCCCAATGGCGCTGTTGTGAAGGACTGCACTGGTAGCCTTGTCGTACAGGCTTTTGAAGACTTCAATAAATTTAGGACTGCCTTAAGTGAACGATTAAGTGCTGTTTTCAATGTGCATTCTCGTAATGGAAGAAAGATTTGATATAGGCGTATTAGACTTGAAATACTCCTAATGATCTCTCTTTAAGCACCTTGTTTTTTTCTCTCTTGCGAATATGAGTAAGATCCTGTATGGACAAGTGTCTTGAGTTAGATCCTGTATGGACCAGTGTCTTGAGTTAGATCCTGTATGGACCAGTGTCTTGAGTTAGATCCTGTATGGACAAGTGTCTTGGGTTAGATCCTGTATGGACCATGCAGTGTCTTGAGTTAGATCCTGTATAGACCAGTGCCTTGAGTTAGATCTTGTATTTGCCAGCGCCTTGAGCGTGTCTTGAGCTGAAAAGCCGCTCTATTATGACGATTACCAAAATAAA
Organism: Oncomelania hupensis; assembly: GCA_036898135.1. Taxonomy (NCBI): domain Eukaryota; kingdom Metazoa; phylum Mollusca; class Gastropoda; order Littorinimorpha; family Pomatiopsidae; genus Oncomelania; species Oncomelania hupensis. The sequence goes on from CM072522.1 coordinate 57,616,620, forward strand.
TCAACCATGTTAGTGGACAATCATTTCTATCATATACACCAACGATGAAGTCGGACAGACCATCACACAAGCCATTGAAAAACACGATGGCCTGCTCACAGTGGTGAAGAAACGTAAACTCCGATGGTATGGCCACGTCACCAGATCATCGGGCTTTGCAAAGACCATTCTGCAAGGCACAATGCAAGGAGGTAGAAGAAGAGGGAGACCGAAAAAGAGGTGGGAGGACAACATTCGAGAATGGACTGGTTTGACACTGAGCGAAGCCATCAGGGCTGCTGAGGACAGAGAAAGATGGAGTATGCTGGTTAAACGATCATCTGTGGTGCCCCTACGACCTTCGGGTTATGGGACAGGATAGGATAGGATAGGCCACAGCTATATTTGTAAACTGACTTTAACGTCTTTCTGCCACAGCTACATTTGTAAACTGACTTTAACATCTTTCTGCCACAGCTACATTTGTAAACTGACTTTAACATCTTTCTGCTACAGCTACATTTGTAAACTGACTTTAACATCTTTCTGCCACAGGTACATTTGTAAACTGACTTTAACATCTTTCTGCCACAGGTACATTTGTAAACTGACTTTAACGTCTTTCTGCCACAGCTACATTTGTAAACTGACTTTAACGTCTTTCTGCCACATGTACATTTGTAAACTGACTTTAACGTCTTTCTGCCACAGGTACATTTGTAAACTGACTTTAACGTCTTTCTGCCACAGCTACAGTTGTAAACTGACTTTAACGTCTTTCTGCCACAGCTACAGTTGTAAACTGACTTTAACGTCTTTCTGCCACAGCTACATTTGTAAACTGACTTTAACGTCTTTCTGCCACAGTTACATTTGTAAACTGACTTTAACGTCTTTCTGCCACAGCTGCATTTGTAAACTGACTTTAACATCTTTCTGCCACAGGTACATTCCAAAGATCAATTTCTTTTTTTTAAATCCAGTTTCAATTATTATAGTATCAGCCATTATTACATTAGTTGTTTTTTTTAATTTTTCCTTTCTTTAGCTGATTAATCGCATAAGTTTACTTCATTCGACAGAATGAGGGGACAAAAACAACATTCAACTGCAGCAGATTCATCATCGCTGTCATCATCATTCTCATCATCGTCGTCATAGTCATCATCATCCATCATAGTCATCTTTAATAAGAACAACATTTGCATTAAAAATAACTTTCAAAAACAATGGCTAAGCTAGGAAAGGAAATTGTAATTACATTCAAACGTGAAATTTGGAAAACCAGAATGGTTGACACTTGACAATGGTCACAACACTTGACCCCATCTCTCCATGTCCCGTGTAGCTGAGCTAGACTTTGGCTTTCACCCTTATTGGTACCCTAGGAAACAAACAATCACTGTTAACCGAAAACGGGGATGAATAAAAATGTAGTTCTCTGAAGCTGAGATGTTCATGACAGCACGTGTTATTTACCAGTCACCTCGGGCGGCTTGAGTTAGATCCTGTATTGAGCAGCTCTTGAGGGGGGGGGGGGGGGGGGGCCCCAACTATACAAAACTAATGAAATATATGAACTAAATAAATAAATCTTACATCTATAATCACAGATCACATCAAGACAAAAAAATAACAACATGTGATGAGGACAAAGATGTTGAGAGAGAGAGAGAGAGAGAGAGAGAGAGAGAGTGCTGGGACTCCACTGCCTTAAGTAAAGGATTAAGCTATTTCACTTTGTATTGTCTTAAATGAAGGACTTACTATAGAAAATATCATCATCGTCATAATACAGTCAAGTCAAGAAATCTGTATGACCCCAATGAAGTACTAATACAGAACATTATAAGTCAAGTCAATACCTCAGTATGACCCCCAATAAAGTACTAATACAGCACAGTATAAGTCAAGACAAGAAATCTGTATGACCCCAATGAAGTACTAATACAGCACATTATAAGTCAAGTCAAGAAATCTGTATGACCCAATGAAGTACTAATACAGCACATTATAAGTCAAGTCAAGAAATCTGTATGACCCCAATGAAGTACTAATACAGCACATTATAAGTCAAGTCAAGAAATCTGTATGACGCCAATGAAGTACTAATACAGCATATTATAAGTCAAGTCAAGAAAACTGTATGACCCCAATGAAGTACTAATACAGCACATTATAAGTCAAGTCAAGAAATCTGTATGACCCCAATGAAGTACTAATACAGCACATTATAAGTCAAGTCAAGGAATCTGTATGACGCCAATGAAGTACTAATACAGCACATTATAAGTCAAGTCAAGAAAACTGTCTGACCCCAATGAAGTACTAATACAGCACATTATAAGTCAAGTCAAGAAATCTGTATGACCCCAATGAAGTACTAATACAGCACATTATAAGTCAAGTCAAGAAATCTGTATGACAACAATGAAATACTAATACAGCACATTATAAGTCAAGTAAAGAAATCTGTATGACCCCAATGTAGTACTAATACAGCACATTATAAGTCAAGTCAAGAAATCTGTATGACCACAATGAAGTACTAATACAACACATTGTAAGTCAAGAAATATGTATTACCCCAATGTAGTACTAATACAGCACATTATAAGTCAAGTCAAGAAATCTGTATGACCACAATGAAGTACTAATACAGCACATTATAACTCAAGTCAAGAAATCTGTATGACCACAATGAAGTACTAATACAGCACATTATAAGTCAAGTCAAGAAATCTGTATGACGCCAATGAAGTACTAATACATCACATTATAAGTCAAGTCAAGAAACCTGTATGACCCCAATGAAGTACTAATACAGCACATTATAAGTCAAGTCAAGAAATCTGTATGACGCCAATGAAGTACTAATACAGCACATTATAAGTCAAGTCAAGAAATCTGTATGACGCCAATGAAGTACTAATACAGCACATTATAAGTCAAGTCAAGAAATCTGTATGACGCCAATGAAGTACTAATACAGCACATTATAAGCAAGAAAAAAAAGGAACACAACGTCATCCACACAAAACCAACGCATGACAGCCAAATAAGAAGCCTGCAGCGCTAGTTTTTAAAAATGTTCTTGTATAGCGCTTTTCCAGCTCAAGAGCTGCTCAAGGTGCTGGCTGATACAGGACCTTACTCAAACCGCCCTAGTTAGTTCTACTATCTGTATAGCCTAGTGCATTGTGTTACTACTAATGTATGTATAGCCTAGTGCATTGTGTTACTACTAATATAATGTATAACATAGTGCATTGTGTTACTACTAGTATATGTATAGCCTAGTGCATTGTGTTACTACTAATATATGTATAGCCTAGTGCATTGTGTTACTACTGATATATGTATAGCCTAGTGCATTGTGTTACTACTGATATATGTATAGCCTAGTGCATTGTGTTACTACTAATATATGTATAGCCTAGTGCATTGTTTTACTACTGATATATGTATAGCCTAGTGCATTGTGTTACTACTGATATATGTATAGCCTAGTGCATTGTGTTACTACTGATATATGTATAGCCTAGTGCATTGTGTTACTACTGATATATGTATAGCCTAGTGCATTGTGTTACTACTGATATATGTATAGCCTAGTGCATTGTGTTACTACTGATATATGTATAGCCTAGTGCATTGTGTTACTACTAATATATGTATAGCCTAGTGCATTGTGTTACTACTAATATATGTATAGCCTAGTGCATTGTGTTACTACTAATATATGTATAGCCTAGTGCATTGTGTTACTACTAATATATGTATAGCCTAGTGCATTGTGTTACTACTAATATATGTATAGCCTAGTGCATTGTGTTACTACTAATATATGTATAGCCTAGTGCATTGTGTTACTACTAATATATGTATAGCCTAGTGCATTGTGTTACTACTAATATAATTATGTATAGCCTAGTGCATTGTGTTAGGCAGTCAGTGAACGAGTCCATTGACTCATTGCTCCAGGAAGTAAAGATCGCGTTCATCTTTTTGGATTCATCTTTGGCTTTTATTGTTGTGCAACCATCATCATCATCATCATCATCATCATCATCATCATCATCATCATCATCATCATCATCATCATCATCTTCTTCTTCTTCTTCTTCTTCTTCTTTTTCTTCTTCATCATCATCATCATCATCATCATCATCATCATCATCATCATCATCATCATCATCATCATCATCATCATCATCTTCTTCTTCTTCTTCTTCTTCTTCTTCTTCTTCTTCTTCTTCTTCTTCTTCATGATCATCATCATCATCATCCTCAGCATCTTCATCATCCCTTATACGCTCAGGTGTCCGGGGAGCGAACTTGTTTTTTCCAACCTAGTTCCAGTCACTTTCCCGAAAAAGGCAATTACTGAAGTCGAACGAAGCTCTCCGAGTCGAGCGAAGCTATCCGATGTTTTACGAACGAATGCTGGCAGGACTACGTGAAACCACAGGCTGGAAATTCTCGTCTTTCGTAGGCCTCAATTACATACTATACTACGTACGTATTTAGGAGTTTACAAAGACAAAAGAAAAGACTTCAGAGCCTGTGGTGAGACATCCGTGCATAAAAATAGCCGCTGCTAGATCTAATTCTATTTCGATCTGCACAGCTTCAAGCTCAAGTCGAGATTTGCATTTTGAAGCAGTTAGTATTATTATTATTATTTTATGATGAATAATATACTGACACAATTATTAATAAGGAGTAAAAGTAATACATAACACATAAAGCACACATACAACGATTTCACATCTATATCAACAATAAAACCATGACAAAACTTCAAAGCGCTATGGATACGTTGATGTCCCTTCAGCACAAGGCAAAGTAAGTTTATAATGGTCTCACAAAACAGTGACATTTTTATTGCAAGCACCAAAGCAATTATTTATTTAACTACTATTATTCTTTTTAACTGATACAGTACATTTGTTATATGTATTTCAATTATATGTATTTTAATAAGAAACAGGTATTAAAAAAATGTTGCGTGGCGGGCGGAAATTTCTATAAATCATCTGAAAACTTTGGTAAATCTATAAGAAAAAATAACCAGTAACACCATCTGAATATTTCGGGTTACACCCAACTTCAGCAAAAACGAACAAAACGTCACTGACCATATTTACACCATTGAGCACGCACAGCAGCACACTATTCTTTCTTTTTTTTTAAAAGTAGGAATAATAATAATAATAATAATAATAATAATAATAATAATAATAATAATAATAATAATAATAATAATAATAATAATAACACCCAAACAAAACAAATAAATAAATTAAAGATTTAACTAAATAACTATACTACTACTACTACTACTACTACTACTACTACTACTACTACTACTACTACTACTACTACTACTAGTAGTAGTAGATAAATATACTACTATATTACTACTACTAATAAATATTTATACTGTTTTTCTTCCTGGGCCTAACCGGGCATATAAATAGCTGTGAATAGGTTTTTGCTATTCTACCTTCTGTCTTTTTGTCATTTGTGTACATAGTTGTAAATAGTCTATTTTTGTCTTTTTTGTAATTTATGTACATAGTTGTAAATAGTCTTGCACCTTTACTGTCCCGTCTTTTGGTGTATTGTAGCAAAAGTGATGTTTCATCGAGTGCATGTATTTATATGTAATGACTATGTAAAGCGTGGTGAGTCTGGTCATAGGCTGGAGTACCCGCTATATAAAAATCCGTTATTATTATTATTATTATTGTTATTATTATTATTACTACTACTACTACTACTACTACTACTACTACTACTACTATTACTACTACTACTACTACTACTTGCGAAGTTGTGGTCTCGATTTTGTGGTCCTGATTCGGCTCTTTGCAGTCCGCTGGACTCTGTAAGCAATGAATAACTAATAAGCTTTTAATTTAACTCTGATCTCGAGTTGTCTTGATTTTGTGGTTCTGATTCGGCTCCTTGCAGTCCGCTGGACCTTGTAAGCAATGAATAACTAACTATTAATTTAACTCTGATCTCGAGTTATAAAAAAAAAAATCGCTTAGCCTACTCGTCCTTCTCCGGAAATTTCAAGATTCGAATATTATAAAGTATCGAGGTCTCCCGTTTGCGTAGTCGTGTGTCCCACGTGACTACATACGTACCTCCCTCGTAGGGCAAAACAAACAATGGCGACTAAGCAATCTGCACTCGTTTCTGCAAATGTTTCTCAAAATTATGTTGATACCCTGGGTGAAACGGAAATAAATAGGTACATAGGTAAGATAGCAGCAGTAAAGGGTACTGATCCTTACCAAGTCGAACAAACATCGTGGACTACAGATGCAAAAAATCTTCCGACTTTGCACAATGAAGACATTGTTGATTACCTCGTGCACAGAACGAGTTATTACAAGATGAAGGCATTTAAACCAAGAAAACAGCTGGCTGCTCACAACCCAATCAGACCTACCGATTAAATCATACAATTTGTTCCATGCGGTTTAACCTCAGGACTGATCACACGAAGCAACCGGCCACACGCTAAATTAACAGAGGCGGAAGTTAGTTTTCGCTGCGGCTCGCTCATAGGCCTCTTTCCTTGCTCCTGTACGCTCATGTGTCCGGGGACGTAAATCTACTCAACAACAGTCCCCTATTAAGCGGGGCCGGGTAGCTCAGTTGGTAAGAGCGTCTTGCTAGTAACCGAAAGGTCGCTGGTTCGAATCCCGGATTGGTCAACGTGTGATCATATTATTTTCCCCTTTACCAACAACTGGCCCGCTGGTGTCAGTATATATCGGTCCAGTAGTCACCTATATGCGAAAGTGTCGTGTGACTATAATCTACAAACAACAAGTCCCCTATCGTCTTCCGGGGACATTAATTTAATTAAGAAGAAGAAGAAGATGCTCTTTCAGTAGGGGCCGGGTAGCTCAGTTGGTAAGAGCGTCTTGCTAGTAACCGAAAGGTCGCTGGTTCGAATCCCGGATTGGTCAACGTGTGATCATATTATTTTCCCCTTTACCAACAACTGGCCCGCTGGTGTCAGTATAAATCGGTCCAGTAGTCACCTATATGCGAAAGTGTCGTGTGACTATAATCTACAAACAAACAAACATGCTCTTTCCTTAAGTCCCCTATACGCTCCATGTGTCCGGGGACACAAATCTAATTAAGAAGAAGAAGCTCTTTCCTTGCTCCTGTACATGCTAACAAAAAACTCACGCACAATATCGTCCCCTATACGCTTATGTGTCCGGGGACGTTAATCTATTTTAACTAACTAAAAGCTAACAAAAAGTCGGGGCCGGGTAGCTCAGTTGGTAAGAGCGTCTTGCTAGTAACCGAAAGGTCGCTGGTTCGAATCCCGGATTGGTCAACGTGTGATCATATTATTTTCCCCTTTACCAACAACTGGCCCGCTGGTGTCAGTATAAATCGGTTCAGTAGTCACCTATATGCGAAAGTGTCGTGTGACTATAATCTACAAAAAACAACAACAGCTAACAAAAAATCTTGCAGCTCTTCAAATGATATAATATACCCAAAAGCAAACGAAAATAATTAAAATATTGGTAACTAATCATCTTAATGAATCAATGAATGTTGAATTTAAAGGCGTTCTAAAATGTAGCCTAAAGGCTAGCCTACTTAGTAGGCCTAACATGATGACAGATGATGATGATCGTTGAATATCATGCATCTCGTTGATCATGGAACCGAGTGAAAGGACAACTGTTACGAAAAATAGTAGCCTACAAATGTGCTTGCATAATCAAGGACAGACATGAAAATACAATTTAAAACAATAATCACAAACTCACCTTTGTGAAGATCGCAGTCAACCAACAAGCACGGCACTTTTCACTAAGTTCTCTCATTTTTGTACCTTTGTGAAAAACAACCTTTGGAATTCTATGAAAAGAGGTTCCATCTTTCGATGAGTTTCTGCTGGTACAATCTTTAACACAACAACAGTTTACCATTCTAAATTTAAAAAGTAAAATTCTATCAAATAGGTCACACACGGATGTAGGGCGGAAGCGATGTTTTGCCCTACATAGGAGGATACACCTGAAATGATGACGTCAATCGGGAGACCTCGATAGGCCTAATATTATTAATTAGAATAGATATAGTTTATACATTTATTTACGTATAAAACAAACAATACAGGTCTAATAATTATATTCAGCTAGTGAGCTTCTTCGCTGCGCGGAGACTGACTTATAATATAATAATGTAGATTAAGCCTATGTATACTGTATAACAGTGTCTACTTGGTTCTAGGCAGGAAATGGGCAATGCTATTATTAGCCTTTACTGCTGAGAACTAACAAAATGCAAATCAAGGAACGCAACTATTAAATATGGTCGATAATAATTGTCCTCATATTATGCTCATATTAACAAAGTATACCGTTGCGAAATGCTAAATCTGTGTAAATCGAACAGAATTAGAAGCAGCAGCAATCATTTTTAATGTCAGCTAGTCGTAGCAATGCAAGCATTATTTCGTAACACATCGGAGAGCTTCGTTCAACTTCGGTGATTGCCTTTTCGGGCGAATGACTGGAACTAGGTTGGAAAAAACAAGTTTGCGTCCGGGGACTCTAACCTACTGAAGGAACAAACCAAGGTTTCTATATTATTAATAGACTCAACTACGCTGACATCCCGCTACTGTGGTGGTGTCCTGCTTAGCAAGTCTTCAGTTGTGTGGAGTTTTACTTCCCCATACGTCATTGACGACTTCCTCTCTCTGAGTGAGCCATTATGTGGCACTTATAGCGCCAGCAGACATTGTTCTACGCTGTGTTAATCATGTAGGCGCTGTGCTCCATCATCTTCATCATCATCATCATCATCATCATCATCATCATCATCATCATCATCAATACCATCATCATCATCATCAATCATCATCATCAGTATCTTCTTCTTCTTCTTCAATAACAAAGAACATTCGCATTAACATCCTATCTTATCCCGTAACTCGAAGGTCGTAGGGGCACCACAGATGATTGTTTAACAAGCGTACTCCATCTTTCTCTGTCATCAGCAACCCTCATGGCTTCGTTTAGTGTCAAGCCAGTCCATTCTCGAATGTAGTCTTCCCAAATCTTTTTATGTCTCCATTTCCTTTTGCCTCCTTGCACCGTGCCTTGCAGGATGGTTTTTGCAAGGCCTGATGCTCTGGTGATGTGGCCACACCATCGAAGTTTCCGTTTCTTCACCACTGTGATCATTTCGTCGTGTTGTCCAATGGACTGTGTGATGGTCTGTCGAATGTCGTTGTTGGTGATGTGTTTGGTATTGGAAAGAAGAACTCATTGCTCAAGGAAGTGAAGGTCGGTTTCATTTCTTCCATTCTTTTAATTCTGGTCAACATTATCGTCATCATCAACATCATCATCATCATCATCATCATCATCATCATCATCATCATCATCATCATCATCATCATCATCATCATCATCATCATCATCATCGTCGTCGTCGTCGTCGTTGTCGTCGTCATCATCACCATCATCAAAAACATTATCATCATCAACAGCAGCATTATCATCATCATCAGCAGCAGCAACAACAACATGCAGACTGCCATCCAACAGTTTGTGGTAGCATAGTAATGTTTTGTGTTTTGTTGAGTTAGTTGTGTTTTCTTTTACAAAACAAAAAAAGTGTGAATGTCTTGTGTGGTCTACGTCATTTCTATCCAAAGTCTTTTTAGATGTACAGTATGTTCCCCTCAGGTCCTCAGTCCCCATTTCTATGTTCCCGTTTCTATGTTTGACGTTAAGCAGCTCGGGAGGTTTTATTTTCCCCAAGCTTATGATATGTGTATCAGACAATTTCTCACTGTAAAGTATTGGTTATTCCACATTTACAACTGTTGGTATGTCGATTGGAATACGTTGAGTTAGATCCTGTAACGACCAGCGCCTTAACCTGCTCTTGGGTTGAAAATGCGCTATATAAGATGAAGTATATACAAAGGTTTGAATGTCAGGCCATCTACCAGGACACAGATGAACAAAACGTGTATTGTTTATTATGTCTGCCATCTACCAGGACACAAATGAACAAAACAAGTAATGTTTAGATTGCTCCTTTCCGTTTCAACTTAAGCCTGAGAGCTAGCTACCATTGTTTCGACGAGACTTTTAGAAATATTGTATCGCAAGTGATACTGTACTTTTGTGACAGATACATTTAGACGCTGGTGTCAGCTTGCTCTAATTAGGTCCTATTGATTGGGTCCAACCTTGATCTAACCAATCAAAAGTGGCCACGAAGGCAAGGTCCTGGAGCAATAAATAGCGACACGGTATTTACCACAAACGGTTGTGCGGGACCCGGTAGCTCAGTTGGTAGAGCGGCTTACTAGTAACCGAAAGGTACCTGGTTCGAATCCCGGATTGGCTAACGCGTGACCTTATTATTTTCCCCTTACCATCAACTGGTTCGCCGGTGTCAGAATAGTATGACCAGTAGTCGCCTATACGCTTCGTTGTCGTGTGACTATAATCTACAGTTACCACCAACGATGGCCACCGCCGTAACTCAAGTGGTAGAGCGTTCGCCTGGCACACCGATGACCCAGGTTCGAATCCCGTGGTGGCCTAAATAAAATTTGGCAAGTTTCTTTTTTTTTTCTGTCCATTTTAGCAGTATAATTGCTCTGGTGGTTCAGTGTTGATTTAGATCTCCACCCCTTGTTCCCTGGTATGGTGATCCCCGTCTGTCCTATGGCCAATGGTGGTTCAGTGTTGATTTAGACCTCTACCCCTTGTTCCCTGGGATGGTTATCCCCGTCTGTCCTATGGCCAATGGTGGTTCAGTGTTGATTTAGATCTCTACCCCTTGTTCCCTGGGATGGTTATCCCAGTCTGTCCTATGGCCAATGGTGGTTCAATGTTGATTTAGATCTCTACCCCTTGTTCCCTGGGATGGTTATCCCCGTCTATCCTATGGCCAATGGTGGCTTAGTGTTGATTTAGATCTCTACCCCTTGTTTCCTGGTATGGTGATCCCCGTCTGTCCTATGGCCAATGGTGGTTCAGTGTTGATTTAGATCTCTACCCCTTGTTCCCTGGTATGGTGATCTTCGTCTGTCCTATGGCCAATGGTGGGTGTAGACGTCTGTCCTATGGCCAATGGTGGGTGTAGACGTTAAACATAGATGTTCAACCACAAACGCCTTTGGGCTTTGTTTTGTTGTCCACCACAAAGGTTAAATATGGTGTAGCTCCCCTAACCTTTCACACGTTTGGGACCTCCCTTTTTTCTAGGCCAGCCTAATGAGGGCGGAGCCTATCTGCTTTTCCTTGCCCGGTTCTAAGCACCGCCAGGTACCCACACACACCTGGGGGACTGGGGTGGGTTGTGCGCTTGTTTCAATCGCGTGGTGTCGTTGTGAAGCTGCCTTCCAAGTATGGTCACCCATCCAAGTACTACCCCCGCCTGACGTTGTTTAACATGAAACATTCAAGTACTACCCCCGCCTGACGTTGTTTAACATGAAACATCCAAGTACTAACCCCACCTGACGTTGTTTAACATGAAACATCCAAGTACTACCTCCGCCTGACGTTGTTTAACATGAAACATCCAAGTACTAACCCCGCCTGACGTTGTTTAACATGAAACATCCAAGTACTACTCCCGCCTGACGTTGTTTAACATGAAACATCCAAGTACTACTCCCGCCTTACGTTGTTTAACATGAGACATCCAAGTACTACACCCGCCTGACGTTGTTTAACATGAAACATCCAAGTACTACCCACGCCTGACGTTGTTTAACATGAGACATCCAAGAACTACCCCCGCCTGACGTTGTTTAACATGAAACATCCAAGTACTACCCCCGCCTGACGTTGTTTAACATGAGACATCCAAGTACTACCCCCGCATGACGTTGTTTAACATGAGACATCCAAGTACTACCCCCGCCTGACGTTGTTTAACATGAGACATCCAAGTACTACCCCCGCCTGACGTTGTTTAACATGAAACATCCAAGTACTACCCCCGCCTGACGTTGTTTAACATGAGACATCCAAGTACTACCCCCGCCTGACGTTGTTTAACATGAGACATCCAAGTACTACCCCAGCCTGACGTTGTTTAACATGAAACATTCAAGTACTACCCCCGCCTGACGTTGCTTAACATGAAACATCCAAGTACTACCCACAGCCTGAAGTTGCTTAACATAAAACATCCCAGTACTACCCTCCGCCTGACGTTGTTTAACATGAAACATCCAAGTACTACCCACAGCCTGAAGTTGATTAACATAAAACATCCCAGTACTACCCCCCGCCTGACGTTGCTTAACATGAAACATCCAAGTACTACCCCCGCCTGGCGTTGTTTAACATGAAACATCCAAGTACTACCCCCGCCTGACGTTGTTTAACATGAAATATCCAAGTACTACTTCCGCCTGACGTTGCTTAACATGAAACATCCAAGTACTACCCCTGCCTGACGTTGCTTAACATGAAATATCCAAGTACTACCGCCGCCTGACGTTGCTTAACATGAAACATCCAAGTACTACTTCAACCTGACGTTGTTTAACATGAAATATCCCAGTACTACTCCCGCCTGACGTTGCTTAACATGAAACATCCCAGTACTACCCCCGCCTGACGTTGTTTAACATAAAACATCCAAGTACTACCCCCCGCCTGACGTTGCTTATCATGAAACATCCAAGTACTACTTCCGCCTGACGTTGTTTAACATGAAACATCCAAGTACTACTTCCGCCTGACATTGCTTAACATGAAACATCCAAGTACTACTTCCGCCTGACGTTGCTTAACATGAAACATCCAAGTACTACTTCCGCCTGACGTTGTTTAACATGAAACATCCAAGTACTACTTCCGCCTGACGTTGTTTAACATGAAACATCCAAGTACTACCCCCGCCTGATGTTGCTTAACATGAAACATCCAAGTACTAATTCCGCCTTACGTTGTTTAACATGAAACATCCAAGTACTAACCCCGCCTGACGTTGTTTAACATGAAACATCCAAGTACTACCCCCGCCTGACGTTGTTTAACATGAAACATCCAAGTACTACCCCCGCCTGACGTTGTTTAACATGAAACATCCAAGTACTACTTCCGCCTGACGTTAACATAAAACATCCAAGTACTACTTCCGCCTGACATGAAACATTGGTAGCGTGTGACCAGACCACTGGTAAAGCTTGGCACATAGACAATGCTCTGTTGTCACACTCCACGTCATCATCATCATCATCATCATCATCATCATCATCATCATCATCATCATCATCATCATCATCATCATCATCATCATCATCATCACCACCATCATCATCATCATCATCATCATCATCATCATCACCATCATCATCATCACCATCATCATCATCATCATCACCATCATCACCATCATCATCATCATCATCATCATCACCATCATCATCATCATCATCATCATCACCACCACCATCATCATCATCATCATCATCTTCATCATCGTTATTGTCATAGTCATCTTCATCAACTACTGTATTACCAACTTATCTTTATCATCATAGTCAACTAAATCTGTTCATATTCATCTTCATCATCTTAAACATCATCCAAACGGAAAGACAGACTTGAAGAGCGATACTATGAGCAGATCAAATGTTGACCTAAGAAGACCATGAAGACACTATATTAGTGTTACATCAATTAGTGACTGACTACTTATGGAGCCTCCTAATATTTCATTGCCGACTTTGACCAAGAACTACCATAGGACTACACATACAATGAGCTATGCTAGGATAACTCTCCCTCTCTCTCTCTCTCTCTCTCTCTCTCTCTCTCTCTCTCTCTCTCTCTCTCTCTCTCTCTCTCTCTCTCTCTCTCTCTCTTTCTCTCTCCTTCCCTCTCGTCAAGATAGAAATTAATAATAATCAGAATAGGAAACCGCAAAACCACATTGTATTAGAACAAATGGCATCAGACACTACTAAATTTTGAATAAAAAAAAGGTTAAATACTTGATCAGACATTCAAGCATTTTAAAAACAATCTCTAACTCTATGTCGCCGTTATGTTGCCATGGCAACACGGTGGCTGCAAAGGAAGAAAAGATGATATTAGCTCACATCCTGCCAATCAACTCTTCAACCGATGCCTACGTAATCAGCTAATACTGCCGTGAACTGACAAAACCGAGCAAGTCCACAAAACCTACTTTCGAGAAAATCGACGTTTTGTGTTGCGCTATATTACGCGATCGTTTCTGGAAATTTAAGGGCATAATTTTATAATGCAATTCCTCGATTTAAGAGTGCATACCTTGAATGTTAAGGAAATGTTCGATAGATTTGATGTTTTAAGACTATTTGTGGACTTGCTTTGTTTTGTCAGATTATTCTTGAGATAGGTCTTTGTTGAGAACATGACAAAACCAAGCAAGTCACCCGCTTGGTTTTGTCAGTTTATTATTGAATTAAATCCTTGTTAAAAAAATTCACAAAACCAAGTAAGTCAAATCCGCTTGGTTTTGTCAGTTTATTATTAAGTAAATCCTTGTTTTCAAAATTCGCCAAACCAAGTAAGTCCCATAGGCCGTTTCGTTTCTTTGTTAAAAAGTCTGACGAGATGAGTCACATAAGTTGGGTTTTGTAAGATGTGGGTGCGGCAGTTACAGTGGGTTTATATGTGTGCCTGTTTATTGTTTTTAGCCATTCTTCACTTAATATTCCTGGGTTGGTATGCAGGAGTCATGGTTTTTTTTGCTCTCCCTTCAAAATAATATTAGATGCAGCCAATTTAATTTTAAAAATACAAAACTATTTTCCTTTCAGTTTCCTATTGTAGCGATCTTCCTGCCTTTACACCACGTGTATGTCTTGTATTTTGTTGCCCTTGTTGTGTCTCTGTAATATATTTGTTGCTGTTTGTTTGTGGGTTCGGGCACTGAATAATAATACAGGGTGCTATACGCGCCTTTCCCCAAATCATCATTCAGGCTCAAAGCGCGGCGATCTATACCAACATACACGCTCACCTGTCTCATGCACCCTCACACACACCAAATACACATCCCTCACTCAAACAGGTGGTGTAAAGGCAGGGAGATCGCTATTAGAAGACGAAAAGAAAATCTAATTTTTATTTTTGAAATTTTAATATTGACTGCGTCCTGTACCATTATTGAAGAATAGGCCCAAACGTTTCCCGGCGTGTCGTAAGAGGCGACCAACAGGGGTAATGTTAGCACGGCATCACTGGGCGAAAGTCTTCTACACAGAAGTCACCGGCCAGGGCGAGGAACCTCACGTTGATACAGGTTCAACGACCACGTACTCGGGGCCAAGGCAAGCCACACTGTATTCGTGGATTTAGGCTTTGGCCAACAGCCTGGAGAGGATTGGGCACCGCCAGGTCCTTTTTTGCCCAAGACACACTACATGCATGATGACGCTATCCACTAATTCCATACCGGATCGGTCGTCGCCCGGCTCAAGGAACGCGCCTTCCGTTGGCCACCAGGACGGAGGTGTTAAGTATGCTACTGATGGACAATTTAGCAAGATCCGCACGAGAAACAACATCGTCATAGGAACCTGGAATGTCAGGACCCTAACTGCGGAAGGAAAATTAGAAGAACTGGCCCACGAGTTGGACCACTATCGATGGAAAGTTCTAGGCATTAGCGAACTGCGCTGGAAAGGCCTAGGTGAAACAACGACCGACAAAGGCCACAAGCTCTATTTCAGCGGTAGAGATGACAGGCACGAACACGGCGTTGGATTCTTGGTCCACAAGAACATTCTAGCCACTGTCATGGGTTGCCGCCCAGTCTCCAGTAGACTCATTACCATCCGCCTGAGAGCAGCCCCTTTCAACATCACCATCATCCAGACCTATGCCCCAACATCAGACTATGACGACAGCGAAGTGGAGGATTTTTATGAAAATCTACAGGCGGTCCTTGACCAAGTGCCGAAGAAGGACATAGTCATAGTGCAAGGCGACTGGAATGCCAAGGTTGGCCAAGATGCGCACCACAACTGGGGAGACACATGTGGACCCCACTGGAACAACGAGACAAATGACAGGGGTCTGAGATTCTTGGAGTTTGCCAGATACAACAATCTGGTACTGGCAAACACGCTTGGTCTCCACAAAAACTCCAGACGATGGACATGGCACAGTCCTGGGGGGGGGGGGGGAGGAGGGGGGTAGCATCACAACCAAATAGACTACATCATGGTCAAGAAACGCTTCAGATCAAGCATCAACATTGGCAGGACACGCATTTTTCCAGGTCAGACATCGGAAGTGACCACGATCTCTTGATGATGTCTTTCCGTCTCCACTTGAAGAGAGTAAATACTGCACTAGACTGAAGTTCGACCTGGACAAACTGCAAGACCCGGAGGTGGCAGAACTATTTTAGGCCACAATTGAAGGGAAATTTGCACCACTGCTCATTTTGGGGGCTGGTGAAGTAGATGTCAACACCTTGACCACCACCTTCAACTCAGCTGAGGCAGATGCCGCCAATGAGATCCTTGGCAAGCACCGACCAAAGAAAAAGACGTGATCACTCCTGAACTTTTGGATCTGTGTGATAAACGAAGAGAGATTAAAAAAGAAAAAGAACACCTCACAGAAAGCTGATGTCTACCGAAAAATCAACAATGACATCCGAAAAGGCATGCGCACAGCAAAGGAGAACTGGATAAAAGATCAATGCCAGGAAATAGAGAACAGTCTGAAAAAGAACAACAGCAAGAAGGCCTACCAGACTGTAAAGCGGCTGACAAGTGTCAAACAGCCCAAAGTCTCCACGATTCAAAGCAAGTCTGGCATATGCCTTACAGAAGAACAAGAAGTCTTGGACAGATGGACAGAGTACTGCTCTGACCTTTACAACCATACATCAAATGGAGACCCATCAGTTCTAGCATGTCCCGTGAACAGAGAAGAAAAACTCCTCCCAATTCTCCGGGAAGAAGTTGAGGCAGCAGTGCAATCGCTAAAGAAAGGGAAGTCAGCGGGAGTGGACAACATACCCGCGGAACTGCTACAAGCAGGAGGAGAAGCGATGATTGATGCCCTCACCACTATCTGTAACAAGATCTGGCAGAGTGGAGAGTGACCTATACCATGGGCCCAGTCGCTTGTCATCACTCTTCCCAAAAAAGGTAACCTTCAGGAGTGTGAAAATTACCGCACCATCAGCCTCATCAGCCATCCCAGCAAGGTCCTCCTGAAAATAATACTCAACAGGTTGAAACCCCAAGCTGAACAAATCATAGCTGAAGAACAAGCAGGATTCAGGGCAGGGCGAAGTACCACTGAACAGATTTTCAACCTCAGAATAATCTGTGAGAAATACCTACAGCACCAACAACATCTATATCATGTGTTCATAGACTTCAAGAAAACGTTTGACCGAGTCTGGCATGCAGCTCTATGGGCAACAATGAAAGCGTACATCAGACCTAAAATTATTGAAGTCATCAAAAACCTGTATGACAAGGCTACCAGTACAGTGCAGTCCTCCACAACAGCGCCATCGGGAACTGGTTCAGAACAACAATCGGTGTGCGTCAAGGATGCCTACTCTCTCCAACACTCTTCAACATCTTCCTAGAGCGCATCATGTCAGATGCTCTTGCAGATCACGAAGGCACAGTCAGCATAGGGGGTAGAGCAATCTCCAATCTTCGTTTTGCGGATGACATTGATGGATTGGCTGGAGAGGAACAAGAACTTGAACAGCTAGTACAGAGGCTTGACACCACCTCCAAAGCTTATGGAATGGAAATAAGTGCAGAGAAGACCAAAATGATGACCAACAACACCAATGGCATCAACACGGACATCAATGTCCAAGGCCAATCCCTCAACACAGTGCATAGCTTCAAATATTTAGGAGCCATTGTATCAGACAATGGGTCCCGACAGGAAGTCCTCTACAGGATCGCACCAACAACTGCTGCCCTGACAAGGCTGAAGCCATTTGGAAAGACAGGACCATCATTCTACATTCCAAAGTAACACTGCTGCGCTCCCTTGTCATCTCCATCTTCCTATATGCTTGCGAAGCATGGGCCCTCACAGCAGATCTACAACGAAGAATACAAGGCATGGAGATGAGGTGCTACAGAAGAGCTCTGGGCATTTCCTATACCCAACACATCACCAACGACGAAGTCCGACAGACCATCACACAAGTCATTGGACAACACGATGTCCTGCTCACAGTGGTGAAGAAACGGAAACTCCGATGGTATGGCCACGTCACCAGATCATCAGGCCTTGCAAACACTATTCTGCAAGGCACAGTGCAAGGAGGTAGAAGAAGAGGGAGACCGAAAAAGAGGTGGGAGGACAACATCCGAGAATGGACTGGTTTGACACTGAGCGAAGCCATCAGGGCTGCTGAGGACAGAGAGAGATGGAGTATGCTGGTTAAACGATCATCTGTGGTGCCCCTACGACCTCAGGGTTACGGGAAGGATAGGATAGGATAGGATAGGATAGTTTGTTTGTTTGTTTCCACACCTCGTTGAAGTTGCCGCGTAGGCGGAAGATCTACAGGATCCTTCATGGTGGGCAGGAAAGTACATGAAGAAAACTCTTTTTCAAAAAGCCGAACACGTCATTTGCTGACTGAAATTTCGTCATCTTTTTCACAGGAAAATAATATTGCACAGCAGCAATAACATGGATTCTCACTGGTCCACTTCATCTTAAGGCGCTTTCTCATTGGTCGGGAGGACTTACTTTTATTTGTCAGGTTATTGTAGAAAATGACGTCATCATGCCAACTCGAGCATCAGCCAGAGGATCGCCGAAACAAAATCGCAGGGGACATGCTTGGTTTTATCAGTTTATTCCCCCACTTAAAATTTTTTTAACAAGGACTTACTCTATGATATCTCCAAATCTAAACATAGTTCGGATTTGATTTTTACAGGTAAGATGCGTCAATCTCTTGCAAGTTTGATGGCGCAAAAAACTCATTTTCGACCTTAGGTGGACTTACTCGGTTTTGTCAAATCACGGCAGAATAGCTCACATCCTGCCAATCAACTCTTCAACCGATGCCTACCTAATCAGGTAATAGCTCACATCCTCCCAATCAACTCTTCAACCGATGCCTACGTAATCAGGTAATAGCTCACATCCTCCCAATCAACTCTTTAACAGATGCCTACGTAATCAGGTAATAGCTCACATCCTCCCAATCAACTCTTTAACAGATGCCTACGTAATCAGGTAATAGCTCACATCCTCCCAATCAACTCTTTAACAGATGCCTACGTAATCAGGTAATAGCTCACATCCTCCCAATCAACTCTTTAACAGATGCCTACGTAATCAGGTAATATCTCAAATCCTCCAAATCAAAACATTCGGCTATATTTGGTCATAATGTAATACCTTTAAAGAAAATGACGTAATATAGGCCATTCCAAGAACATAATGTAATACTATGATCTCCTTTTTTTCGTTCTTCTCTCTCTCTCTCTCTCTCTCTCTCTCTCTCTCTCTCTCTCTCTCTCTCTCTCTCTCTCTCTCTCTTTCTTGATTCTTGATCCTTGGTCCTATTTTATTTTGTATATTTATCAATGATATACACAAAATGTTAACCTTGACCTATTTGCTGATGATTCATCCCTTCATACTCATAATAAAAATCTACAACAGGTAGAACTAAGTCCTCAAATAAGCATAAATGAAATTGATAACTGGTGTGACAACAATAGAATGAAATTAAATCCTAATAAAAGCAAACGTATGCTTCTCACTACAGGACAAAAACGTCAAAATGGATCTTTGTGGCTTCATCTAAACTTAGGGTCGTACAGTATTGATCAAGTTCGTGAACATAAAGTGCTAGGCGTAATCATTGATGATGATTTTACCTAGCGGCCACACATTAACCATATATCTGTAAAAAAAAAAAAAAATTCTAAATAGCTTTTTCTTCTAAATAAACTTAGACATTTTGTTACGGTTGGTGCATTAAAATTTTTTTTTTCTATGCCCACTGTATGTCTCATTTTAATTATGAATCAACTGTTTGGTGTAATGCAAATGACGCGCAAATTAAACCGCTAAACAGTCTTCATGAAAGAGCAATCAAGATACTCTATAAGTCTTATAATATAAATACAGATATTCCAACTACTGAGAAATACAAAGAACTCCGAATACTCCCACTTCAAAAACAATTTGTATTTAATACAGCTATCCCTATGTTCAAAATCACACATGGAAAAACACCTGCATATCTTGATATATTTTTTACTAAGCCAGTTGTTGGGCATAGACTTTCTAATTATAAACTACCCCTCCCTCGCATTGATTTAAATAAAAATAGCCTATCATTTAATGGAGCTGTTGTATGGAACTCTCTTCCTCTGAAGTGTAAACATTGCACCACAATATTTTGTTTCAAAAATAACCTAAGCAAACATCTGCAAAATGAATTATAAAACTGATATTTAGATATTTTATAAATAAGATATGATAAAACAGTTTTTCATGACATTGTCCTGTAGGTATTTATCGCAGATTATTATGAGGTTGAAAATCTGTTCAGTGGGTTCTTGCCCTGCCCTGAATCCTACTTGTTCTTCAGCTATGATTTGTTCATCTTGGGGTTTCAACCTGTTGAGAATTATTTTCTGGAGGACCTTGCTTGGATGAGGCTGATGGTGCGTTAAATTTTCATACTCCTGAAGGTTACCTTTTCTAGGAAGAGTAATGACAAGCGACTGGGTCCATGGCGTAGGCCACTCCCCACTCTGCCAGGTCTTGTGACAGTGAATATCTATATATCTATCAGCTGTGACAGATGCCGCCACTGAGATCCTTGGCAAGCACCGGCCAAAGAAAAAGCCGTGGATCCCACCTGAACGTTTGGATCTGTGTGATAAACGAAGAAAGATGAAACAGAAAAAGAACACCTCAAAGGGAGTTGATGCATACCGAAAAATCAGCAATGACATCCGAAAAGGCATGTGCACAGCAAATGAGAACTGAATAGGATATCAATGCCAGGAAGTAGAGAACAGTCTGAACAAGAACAACAGCAAGAAGGCCTACTAGACTGTGAAGCGGCTGACAAGTGTTAAACAGCCCAAGGTCTGCATGATCCAACCCCCGTTTACCAAAACAAAACAGTATATAAACATCAAAATATGAAGAAAAAAAACATATATAGAAAAAGATAAGGCATGTGCACAGCAAATGAGAACTGAATAGGATATCAATGCCAGGAAGTAGAGAACAGTCTGAACAAGAACAACAGCAAGAAGGCCTACTAGACTGTGAAGCGGCTGACAAGTGTTAAACAGCCCAAGGTCTGCATGATCCAACCCCCGTTTACCAAAACAAAACAGTATATAAACATCAAAATATGAAGAAAAAAAACATATATAGAAAAAGATAACTTTGCAAAATAATAAGCCTAATATCATAGGAAGCCCTTGTAACCAATTCGCAGAAAACTCTTCTAAAACTCATTTGTGTATGAGGTCTGTTGGGTCACCTTGGGAATATTGAACGGTGCAAGGAGGCATAAGAAGAAGGGGACAGAAAAAGAGGTGGGAGGACAACGCTCGAGAATGGACTGGCTTGACACTGAGCGAAGCCATCAGGGTTTCTGGAGACAGATAAAGATGGAGTACGCTGGTAAACGATCATCTGTTGTGCTCCAACAACTTTCGCGATACGGGATAGGATAGGATAGGATAGAATAGGATATGAACCTACATTTACCTTCAAAGAGGGTTCCAGAGAAGATTATGCAATGTCGTACACTGACCTATCGGCCTATGCATTGGCTCAGCAGTTTGAATTATCCACTCCGTCATTATCAGCAGGGTCTGACGTTTTCAGCATCACCTTCAACCGCGTACGAAGCATACATCTGTTGTTGATAGGTTGTAGGCCTATTGTTTCCATAACCTCAGAAACGTCGACATCTTCATCACTGGCACTATTAGAAACAACGCCTACAACGTAGAAAAAGAAAGCGTTCTTCTTCCATGTTGGTAAAATGACGTAATAAAATGACGTCATTTAAGGCGAGTTTCTTGTCACGTGTCCCTCCTTGTCTGTACAAAGGAGGGGCACATCCATTGCTAATTGCTTTTGAAAGCCCAGATAAACATGGCGAGTTTGGGGCTCAATAACTAGGTAAGGAAACAGTTCAACGGTTCTTTCTTCTCCGCCATCTTTACTTCTTGCACAAGTAAAAGTCAAGTGTAGAAGTTGTCCTGTAAGGACCTCTGAATCACACATAGTCTCTCTGTCTCTCTCTGTCTCTCTCTCTGTCTCTCTGTCTCTGTCTGTGTCTCTGTCTGTATCTCTCTCTCTCTCTCTCTCTCTCTCTCTCTCTCTCTCTCTCTCTCTCTCTCTCTCTCTGCACTGTTCAGTTGTCACCAGTGGGTGAACAGCTTGTTTTCAATGATTACCTACCCCCCCCCCCCCCCCCCGTTGGAGTGCCGGGGGTTTCAGTATAAATCGTACACCCACTTTCTGGAAATTTAGTGCTTTAAATTACCACTGTCGCTGTCTTCCTCATTTGCTCTTTCCCATTCCCGATCTGTCCTATCACTCTGCTATACTATCTTCTTCTTCGCTAGATCAATGACCTACCTTTTTTCTTGAAAACTCTTCCTGGACAAGACTCCTTGTTTGTGTATGAGGTCTGTTGGATCAGCTTGGGAGTGTTGGACGCTTTCTGCCGGGCGGTCACTAGGGCTTCCTATGATTGTATTATTTCGCACTATAGGCATTTTATATGTATACATTTTTGTTGATGATTTGTAATGATGGTTGTATTCTATTTTGTTTTTGTAACCGGGGTGTTCGCGTAGTTGAGGTCATCCCTCAGCCGTCCCCCGCGTGGGATGTCTTTATTGTAAAGTGACTGGCCGGTGGAGGGCATTCAATTTTCCCACTAGGGTTGTTTCGGCAGATCTTTTATGCGGATCGGGGGTTGTCCGGTCCTGATTTGGCTCGGAAGAGTCCGCTGGACCTAAAGCAACAATAAATCAATCAATCAAAAAAAAAACAACCTACCCTGCAATGGAGATCCCATGCAAGAGGGATGGTCCTGATTCGGCTCTTTGATATCGAAAATAGTTTGGCCAAAAATACAACATCGGTCAAAACAATAACAACAACAACAACAACAACAACAATAATAATAATAATAATAATAATAATAATAATAATAATAATAATAATAATAATAATAATAATAACAATAACAATAACAATACTACTACTACTACTACTAATACTACTACTAATAATAATAGGAAGAAGAAGAAGAAGAAGAAGAAGAAGAAGAAGAAGAAGAAGAAGGAGAAGAAGAAGAAGAAGAATATTAACAACTATTTTATAGAGCGCAAATCCAGACTAAATGTTTGCTGTAAAGGCTGGCACACATTTACACAGCCATATATTGGCAAGGATAAACCATGTTGGTAGAAAAATATAAAATACTACAAAGTGAGTAGTAAAAAAAACATACACCAAGAATAAACAAAGTCATGATAAAATATGCATTGTCAAGGTAAGAAGATAAGAAAGCCGTGCACAAACATGCAAACACAAACAGCAACAATAACAACAACAACAACAACAACAACAACAACAACAAAGTATTGATAACTATGTTGACGTCAGAAACATCAAAGGCGGATTCATGCTTCCTGCTACATAATTTTATATCCCCCACCTCCACTACAAGTTAACATTTCTTACTTATTGATTACAAATTCATTGAGTTCCTATCTCTAGGAGACATGCAAAGAAAACCTCTCCAACACGCATTCCAAACAAACAAACAAACAAACATGACTAACCTTGCTATCGACGAATTCAGATGCCTTTTCCACAGCTGGGGAACCAGTCTTACAGCAATGTCACCACACAGATGGCAGTTTGTATCATTGACATAATTTCTCCCTGTTAGCAGTGGAAAAACGCTTCCTTCTGTAAGAGGCACTGACTAATCAGTCAACTTGCACACGTTGTAAACTCCACATGGATGATAAAGCCATGTTGCTGCTTGAAGTTAAACTAGACCTAACAAATACTGTACAGCAGTACTTATAGTGTTCAATTAACATCCGTCATTGAGTGTGCAGTGGATGGCAGTCGAGAGAGAGATAAAGAGAGAGAGAGAGATACAGACAGACAGACAGACAGACAGAGATAAAGATGCAGCACGGTATTTTACTAATAATACAGGATGCTATCAAATATTTTTTTTCAGTCCAACTCAATGCACGGAGAGAGAGAGAGAGAGAGAGAGAGAGAGAGAGAGAGAGAGAGAGAGAGAGAGAGAGAGAGAGAGAGACAGACAGACAGAGAGACAGACAGAGAGACAGAGAGACAGAGATAGAGAGAGAAAGAGAGAGAGAGACAGAGAGAGAATAGAGAGGGAGGAGAGAGAGAGGAGAGAAAGATGGTGAGAGAAAGAGAGAGAAGAAGGAAGGGAGTTGAAGGGGGGGAGGGTGGGTGGGCACTAAACTCATGAGGTTTGGACACACTTCAAAATTGCGGTCAGTGAAAAATGTAATAACTAAGTGCATAAGCCGTGAAGCGTAAGGCAATGTTAGCTGAGATCTTACGACGGAAAACTTTCTACAATGCCTCAACAGCACAAACAAACCCAACAGAAAAAAAATAAATATAACACCATCGTGACCATACAGTTTAGAAAGCAGACAATTCATATGCCATTGTAGAAAGCAAGTCGTTCACATGCCATTGTAGAAAGCAAGTCATTCATATGCCATTGTAGAAAGCAAGTCGTTCACATGCCATTGTAGAAAACAAGACGTTCATATGCCATTGTAGAAAGCAAGTCGTTCACATGTCATTGTAGAAAGCAAGTCATTCATATGCCATTGTAGAAAGCAAGTCGTTCATATGCCATTGTAGAAAGCAAGTCGTTCACATGCCATTGTAGAAAACAAGACGTTCATATGCCATTGTAGAAAGCAAGTCGTTCACATGCCATTGTAGAAAGCAAGTCGTTCATATGCCATTGTAGAAAACAAGTCATTCATATGCCATTGTAGAAAGCAAGTCATTCATATGCCATTGTAGAAAGCACGTCGTTCATATGTCATTGTAGAAAGGGAAACAACAATGAATTATTTGCAAGAGGAGATAAATGCAAGTTAGAAGAAGAAGAAGAAGAGGAAGAAGAAGAAGAAGAAGAAGAAGAAGAAGAAGAAGAAGAAGAAGAAGAAGAGGAAGAAGAATGGATGCTAGAGGAGCCTTATTCCTAAATGAGACTCAAAGCGCGGCGATCTGTACCAACATGCACACTCACATGTTTCACCCACTGTCACACACAACATACACACATCTATCACTCAAACATGTGGTGTAAAGGCAAGGAGACGCTATTATAAAGAAAATGAAATCAAACTTTTCTTCTTTTTTTGAAATTTTAAAATGTTAAAATGTAATATTGACTGCATCCAATACCATTATTAAATGCTATGGAGATTATCACTATCATCCATGATATTGATAGCTGATCCTGTCCAATGTCTATGACCTCCTGTGAACTTGGCTTGGAATGCCTAGTACTACGAGTAGTAGAGAGAGCGAGTCACGTGACACTTCATTCATGAAGTTGACAGACACGCCCCTGTCTTGTGGGCTACAATTTTTCAAAGAGAGAGAGAGAGAGAGAGAGACAGAGAGACAGACAGACAGACAGAAAGACACAGACACAGACACAGACAGAGAGAGAGAGAGACAGAGAAAGAGAGAGAGGGAGAGAGAGAGATAGAGAGAGAGAGAGAGAGACAGAGAGAGAGAGGGAGAGAGAGAGTCTTTACAGATGTAGATATGTATTTCAATTCACGTCTTATTTGGTGCTGCGCTCTGTTCTACACATGGATTCTTCAGTATATGGATGCACGGCTTTCGGCGAGAAGGCCCGAAGTTCTCTGCTTCCCGTCTTTTTTGGACGTGTGTGTTCCAAACTTCCGGTTGCTGAATGGCGTACATGTTTTGATAGTGATATTTCGACCCTGTTTTTTTTTTCCCCAGAAGCTGGGTTATATTTATTTTCAACACAAAATATTACATAAGAACATGGTTACAAATAGATAGTCCAAGTATAAACAGAGTTAATGTACATATATCCATTCATACCGACAACAACAGCAATGATAACAACACAACACAAAAAGTGAACATGTTGAAGAGACCTGATCATCATGGAGGTATAGAGAAAGGAAAGATATTTTGACCCTGTTGACATGTCCACCAAACGTCGCCCTCAGGGCAGTTGCTGCTGTTTCGCCGTAAACTAAAAGAAATAAGTCAAAACAACGATAGATTAAATATATACACTACTAAAGTTACAAATGTATCATGAAAATGTCCATGATAAGAAATGACTACAATCTACATCTCTACTTTGCCTCGCAAGTTTTGGCCTAGGGAAACACGGTGGCCTAATGGTAGAGCGTTGGCGTGCAGATCTGAAAGTCCCGGGTTGGAGGCCAGGCCGGGGAATTGTGTTGTGTTTTTGGGAAAGACACTTTACTCCCATTTCCTATTCCTTCGGATGAGAGTATAAACCGAGGTCTAGTCTGTGTCGCATACATTCCATCATAACGGACTTTAAAGATCCTGACGCTTGTCCTATGAGTGCCAACAAGAACACACCCAGCATGCACATCGTGGAATCATTTTCCTCGAATACAGGGTATCCATAGTATTACGAAGAAGAAGAAGAACAAGAAGAAGAAGAACAAGAAGAACAAGAACAAGAAGAACAAGAACAAGAAGAACAAGAAGTGACAATGAGTGAATGACACGTCAATGGCGGTCTCTTCGATAGCGGCTATTTGCACAGTCAAAACATCAGGTTTCACATTTCAAAAATCGATGAAGAACATTAGATCTAGTACTTACACTTTTCTTCTTCGTTTGTACATAGAAATTTGAAAGGAAAAAGTATCTACATGCCTCAACAAGGTCATCTAATTGGTCCATGGTTTGTACTTCCATGATGACATAAGACTTTCTGCAACCGGAAGTATCGAACACAAGGGCAAAACCACGTGACTTGGCTGCGAACTCCCTTAGTCATAGAAAGAAGGAGATGTGTTTCCATAGTTTGTACTTCCATGGTTCTACACGTCAGTTTGTTTAGCTGCGGCGGAGAGAGAGCGAGTGTAGCGATGCAGCGTGCGACAGACTCGCGCTTGAAGTACTCAACACTCAGTGTCAAAGCGGCGCGTGCACTGTTCCTCAATACAATGTTTACACATTGGCTACAGCTGACTCGGGGTTTTCATCAATCAATTGCATTCATTGCTAGAATGCCTTTGTGGACCAAGATTCCGCCATATTTGTTGGTGCCTGTCATCTCACCCGCTGAAATAAAGCGTGTGGCCTTTATCGGTTGTTGTTTCACCTAGGCCTTTCCAGCGCAGTTCGCTGATACCTAAAATGTTCTATCGATAGTGGTCCAACTCGTGGACCAGTTCTTATCCCTCGCGGTTAGGGTCTTGACATTCCAGGTTCTATGACGATGTTGTCTCTCGTGCGGATCCTGCTAAGTTGCCCATCAGTAACACACATATCACCTCCTTTTCTAAAAGATGTATGAAGAAGAAGAAAAAGAAGAAGAAGAAGGAGGACGAGGGGGAGGAGGAGGAAGAACAAGAAGAAGTAGTAGTACGAGTAGAGGAGAAGAAGGAGAAGAAGTAGTAGTAGTAGTAGGAGGAGGAGAAGAAGAAGTAGTAGTAGTTGAGGGAGAAGAAGGTAGTAGTAGAAGAGAGGAGGAGAAGAAAGAGAAGTAGAGTAGAAGAGAGAAGAAGAAGTAGAAGAGGAGGAGAAGAAGGAGAAGAGTAGTAGTAGTAGTAGAGAGGAGGACAAGAAGAAGTAGTAGTAGTAGGAGAGAGGAGGAGAAGAAGAGTTAGTAGGTAGGAGGAGAGGAGTAGTAGTAGTAGAGAGAGGAGAGGAGAAAAAAAAGAAGTAGAGGAGAAAGGAGAGAGAGAAAAGTAGTAGTAGTAGAGAGGAAGAAGTATAGTAGTAGTATGAGAGAGGAGAAGAGTATAGTAGTAGTATGAAAAGGAGGAAGAAAGTAGGAGGAAGAAGTAAACAAAGTAGTATAGGAAGAGTTTTGAGGGGATTAATGTAGGAGAGAGGAGGAGAGAATAGTGTTAGGAAAGTAAAGTAAAGAAGAAGTAGGAAGAGGTAGTAAAAAAGTAGTAGTAGTAGGAGGAGGAGGAGAGGAAGAATAGTAAGAGAGGAGAGTAGAAGAAGGAGTATAGAAATGAAAAGAAGAGGAGAGTAGAAAGGAGAAGGAGAGAGGTAGGAGGTATAGAGGTGGAGGTGTAGGAGGAGGAGGAGAAGAAGTATAGTTAGTTAGGAAGAATATAGTAGAGGAGGAGGAGAAGAAATAAGGAGTAGAGAAGAAACGTAGGAGGAGTAGGAGGAGTAATAAGAAGGAAAAGTTTAGTAGAAAGGAGATAGGAGAAGAAGAAAAAGTAAGTAGAGGAGGAGGAGGAGAGAAGTTATAGTAGTAGTATAGAGGAAAAGAATTAGTAGTAGTAGTAGAGGAGACAAGAAGTAGTAGTAGTAGTAGGAAAGAAGTAGTAGTAGTATAGTAGGAGGAGGAGAAAGAAGTATAGTAGTAGAGAGGAGAAGAAGTAGTAGTAGGAAGGAGGAGAGGAGAAGAAGAAGAAGAGAAAAGTAGTAGTAGGAGGAGGAGGAGGAGGAGGAGGGAGAGAAGAAGAAGAAGAAGAAGAAGAAGAAGAAGAAGAGAAGAAGAAAGAAGAAGAAGAAGAAGAAGAAGAGAAGACTTATTTGGACTACTTATTTGTTTAACAGACTATGGAACTTAAAAATAAGGGAGACTATCGCAGTGTACTCTCTTGTCTTCTTCATTATCGTCATTGTTGTCTCCGTAAGTTATCAACATGATCGTCACCGTCGTCACCGTTCTCTTCCTAGTCAACATCAACGATAGCAGCAGTAGAAAGAATTGTAACGTTTTGCAAAGGTCTATGTATAAAATGTCATTGACTTTAGGAAATGAACTCCATATTCTTCATCAATAATAAAGCCTACAGACTGAGTGGACAGTAATGTCAAAGCCTGAAAAAAAACATGGTTCATTCATCGTCGTCGTCGATCATCATCAACATCCATCATCATCATCATCATCATCATCATCATCAGATCATCATCATTCATATCATCGCATGATCAGCATCAGTCATATCATCATCATCATCATCATCATCATCATCATCATCATCTTCATCCATCATCATCTCATCATCATCAACATCATCTTCATCATCATCATCATCATCAACTTCTTCTTCTTCTTCTTCTTCTTCTTCTTCTTCTTCTTCTTCTTCTTCTTCTTCAACAGTCGCAGCAGCAGCCACCGCTGTCAGGATGTTGTACCTTGATATTCAACTGCTTTTCCAAATGTACTTGCATATTATTTGCATATATTAGTTGGCGCCTCTGGCGGCTTGAGTTAGATCCTGTATCGGCCAGCGCCTAGAGTCGCCAAGCATGGCGAAATATGTGCGCTATACAAATCCTCAATAATAATTATTTGGAGAAAGGAGAGAGAGTGACAGCGAGAGAGAGAGAGTGACAGCGAGAGAGATATGAGAGAGAGAGAGGAGGAAGGAGGATGGGACAGGTCAAGTACATTTGATGACAGCTTCATTACTGCCCAAAAAGTTGAAGACTGAATAATGTTGTGAGGTTCATGCTGTGTACTGCCCACCCGAGTAGGAAACAATCAGTGGAAAACGAGTCATTGCATTTTAAAGATCCTAACTATCCTATCCTATCCCATAAAAGGAGGGGACCACAGATGATTTTAACCAGTACTCCATCTTTCTCTGTCCTAGCAGCCCTCAGGCTTCGCTCAGTGGAAACCAGTCCATTCTCGAATGTTGTCCTACCTCTTGCGGTCTCCCCCTTCTTCAGTGCATGTGCCTTGCAGAAGTCTTTGCAAGCCTGATGATTGTGAGGATACCATCGGAGTTTCCGTTCTTTCACCACTGTGAGCAGGTCATTAGTTGTCCAATAGCTTGTGTATGGTCGGACTTCGTCGTTGGTGATGTGTTTATAGGAAATGACAGAAGTCTTCTGTAACACCTCATAAGCTTTGTATTTCGTTGAGATTGCTGTGAGGTCCATGCTTCGCATATATAGGAAGATGGAGATAGGAGAGCGCAGCATCTTACTTTGGAATGTAGACTGATGTTCTGTCTTTCCAAATGGCTTCAACCTTGTCAGGGCAGCAGTTGTTTGTGCGATTGGAGAGGACTTCCTGTCGAACCCATTGTCTGACACAATGGCTCCTAAATATTTGAAGCTGCACTGTTGAGGGATTGGCCTGTACTTTGATGTCCGTGTTGATGCTTTGGTGTGTTGGTCATCATTTTGGTCTTCTCTGCACTTATTTCCATTCCATAAGCTCTGGAGGTGGTGTCAAGCCTCTGTACAAGCTGTTCAAGTTCTTGTTCCTCTCCAGCCAATCCATCAATATCATCCGCAAAACGAAGATTGGAGATTGCTCTGCCCCCTATGCTGACTGTGCCTTCGTGATCTGCAAGAGCATCTGACATGATGCGCTCTAGGAAGATGTTGAAGAGTGTTGGAGAGAGTAGGCATCCTTGACGCACACCGATTGTTGTTCTGAACCAGTTCCCGATGACGCTGTTATGGAGGACTGCACTGGTAGCCTTGTCATACAGGCTTTTGATGACTTCTATAATTTTAGGGCTGATGTTGTACACTTTCATGGTTGCCCATAGAGCTGCATGCCAGACTCGGTAAAATGCCTTCTTGAAGTCTATGAACACATGATATAGATGTTGTTGGTGCTGTAGGTATTTCTCACAGATTATTCTAAGGTTGAAAATCTGTTCAGTGGTACTTCGCCCTGCCATGAATCCTGCTTGTTCTTCAGCTATGATTTGTTCAGCTTGTGGTTTCAACCTGTTGAGTATTATTTTCAGGAGGACCTTGCTGGGATGGCTGATGAGGCTGATGGTGCGGTAATTTTCACACTCCTGAAGGTTACCTTTTTTGGGAAGAGTGATGACAAGCGACTGGGTCCATGGTGTAGGCCATTCCCCACTCTGCCAGATCTTGTTACAGATAATGGTGAGAGCATCAGTCATCGCTTCTCCTCCTGCTTGTAGCAGTTCCGCTGGTATGTTGTCCACTCCCGCTGACTTCCCTTTCTTCAGCGATTGCACTGCTGCCTCAACTTCTTCCCGGAGAATTGGGAGGATTTCTTCTTCTTCTCTGCTCTCGGGACATGCTAGAACTGATGGGTCTCCATTTGGTGTATGGTTGTAAAGGTCAGAGCAGTACTCTGTCCATCTGTCCAAGACTTCTTGTTCTTCTGTAAGGCAAATGCCAGACTTGCTTTGGATAGTGGAGACTTTGGGCTGTTTAACACTTGTCAGCCGCTTCACAGTCTGGTAGGCCTTCTTGCTGTTGTTCTTGTTCAGATTGTTCTCTATTTCCTGGCCTGGTCCTGATTTGGCTCGGGGGAGTCCGCTGGACCTAAAGCAATAACCTTGTATTGTATTGTATTTCCTGGCATTGATCTTCTATCCAGTTCTCCTTTGCTGTGCGCATGCCTTTTCGGATGTCATTGTTGATTTTTCGGTAGACATCAGCTCCCTGTGAGGTGTTCTTTTTTCTTTTTTAACTCTCTTCGTTTATCACACAGATCCAAAAGTTCAGGTGTGATCCACGGCTTCTTCTTTGGTCGGTGCTTTCCATGAAAGATACTAACAACAATGCGCTTTAGAAGAGGGAAGTTTTAGAATTTTCAGATTTCTCTGGAGATACTGTGAACTATTTTGGGGAATCAGGACGAGCGAAAAGTCAGTTCGTCGGTCCGTTCGACGTCATTGCTCAATAACCACTCAACAGATTTGGACCAAAAAGTATGATGACAACAGAGAGCTTTAGGAAGCAACCAAACTTGGTTAGTAGTTCTTGTTCCTAGGAAATCCCTCCGTCTACGTCATAATTTGTGCGCTTTCGGAAGGTCACACCATCCTCATTTGCATTACGAACAAAACTTCACTGAGTAAAAATGCGGAATTTTAATCATTTTGACAAATCATGATTTTCATGTAAGTTTCTGGATTTTTTTTTATTTTTTTTTTGGGGGGGGGCGCATATACAGGGTCAGTGGCTATAAACGTAAGCTCAAATAAATGCTTTGACTGTCTTCTCTCACCATTTGTTGTTGTTGTTGTTGTTGTTGTTGTTGTTGTTGATTCATTACAATAGGCGTACTTTGCTCCGAAAAAAGAATGCTGTTTTGCGCAGCTTTTGCTGTCAGATGTAAAATGGCGGAGGAGTTTGTGGTTCCGATTGAGATTTTCAACATACATTGTGCAATATGCCTAGGTTTGAAGTGTCTACTATGGGCATGGTACAGATTGTCAACATACATTGTGCAATATGCCTAGGTTTGAAGTGTCTACTATGGGCATGGTAAAGATTGTCAACATACATTGTGCAATATGCCTAGGTTTGAAGTCTCTACTATGGGCATGGTACAGATTGTCAACATACATTGTGCAATATGCCTAGGTTTGAAGTATCTACTATAGGCATGGTACAGATTGTCAACATACATTGTGCAATATCCGTAGGTTTGAAGTGTCTACTATGGGCATGGTACAGATTGTCAACATACATTGTGCAATATGCCCAGGTTTGAAGTGTCTACTATGGGCATGGTACAGATTGTCAACATACATTGTGCAATATGCCTAGGTTTGAAGTGTCTACTATGGGCATGGTACAGATTGTCAACATACATTGTGCAATATGCCTAGGTTTGAAATGTCTACTATGGGCATGGTACAGATTGTCAACATACATTGTGCAATATGCCTACATGTAGGTTTGAAGTGTCTACTATGGGCATGGTACAGATTGTCAACATACATTGTGCAATATGCCTACATGTAGGTTTGAAGTGTCTACTATGGGCATGGTACAGATTGTCAACATACATTGTGCAATATGCCTACATGTAGGTTTGAAGTGTCTACTATGGGCATGGTACAGATTTTCAACATACATTGTGCAATATGCCTAGGTTTGAAGTGTCTACTATGGGCATGGTAAAGATTGTCAACATACATTGTGCAATATACCTAGGTTTGAAGTATCTACTATGGGCATGGTACAGATTGTCAACATACATTGTGCAATATGCCTAGGTTTGAAGTGTCTACTATGGGCATGGTACAGATTGTCAACATACATTGTGCAATATGCCTAGGTTTGAAGTGTCTACTATAGGCATGGTACAGATTTTCAACATACATTGTGCAATATGCCTAGGTTTGAAGTGTCTACTATGGGCATGGTACAGATTGTCAACATACAGTTTGCAATATGCCTAGGTTTGAAGTGTCTACTATGGGCATGGTACAGATTGTCAACATACATTGTGCAATATGCCCAGGTTTGAAGTGTCTACTATGGGCATGGTACAGATTGTCAACATACATTGTGCAATATGCCTAGGTTTGAAGTGTCTACTATGGGCATGGTACAGAATGTCAACATGCATTGTGCACTATGCCTAAGTTTCAAGTGTCTACTATGGGCATGGTAAAGAAGACGAAACATCACTTTTCTGATGTATTCTTGTGAATGTGCACGAACAGTCCTTGGTTTAGATCACAGCTCTGAAGTCTGCTCTTTCGTCTTTGTAAACTCGTAGGCCTCCTATGTAGTATGCAATTGAGGCCTACGGAAGACAAGACTGTGGTTCAGATGAGCCCTATTCTACTAGGTTCGTAGGCCTAAACGGATTAGTTAGTAGGTTAGCATAGGCAATGAACACAAGCTGGGGCTATAGAAGCTCTCTAATTTAAGTTGTTTTTTTTTAAGAGAAGACCAAATGACCAATGCCCTGTCCTAAACGTTAACTAAACTTTCGTAGGGAAAGTGTCTGTTTTAGCCCGTGATGAACCACATTTAAAAACAACCTCGGCAAATTGGAGAGTTATAATGGTATTTACCTCCCTTAAATAAGGACGAACACAATTTGGTCCTCAACTAAAGGCGCTGCCGCTTCACAACCGCAGGCACGAAGAAAAGTTCGTAGGAATTTCACGATTCCATAACCGGAAACGAAAGGGATCACTACGAATCAAGTTGTAAAGTTCTCTATTACCTCGATTAATTCCCTACCCGCCAACCATTTTATTTGCAACGGTCAGGATCACAGGCGCCATTTTGCTGCTAAACACGTTTTGATCAATAGCTCCACAATGGCTGAAGCGATTTTATTTTAAGTTTTGGTATGCAGCTACTTTATATCATGGGCTATCCTACATTAGCAGTCCGGGTGTCGGGCAATAGATCCGTGGGTCAGTCGGACACTCCCAATGACACCTCTTTGTTCCAAAAACATGCGTTTAGCCTGCTTTAAATAAGGGAAGACTATCGCACACTGTCCTCACTTTCATCAGCATCGTTATTTTCGTTGTCAGTGTTTTCTACATGATCCTTACTTTCGTCGCCGTCCTCTTCTTCATAGCCATCAACTGTAGCAGCAATCGCAAGAATTGTCATGTTTTGTTCGTTGACTTCCAACAGTGTATGGTATTAAAATGTTTTGTTTGTTGTTGTTGTTGTTGTTGTTGTTGTTGTCGTTGTTGTTGTCGTTGTTGTTTAAATAAAAGAAATGAACTCAATATTCCACATGAATAATAGTAGAGGCCACAGGACACTATAATTGTTGAATCCAATCGTGATCATCGTCATCTTCGTCGTCGTTGTCCTCTTCTTCATCAGTATCATCAATAGCCACATCGGCAATAATTGTAATGCTTTCATGCTTTGACTTTTAAAGGTAATTGCTATTAAACGTTTAGTGGTATTATCAACCTCGCTATTGTCCATCAATATTAACAAAGGCCACTGGACAGATCTGAAGGCGAATGTCAAAGAACACAAAACATAGAACGATACTTTCTCGTCGTTGTTGTCGTCGTCATCATCATCATCATCATCATCATCATCATCATCATCATCATCATCATCATCATCATTTTTTCCCCCGAGGAACTGGGTTATGGTTATGTTCAACACATAATAACACATAAGAACCTGGTTACAAAAAGGTAGTCCAATTATAAACAGTAGATGTACATATATCCATTCATACCGACAACAACATCATCATCATCATCATCATCATCATCATCATCATCATCATCATCATCATCATCATCATCATCATCATTATTGTCGTCGACGTAAACCGCTATCTGAGGCTAGAGGTTAATTCTTATAAAATTACCCCACAGTATAGTTGATTGCAGAAGAAGAAGAAGACGTAGAAGAAAGAATGAACATTGAGGTTTAACGTCTACACCCACCATTGGCCATAGGGCAGACGTCTACACCCACCATTGGCCATATGGCAGACGTCTACACCCACCATTGGCCATATGGCAGACGGGGATAATTATAAAAATAATATTTATATGTAATGACTATGTAAAGCGTGGTGAGTCTGGTCATAGGCTGGAGTACCCGCTATATAAAAATCCGTTATTATTATTATTATTATTGTTATTATTATTATTACTACTACTACTACTACTACTACTACTACTACTACTACTATTACTACTACTACTACTACTACTTGCGAAGTTGTGGTCTCGATTTTGTGGTCCTGATTCGGCTCTTTGCAGTCCGCTGGACTCTGTAAGCAATGAATAACTAATAAGCTTTTAATTTAACTCTGATCTCGAGTTGTCTTGATTTTGTGGTTCTGATTCGGCTCCTTGCAGTCCGCTGGACCTTGTAAGCAATGAATAACTAACTATTAATTTAACTCTGATCTCGAGTTATAAAAAAAAAAAATCGCTTAGCCTACTCGTCCTTCTCCGGAAATTTCAAGATTCGAATATTATAAAGTATCGAGGTCTCCCGTTTGCGTAGTCGTGTGTCCCACGTGACTACATACGTACCTCCCTCGTAGGGCAAAACAAACAATGGCGACTAAGCAATCTGCACTCGTTTCTGCAAATGTTTCTCAAAATTATGTTGATACCCTGGGTGAAACGGAAATAAATAGGTACATAGGTAAGATAGCAGCAGTAAAGGGTACTGATCCTTACCAAGTCGAACAAACATCGTGGACTACAGATGCAAAAAATCTTCCGACTTTGCACAATGAAGACATTGTTGATTACCTCGTGCACAGAACGAGTTATTACAAGATGAAGGCATTTAAACCAAGAAAACAGCTGGCTGCTCACAACCCAATCAGACCTACCGATTAAATCATACAATTTGTTCCATGCGGTTTAACCTCAGGACTGATCACACGAAGCAACCGGCCACACGCTAAAATTAACAGAGGCGGAAGTTAGTTTTCGCTGCGGCTCGCTCATAGGCCTCTTTCCTTGCTCCTGTACGCTCATGTGTCCGGGGACGTAAATCTACTCAACAACAGTCCCCTATTAAGCGGGGCCGGGTAGCTCAGTTGGTAAGAGCGTCTTGCTAGTAACCGAAAGGTCGCTGGTTCGAATCCCGGATTGGTCAACGTGTGATCATATTATTTTCCCCTTTACCAACAACTGGCCCGCTGGTGTCAGTATATATCGGTCCAGTAGTCACCTATATGCGAAAGTGTCGTGTGACTATAATCTACAAACAACAAGTCCCCTATCGTCTTCCGGGGACATTAATTTAATTAAGAAGAAGAAGAAGATGCTCTTTCAGTAGGGGCCGGGTAGCTCAGTTGGTAAGAGCGTCTTGCTAGTAACCGAAAGGTCGCTGGTTCGAATCCCGGATTGGTCAACGTGTGATCATATTATTTTCCCCTTTACCAACAACTGGCCCGCTGGTGTCAGTATAAATCGGTCCAGTAGTCACCTATATGCGAAAGTGTCGTGTGACTATAATCTACAAACAAACAAACATGCTCTTTCCTTAAGTCCCCTATACGCTCCATGTGTCCGGGGACACAAATCTAATTAAGAAGAAGAAGCTCTTTCCTTGCTCCTGTACATGCTAACAAAAAACTCACGCACAATATCGTCCCCTATACGCTTATGTGTCCGGGGACGTTAATCTATTTTAACTAACTAAAAGCTAACAAAAAGTCGGGGCCGGGTAGCTCAGTTGGTAAGAGCGTCTTGCTAGTAACCGAAAGGTCGCTGGTTCGAATCCCGGATTGGTCAACGTGTGATCATATTATTTTCCCCTTTACCAACAACTGGCCCGCTGGTGTCAGTATAAATCGGTTCAGTAGTCACCTATATGCGAAAGTGTCGTGTGACTATAATCTACAAAAAACAACAACAGCTAACAAAAAATCTTGCAGCTCTTCAAATGATATAATATACCCAAAAGCAAACGAAAATAATTAAAATATTGGTAACTAATCATCTTAATGAATCAATGAATGTTGAATTTAAAGGCGTTCTAAAATGTAGCCTAAAGGCTAGCCTACTTAGTAGGCCTAACATGATGACAGATGATGATGATCGTTGAATATCATGCATCTCGTTGATCATGGAACCGAGTGAAAGGACAACTGTTACGAAAAATAGTAGCCTACAAATGTGCTTGCATAATCAAGGACAGACATGAAAATACAATTTAAAACAATAATCACAAACTCACCTTTGTGAAGATCGCAGTCAACCAACAAGCACGGCACTTTTCACTAAGTTCTCTCATTTTTGTACCTTTGTGAAAAACAACCTTTGGAATTCTATGAAAAGAGGTTCCATCTTTCGATGAGTTTCTGCTGGTACAATCTTTAACACAACAACAGTTTACCATTCTAAATTTAAAAAGTAAAATTCTATCAAATAGGTCACACACGGATGTAGGGCGGAAGCGATGTTTTGCCCTACATAGGAGGATACACCTGAAATGATGACGTCAATCGGGAGACCTCGATAGGCCTAATATTATTAATTAGAATAGATATAGTTTATACATTTATTTACGTATAAAACAAACAATACAGGTCTAATAATTATATTCAGCTAGTGAGCTTCTTCGCTGCGCGGAGACTGACTTATAATATAATAATGTAGATTAAGCCTATGTATACTGTATAACAGTGTCTACTTGGTTCTAGGCAGGAAATGGGCAATGCTATTATTAGCCTTTACTGCTGAGAACTAACAAAATGCAAATCAAGGAACGCAACTATTAAATATGGTCGATAATAATTGTCCTCATATTATGCTCATATTAACAAAGTATACCGTTGCGAAATGCTAAATCTGTGTAAATCGAACAGAATTAGAAGCAGCAGCAATCATTTTTAATGTCAGCTAGTCGTAGCAATGCAAGCATTATTTCGTAACACATCGGAGAGCTTCGTTCAACTTCGGTGATTGCCTTTTCGGGCGAATGACTGGAACTAGGTTGGAAAAAACAAGTTTGCGTCCGGGGACTCTAACCTACTGAAGGAACAAACCAAGGTTTCTATATTATTAATAGACTCAACTACGCTGACATCCCGCTACTGTGGTGGTGTCCTGCTTAGCAAGTCTTCAGTTGTGTGGAGTTTTACTTCCCCATACGTCATTGACGACTTCCTCTCTCTGAGTGAGCCATTATGTGGCACTTATAGCGCCAGCAGACATTGTTCTACGCTGTGTTAATCATGTAGGCGCTGTGCTCCATCATCTTCATCATCATCATCATCATCATCATCATCATCATCATCATCATCATCATCATCATCATCATCATCAATACCATCATCATCATCATCAATCATCATCATCAGTATCTTCTTCTTCTTCTTCAATAACAAAGAACATTCGCATTAACATCCTATCTTATCCCGTAACTCGAAGGTCGTAGGGGCACCACAGATGATTGTTTAACAAGCGTACTCCATCTTTCTCTGTCATCAGCAACCCTCATGGCTTCGTTTAGTGTCAAGCCAGTCCATTCTCGAATGTAGTCTTCCCAAATCTTTTTATGTCTCCATTTCCTTTTGCCTCCTTGCACCGTGCCTTGCAGGATGGTTTTTGCAAGGCCTGATGCTCTGGTGATGTGGCCACACCATCGAAGTTTCCGTTTCTTCACCACTGTGATCATTTCGTCGTGTTGTCCAATGGACTGTGTGATGGTCTGTCGAATGTCGTTGTTGGTGATGTGTTTGGTATTGGAA
This sequence comes from Oncomelania hupensis, assembly GCA_036898135.1. NCBI lineage: Eukaryota > Metazoa > Mollusca > Gastropoda > Littorinimorpha > Pomatiopsidae > Oncomelania > Oncomelania hupensis. The sequence continues at coordinate 57,655,863 of CM072522.1, forward strand.
AGAAGAACTCATTGCTCAAGGAAGTGAAGGTCGGTTTCATTTCTTCCATTCTTTTAATTCTGGTCAACATTATCGTCATCATCAACATCATCATCATCATCATCATCATCATCATCATCATCATCATCATCATCATCATCATCATCATCATCATCATCATCATCATCGTCGTCGTCGTCGTCGTTGTCGTCGTCATCATCACCATCATCAAAAACATTATCATCATCAACAGCAGCATTATCATCATCATCAGCAGCAGCAACAACAACATGCAGACTGCCATCCAACAGTTTGTGGTAGCATAGTAATGTTTTGTGTTTTGTTGAGTTAGTTGTGTTTTCTTTTACAAAACAAAAAAAGTGTGAATGTCTTGTGTGGTCTACGTCATTTCTATCCAAAGTCTTTTTAGATGTACAGTATGTTCCCCCAGGTCCTCAGTCCCCATTTCTATGTTCCCATTTCTATGTTTGACGTTAAGCAGCTCGGAAGGTTTTATGTTCCCCAAGCTTATGATCTGTGTATCAGACAATTTCTCACTGTGAACTATTGGTTATTCCACATTTACAACTGTTGGTATGACGATTGGAATACGTTGAGTTAGATTCTGTAACGGCCAGCGCCTTAAGCTGCTCTTGGGCTGGAAATGCGCTATATAAGATGAAGTATATACAAAGGTTTGAATGTCAGGCCATCTACCAGGAGACAGATGAACAAAACGTGTATTGTTTATTATGTCTGGCCATCTACTAGGGCACAGACGAACAAAACAAGTACTGTTGAGAATGCTCCTTTCCGTTCCAACTTAAGCCTGAGAGCTAGCTACCATTGTTTCGACGAGACTTTTAGAAATATTGTATCGCAAGTAATACTGTACTTTTGTGACAGCTACATTTAGACGCTTGTGTCAGCTTGTTCTAATTAGGTGCTATTGAATGGGTTTAACCTTGATCTAACCAATCAAAAGTGGCCACGAAGGCCAGGTCCTGGAGCCATAAATAGCGACACGGTATTTACCACAAACGTTGCGAGTGTTTGTGAAATGTGAAATCTCCCACGCAGTTATTATCCCTGTTCTGAACTGTGTGGATAACCGTCTGGCAATTCAACGTTTTATCAAACTGAAAGGTTTCCATTTCTTAACTTTAATGTTTCTTTTTACCATCTAACCACCAATTTTATCCTGTAGTTATAGTTTTATAGTCTCCGATTTAAGCCCTTTTATCACTCTTCCTCAGGCTATATTTTTTACTTTCCTGCGCTGATTTTACCTTTTAATTACCATTGTCTTATATTTCTAATCATTTTAAGGGTATTATAGGCTTTTATCCTAGAACTTTTATTAGCCTAGATGGGCAGACTCATGAAACCAGCCTTAATTCTAGTCCTCCATACGCTCTGTGTCAGGGGACGTTCATTTAATATCAGTCAGTCAGTCACCACAAACGATGTCCACCGCCATAGTTCAAGTGGTAGAGCGTTCTGGCACAACGATGACCACCGCCATAGTTCAAGTGGTACAGCGTTCTGGCACAACAATGTCCACCGCCATAGTTCAAGTGGTAGAGCGTTCTGGCACAACAATGTCCACCGCCATAGTTCAAGTGGTACAGCGTTCTGGCACAACGATGTCCACCGCCATAGTTCAAGTGGTAGAGCGTTCTGGCACAACGATGACCACCGCCATAGTTCAAGTGGTACAGCGTTCTGGCACAACGATGACCACCGCCATAGTTCAAGTGGTAGAGCGTTCTGGCACAACGATGACCACCGCCATAGTTCAAGTGGTAGAGCGTTCTGGCACAACGATGTCCACCGCCATAGTTCAAGTGGTAGAGCGTTCTGGCACAACGATGTCCACCGCCATAGTTCAAGTGGTACAGCGTTCTGGCACAACGATGTCCACCGCCATAGTTCAAGTGGTACAGCGTTCTGGCACAACAATGTCCACCGCCATAGTTCAAGTGGTACAGCGTTCTGGCACAACGATGTCCACCGCCATAGTTCAAGTGGTACAGCGTTCTGGCACAACGATGTCCACCGCCATAGTTCAAGTGGTACAGCGTTCTGGCACAACGATGTCCACCGCCATAGTTCAAGTGGTACAGCGTTCTGGCACAACGATGTCCACCGCCATAGTTCAAGTGGTACAGCGTTCTGGCACAACGATGTCCACCGCCATAGTTCAAGTGGTAGAGCGTTCTGGCACAACGATGTCCCAGGTTCGAATCCCGTGGAGGGCTAAATAAAATGTGTCAAGTTTGTTCTGTCCATGTTAGCAGTATGAATACTGTGGTGGTTCAGTGTTGATGTAGATCTCTACCCCTTGTTCCCTGGGATGGTGATCCCCGTCTGTCCTATGGCCAATGGTGGTTCAGTGTTGATGTAGATCTCTACCCCTTGTTCCTTGATATGGTGATCCCCGTCTGTCCTATGGCCAATGGTGGTTCAGTGTTGATGTAGATCTCTACCCCTTGTTCCCTGGGATGGTGATCCCCGTCTGTCCTATGGCCAATGGTGGTTCAGTGTTGATGTAGATCTCTACCCCTTGTTCCTTGATATGGTGATCCCCGTCTGTCCTATGGCCAATGGTGGTTTAGTGTTGATGTAGATCTCTACCTCTTGTTCCCTGGGATAATTATCCCCGTCTGTCCTATGGCCAATGGTGGGTGTAGACGTTAAACATAGATGTTCAACCACAAACGCCTTTGGGCTTTGTTTGTCGTCCACCACAAAGGTTAAATATGGTGTTACTCCCCTAACCTTTCACACGTTTGGGATAAAGGCGTTTGGGACCTCTTTTTCTTCTAGGCCAGCTTAATGAGGGCGGAGCCTATCTGCTTTTCCTTGCCCAGTTCTAAGCACCGCCAGGTACCCACACACAGCTGGGGGACTGGGGAGTGTTGTGCGCTTGTTTCAATCGCGTGGTGTCGTTGTGAGGCTGCCTTCCAAGTATGGTCACCCATCCAAGTACTACCCCCGCCTGACGTTGTTTAACATGAAACATCCAAGTACTACCCCCGCCTGACGTTGCTTAACATGAAACATCCAAGTACTACCCCCGCCTGACGTTGTTTAACATGAAACATCCAAGTACTACCCCCGCCTGACGTTGTTTAACATAAAACATCCTAGTACTACCCCCGCCTGAAGTTGTTGTACATGAAACATCCAAGTACTACCCCCACCTGACGTTGTTTAACATGAAACATCCAAGTACTACCCCCGCCTGACGTTGTTTAACATGAAACATCCAAGTACTACCCCCACCTGACGTTGTTTAACATAAAAAATCCAAGTACTACCCCCACCTGACGTTGCTTAACATGAAACATCCAAGTACTACCCCCGCCTGACGTTGTTTAACATGAAACATCCAAGTACTACCCCCACCTGACGTTGCTTAACATGAAACATCCAAGTACTAACCCCGCCTAACGTTGTTTAACATGAAACATCCAAGTACTAACCCCACCTGACGTTGTTTAACATGAAACTTCCAAGTACTAACCCCACCTGACGTTGTTTAACATGAAACATCCAAGTACTACCCACGCATGACGTTGTTTACCATGAAACATCCAAGTACTACCCCCGCCTGACGTTGTTTAACATGAAACATCCAAGTACTACCCCCGCCTGACGTTACTTAACATGAAACATCCAAGTACTAACCCCACCTGACGTTGTTTAACATGAAGCATCCAAGTACTAACCCCGCCTGACGTTGTTTAACATGAAACATCCAAGTACTAACCCCACCTGAAGTTGTTTAACATGAAACTTCCAAGTACTAACCCCACCTGACGTTGTTTAACATGAAACATCCAAGTACTACCCACGCATGACGTTGTTTAACATGAAACATACAAGTACTACCCCCGCCTGACGTTGTTTAACATGAAACATCCAAGTACTACCCCCGCCTGACGTTACTTAACATGAAACATCCAAGTACTACCCACGCCTGACGTTGCTTAACATGAAACATCCAAGTACTAACCCCACCTGACGTTGTTTAACATGAAGCATCCAAGTACTACCCACGCCTGACGTTGCTTAACATGAAACATCCAAGTACTAGCCCCGCCTGACGTTGTTTAACATGAAACATCCAAGTACTACCCACGCATGACGTTACTTAACATGAAACATCCAAGTACTACCCACGCATGACGTTGCTTAACATGAAACATCCAAGTACTACCCCCGCCTGACGTTGTTTAACATGAAACTTCCAAGTACCACCCCCACCTGACGTTGTTTAACATGAAACATCCAAGTACTACCCCCGCCTGACGTTGTTTAACATGAAACATCCAAGTACTATCCCCCGCCTGACGTTGTTTAACATGAAACTTCCAAGTACTACCCCCGCCTGACGTTGTTTAACATGAAACATCCAAGTACTACCCCCGCCTGACGTTGTTTAACATGAAACATCCAAGTACTATCCCCCGCCTGACGTTGTTTAACATAAAACATCCAAGTACTACCCCCACCTGACGTTGTTTAACATGAAACCTCCAAGTACTACCCCCGCCTGACGTTGCTTAACATGAAACATCCAAGTACTACCCCCGCCTGACGTTGTTTAACAGGAAACATCCAAGTACTACCCCCACCTGACGTTACTTAACATGAAACATCCAAGTATTTTATTTATTTATTTATTTAATCGTTCTTATATAGCGCTTTTCCAGCTCAAGAGCTGCTCAAGGCGCTGGCCGATACAGGATCTAACTCAAGCCGCCCGAGACGCCCACCCGCAGGCTTTGGGCGCATGGTCTGACGCCCGGACAACTGAGCACAATCCTGGGCAGCCAGGGATGGGGGAGAAGGACCTAGGTGCATGCTGGGTGTGTTCTTGTCACCGGCACTCACCCGTCTAGGACATGAGCGTCAGGATCTTTAAAGTCCGTTATGATGGAATGTATGCGACACAGACTAGACCTCGGTTTATACTCTCATCCGAAGGAGTAGGAAAACAGGAGTAGAGTGTCTTTCCCAGGGACACAACACAATGGCCCGGCCAAGGCTCGAACCCGGGACCTTCCGATCCGCAAGCCGAAGCTCTACCATTAGACCACAGTGCCTCCATACTACCCCCGCATGACGTTGCTTAACATGAAACATTGCTAGCATGGTTACCCATCCAGAGATCTCCAAGTACTACCCCCGCCTGACGTATGTGATGCATCGTCTATTGCCACTACGGAGATTGTACACACACACGCATACACCTTCACAATTGCTAAAACCTCACATACGCATCTAAAAACAAGGTTAATCATCAAACAATTTAATAGAAAACAGCTAGATAAAACTTAGAAAATGTTTTTTTCAACTGGCGATCTTAACAAAACTCTAATACTCTAACTCTAATACGTGGATGATATAATACATCCGCCGTTCTTTGGACATTACTTTTCTATCATGTAGCTATGATCGCTAATGACAATGTCCGACAGACCATCACACAAGTTATTGGACAACATGATGACATGCTTACAGTGTGAAGAAACGTAAACTCCGATGGTATGGCCACGTCACCAGAGCATCAGGCCTTGCAAAGAACATCCTACAAGGCACGGTGCAAAGAGGCAGAAGAGGAGGGAGACAGAAAAAGAGGTGGGAGGACAACATTCGAAAATGGACTGGCTTGACACTGAGCGAAACCATGAGGGTTGTTGAGGACAGAGAAAGATGGAGTACCCTGGTTAAACGATTATCTGTGGTGCTCCAACGACTTTCAAGTTACGGGATAGGATAGGATAGCAATGAGCCAAAAAACTCCACCTTCGGGGAAGACAATCCGATAGAGCGCGCCTAGGGTAGCGTACTTCCGGTAGTAAATAGGCCTACGTGATCGAGACCCATATTCTTTGGCCCCTTGTAATAACTGTATACGGTGTTGCGTCACGCCATGTGGGGCCGGCTAGCTCAGTTGGTAAGAGCGTCTTGCTAGTAACCGAAAGGTCGCTGGTTCGAATCCCGGATTGGTCAACGTGTGATCATATTATTTTTCCCTTTACCTTTCGGTCTCCCTCTTCTTCTACCTCCTTGCACTGTACCTTGCAGGATGGTCTTTGCAAGACCTGATGATAAATAAATAAATAAATAAATAAACTAAGATTTAATTGAACAATACAAAATAAATTATTATTATTTACCAACAACTGGCCCGCTGGTGTCAGTGTAAATCGGTCCAGTAGTCACCTATATGCGAAAGTGTCGTGTGACTATAATCTACAAACAACAACAACGTCACGCCATCTGCTGGAGTACCGAACTCTATAAAAATTTGTTATTATTAATATATATTATATGACTAGACTATTAAAAAAATATTATGTATGATTTCAGACTTGGTGAAATGTTTGGAGTGATTATGTACATGTTGTCAGTACTACAAACGATTTATTTTGTGAAACGTCTGTCATGCCGAGCACAAAATAAATCGTTTGTAGTACTGACAACATGTACATAATCACTCCAAACATTTCACCAAGCAAAAAAACATTTTGGGGTCGCCTATGAAAGCTGAAGATATATACCGACATCAAAAAAGACTTAAAACTGTAGATTTTGATCCACGACCTGAACATGGAAGTACGCGACTATTGGCGCACCTATCGGCTGAACATTTGCATATTCAAGGGAAATAATTTTAATATTTTGGCCCATTACATCTTACAGGACAATCGGAGAGTATATGATTTATTTCTCTCTCTCTCTGTCTCTCTCTGTCTGTCTCTCTCTCTCTGTATCTCTCTCTCTGTCTCTCTCTCTGTGTGTCTCTCTCTCTGTCTCTCTGTCTCTGTCTCTGTCTCTGTCTCTCTCTCTCTCTCTCTCTCTCTCTCTCTCTCTCTCTCTCTCTCTCTCTCTCTCTCTTTTGAATATGTGCACTGCTCTTAATTTGTTTATTTTAAATGGTGTGTGTCATGGTGACCTCGATGGTCACTACACATTCTTATGTGATACAGGTAGTAGTGTCATTGATTATTTTTTGTTATCTAATGACTTGTTTTCCCTTATTTCCGATGACTGTCAATTAGATGTCTTGCAGCGTATTGAATCTCAACACTTACCCGTGTTGTTTACTGTATTTTTTCCAAAAGTGCATGCTAACAATTCGGATGAGTCTTATTGTACTACAGTAGATAGGTTTGTTTGGAATGATGATAAGGCTGGAACATTTCATGAAAGGTTGATGGAAGAAAATACACGTGTAGAACTAGACAAAGCCATTGATTTGATTGATGTAGATATTGATTTATCTCTTTTAGCCTTTAATGCATGTATGATGAAAGTAGCGGAATGCATGAAAAAGAAAATGAGGATAAATGGGAGTAGGAAATTTCAGGACTGGTTTGATAGAGAATGTAATGAAATGCGTAAACAATTGCGAAAGGCGTTACGCAAGTACTGTCGTACTCTGGACGGAAATGATAGACACATTTATTGTAAATTAAGAAGGGAGTTTAAGAATTTATTAAAAAGTAAAAAGAAAAGGTACAATGAAATGCTATATGATCAAATGGTTGGAAGTATTGGACAGCAAAGGGCTTTCTGGGACAACGTACATAATGCAATGCCAAGGAAAAGTGCTGTCCGAAATCATATTTCTGTGGATGAATGGTTCGAGTATTTCAAAAACCTGCTTGATAAGGATTTTGTTGATGCTGATAATGATGAAGGGGAAGAGAGTAATGATGCTAGTCATGATGATACTGATTCTAATCTTTGGTTCAATTCTCCTATTACAGAACAAGAAGTTCTGTTTGCAATTAATAAGCTTAAAAATAAGAAAGCTGCAGGAGCTGATGGTATTATCGGTGAAATCCTGAAATATTCTGCCATAAAAATTGCTCCGTATTTTGTCAAATTCTTGAATGTGCTTTTTGATCATGGAATTTTTCCTGAAAGCTGGAATGAGTCAATAATCCTACCACTTCATAAAAAAGGTGATAATAATAACCCAAGTAACTACAGAGGCATTTCTCTTTGTAACGTAGGAAGTAAAGTTTATGGTACTATCATAAATAAACGTCTTCAGCTGTGGGTACATGAAAATAATATAACGGGAGAGCACCAAGCTGGTTTTAAGAGTGGTTATTCAACAGTTGATCATATTTTTACTTTGTTATCTTGTGTCCAGAAACAGTTTAATGCTAATCATAATAGAAAATTGTATGCGGCTTTTATTGATTTTGAAAAGGCTTTTGACTCTATTAACAGAAATATTTTATGGCCTGTGCTGTTAAATTGTGGTGCTTCTGGCAAACTTTTTCGCTGTATTAGAAGCATGTACAAAACTGTTAAGGCGAGAGTGAGATGTGGAGATAAGTTAACTGATATAATTAATTGTTCAGCAGGTGTAAAACAAGGGGATGTAATCAGTCCAGTTTTATTTTCTATATATATTAATGAACTTGCTGTTAGGGTTATTCAAAATGGAAGACATGGTGTGAATTTTTTATTAGATACACTCGAATTGTTTATTCTTTTATTGGCGGATGACATTGTTCTTTTGTCAGAAACAGTTGTTGGGCTGCAAAATCAGCTTAATAATCTGCACCAGGCGTCAGTATCGCTTGGACTTAAAGTTAATAGACAAAAAAGTAATATTGTTGTGTTTAGAAAAGGAGGCTACTTGAGTGCCAGTGAGAGATGGTTTTTTGATAGACAAGTCATGCCTGTAGTAAACATGTACAAATATTTAGGGATTTATTTTTCTACTCGTTTGAGCTTTGTATCTGCTTGCAAAGAGTTAAGCAGTATAGCAAAAGGTGCTTTTTTATGCGTTTTAAAAAGAATGCATACTTTGAATATATTTTCTGTAAAATTATTTTTTAAAATCTTTGATTCTCAAATACAGCCCATAGCTTTGTATGGTTCGGAAATATGGGGCATGGACAAGGCTGCGATTCATTGTGAGAAAGTACATTTAATTGCATTAAAAAGGTTTTTAGGTGTTGATACTCGCACGCCCAATGATTTTGTTTACGGTGAATTAAACCGGTACCCTATTCAGATCAATGCAATTGTAAGCTGTGTGCGATATTGGTTAAAGTTAACACGCTTGGAACCTCATCGTCTCCCTAGAAAGGCGTATGTAATGTTGAGGACGTTAGATGAGAGGGGAGCAAATACATGGGCAACAAATGTGCGATCATGTCTTTTTATGTATGGATATGGTTTTGTATGGTTAAATCAAGGTGTGCAAGAGATCAAATGTTTTTTAAGAAAATTTAAACAGCGACTTGTGGATTGCAGATGGCAAGATTGGCATAATCATGTACAAAATAGTGACCGGTATAAAATGTACTGTTTATTTGGGGGCAGTAATCATTGTGTTAAAACTTATTTGGAATTAAGTCTTGACAGGCATTTAGTTTTTATAATGACAAAATTTCGATTTGGTGTGTCAGATATTGGTGTTCATTATCATAGATATCGAAATGACACACAAGTAGCTGTAAAATGCCCACTTTGCATGGAAAAAGAAGAAGATGAAGTCCACTTTGTTTTATGTTGTCCGGTCTTACATAACTTAAGAGTGCAATTTATTGCTGAAAAATATTATAGAAATCCATGTGCATCTAGACTGTGTATTTTGATGGCGTCTAGTAACCCGAATATAATTAGAAAACTAAGTATATACTTGTACAAAGCCTTTAAACTAAGAGAAATTGCTCTATCGTGATTTAATCGGAATGAAAATATATGTCTGTTATATGTATAATGTTATGATGTACACACCCTTCATGAAGGGGCGATGCCTAAATGAATAAATAATCAATCAATCAATCTCTCTCTCTCTCTCTCTCTCTCTCTCTCTCTGTTTCGCACTCTCATTGCTCTCTATCTTTTTCTCTCTCTCTGCGCACTCCCTCTCTGTCTCTCTCTGTCTCTCTCTGTCTCTCTCTCTCTCTCTCTCTCTCTCTCTCAATCTCTCCCTATCTCTTTCTCTGCACTGTTCAGATGTCTAAAAATGACATCAATGGATGAACAACTTGTTTTCAATGATTACCTACCCTGCAATTGGAGATCCCATACAAGAAGGATGGTCCTGATTCGGCTCTTTGCAGTCCGCTGTACCATATAAGAAACTAAATACAAGAGAAAAAACATTGCGTCCACAAATATCGAAGATTCTTAGGACAAAAATATAACATCGGTCAAAACAACCTCAACTATAATAATAATAATAACAACAACAACAACAACAAGAAACGGTGCAAATCCAGACTAAAAGTTTGCTGTAGATGCTGGCACACATTTACACAGCCACATTCTGGCAAGGCTAAACAGTGTTGATATGACATAGAAAACGTCAAATACTACAATAGACACAGCCATGTAGTGGCAAGGATGAACAGTGTTGATATGACATAGAAAAACATTAAACACTACAATACACACAGCCATGTAGTGGCAAAGCTAAACAGTGTTGATATCACATAGAAAAACATCAAACTCCACAAAGTGAGCAGTAAAAAAAACATACACCAAGAATAAATAAAGTCATGATAAAATATACATTGCCAAGGTAAGAAGGTAAGAAAGTCGTACACAAACATGCAAACACACACACATACACACACGGTGAACAACAACAACAACAACACAGTATTGATAACTATTTTGACGTCAGAAACATCAAAGGTGGATCCATGCTTCCTGCTACATATCCCCCACCTCCACTGCAAGTTAACATTTCTTACTTATTGATTAATAATTCATCGAGTTCCTATCTCTGGGAGACATGCAGAGAAACTTCTCCAACACGCATTCCAAACAAACAAACAAGCAAACATGACTAACCTTGCTATCGACGAATTCAGATGCCTTTTCCACAGCTGGGGAACCAGTCTTACAGCAATGTCATTACACAGATGGCAGTTTGTATCATTGACATTCCTCCCTATCAACGAAGACAGTGTCAGCAGTGGAAAAACAATTCCTTCTGTAGGAGATACTAACTAATCACGATACAAAAAACAATGTGTTCTGTAGGTGGCACTAACTAATCACAATACGAAAAACAATGTCTTCTGTAGGTGGCACTAACTAATCACGATAGGAAAAACAATGTCTTATGTAGGTGGCACTAACTAATCACGATACAAAAAACAATGTCTTGTGTAGGTGGCACTAACTAATCACGATACAAGAAAAACAATGTCTTCTGTAGGTGGCACTAACTAATCACGATACAAAAAACAATGTCTTCTGTAGGTGGCACTAACTAATCACGATACAAAAAACAATGTCTTCTGTAGGTGGCACAAACTAATCACGATAGGAAAAACAATGTGTTCTGTAGGTGGCACTAACTAATCACGATAGGAAAAACAATGTCTTCTGTAGGTGGCACTAACTAATCACGATAGGAAAAACAATGTCTTATGTAGGTGGCACTAACTAATCACGATTCAAAAAACAATGTCTTCTGTAGGTGGCACTAACTAATCACGATACAAGAAAAACAATGTCTTCTGTAGGTGGCACTAACTAATCACGATACAAGCACACACGCTAAACTCCACAAGGATGGTAAAGCCATGTTGCTGCTTGAAGTTACACTAGAAATACTGTGCAGCAGTACTTATAGTGTTCAATTAACATCCGTTATTGAGTTTTCAGTGGACGCAGGAGAGAGAGGGAGAGAGATGGAAGAGAGAGAATGATGATAATGATAGTGCCATATGATTCACAATCCAAATGGAGAGAGATCTACATGTAGATCTATAGGGATGATAATGATAGTACCGTATGATTCACACTTCAAAAGGAGAGAGATCTATATGTATAGGAAGGACGATGAGGGGAGCGAGAGGGGGGGAGGAGAGTGAAAGCCAGCGGACAGCCTTCTGTCTCTGACCATTCTAAAGATCATACCGAGTTTGTTCCTAATGTGTCTACTTATGCAACTTGTTTATCTTCATCATCATTTTCATCACCTGAACTTCCATCCCATGGTGGGTCTCTAGACAACAGTTCATTTGACATTTCTCTGAATATCAGTACCCCCACCACCTCCAGTGTACCACCTACCAAATCTTGTAATGAGTTTGCTGTGGGTCTGTTTAATGCTCAGTCCACATCCAAGAAAAGTTATGAAATTCAAGATATTATCATAGAGAAAGACTTGGATGTTCTTGTGATCACAGAGACATGGCTTTTAGAGAAAGCTGCCGTGAATTGACAAAACCGAGCAAGTCCACAAAACCTACTTTCGAGAAAATCGACATTTTGTGTTGCGCTATATTACGCGATCGTTTCTGGAAGTTTAAGGGCATATTATAATGCAATTCCTCGATTTAAGAGTGCATACCTTGAATGTTAAAGAAATGTTTGATAGATTTGATGTTTTAAGACTATTTGTGGACTTGCTTTGTTTTGTCAGATTATTCTTGAGATAGATCTTTGTTGAAAACATGACAAAACCAAGCAAGTCACCCGCTTGGTTTTGTCAGTTTATTATTGAATTAAATCCTTGTTAAAAAAATTCACAAAACCAAGTAAGTCAAATCCGCTTGGTTTTGTCAGTTTATTATTAAGTAAATCCTTGTTTTCAAAATTCACCAAACCAAGTAAGTCCCATAGGCCGTTTCGTTTCTTTGTTAAAAAGTCTGTGAGTCACATAAGTTGGGTCTTGTAAGATGTGGGTGCGGCAGTTACAGTGAGTGTATATGTGTGCCTGTTTATTGTTTTTAGCCATTCTTCACTTAATATTCCTGGGTTGGTATGCAGAAGTCATGGGTTTTTTTGCTCTCCCTTCAAAATAATATTAGATGCAGCCAATTTAATTTTAAAAATACAAAACTAATTTCCTTTCAGTTTCCTATTGTAGCGATCTTCCTGCCTTTACACCACGTATATGTCTTGTATTTTGTTGCCCTTGTTGTGTGTCTGTAATATATTTGTTGTTGTTTGTTTGAATAGAATAGGCCCAACGTTTCCCGGCGTGTCGTAAGAGGCGACTAACAGGGGTAATGTTAGCACGGCATCACTGGGCGAAAGTCTTCTACACAGAAGTCACCGGCCAGGGCGAGGAACCTCACGTTGCTACAGGTTCAACGACCACGTGCTCGGGGCCAAGGCGAGCCACACTGTATTCGTGGATTTCGGCTGTGCCCAACAGCCTGGAGAGGATTGGGCACCGCCAGGTCCTTTTTTGCCCAAGACACACTACATGCATGATGACACTATCCACTAATTCCATACCGGATAGGTCGTCGCCCGGCTCAAGGACCGCGCCTTCCGTTGGCCACCAGGACGGAGGTCTTAAGTATGCTACTGATGGACAATTTAGCAAGATCCGCACGAGAAACAACATCGCCATAGGAACCTGGAATGTCAGGACCCTAACTGCGGAAGGAAAATTAAAAGAACTGGCCCACGAGTTGGACCGCTATCGATGGAACGTTCTAGGCATTAGCGAACTGCGCTGGAAAGGCCTAGGTGAAACAACGACAGACAAAGGCCACAAGCTCTATTTCAGCGGTAGAGATGACAGGCACGAACACGGCGTTGAATTCTTGGTCCACAAGAACATTCTAGCCACTGTCATGGGTTGCCGCCCAGTCTCCAGTAGACTCATTACCATCCGCCTGAGAGCAGCCCCTTTCAACATCACCATCATCCAGACCTATGCCCCAACATCAGACTATGACGACAGCGAAGTGGAAGATTTTTATGAAAATCTACAGGCGGTCCTTGACCAAGTGCCGAAGAAGGACATAGTCATAGTGCAAGGCGACTGGAATGCCAAGGTTGGCCAAGATGCGCACCACAATTGGGGAGACACATGTGGACCCCACTGCAACAACGAGACAAATGACAGGGGTCTGAGATTCTTGGAGTTTGCCAGATACAACAATCTGGTACTGGCAAACACGCTTGGTCTCCACAAAAACTCCAGACGATGGACATGGCACAGTCCCGGGGGGGGGGGGGGAGTATCACAACCAAATAGACTACATCATGGTCAAGAAACGCTTCAGATCAAGCATCAACATTGGCAGGACACGCACTTTTCCAGGAGCAGACATCGGAAGTGACCACGATCTCTTGGTGATGTCTTTCCGGCTCCACTTGAAGAGAGTAAATACTGCACTAGACTGAAGTTCGACCTGGACAAACTGCAAGACCCGGAGGTGGCAGAACTATTTCAGGCCACAATTGAAGGGAAATTTGCACCAGTGCTCATTTTGGGGGCTGGTGAAGTAGATGTCAACACCATGACCACCACCTTCAACTCAGCTGTGACAGATGCCGCCACTGAGATCCTTGGCAAGCACCGACCAAAGAAGAAGCCGTGGATCACACCTGAACTTTTGGATCTGTGTGATACACGAAGAGAGATTAAAAAAAAAGAAAGAAAAAGAACACCTCACAGGGAGCTGATGTCTACCGAAAAATCAACAATGACATCCGAAAAGGCATGCGCACAGCAAAGGAGAACTGGATAGAAGATCAATGCCAGGAAATAGAGAACAGTCTGAACAAGAACAACAGCAAGAAGGCCTACCAGACTGTAAAGCGGTTGACAAGTTTCAAACAGCCCAAAGTCTCCACGATCCTAAGCAAGTCTGGCATATGCCTTACAGAAGAACAAGAAGTCTTGGACAGATGGACAGAGTACTCCTCTGACCTTTACAACCATACACCAAAATGGAGACCCATCAGTTCTAGCATGTCCCGAGAACAGAGAAGAAGAAATCCTCCCAATTCTCCGGGAAGAAGTTGAGGCAGCAGTGCAATCGCTTAAGAAAGGGAAGTCAGCGGGAGTGGACAACATACCCGCGGAACTGCTACAAGCAGGAGGAGAAGCGATGATTTATGCCCTCACCATTATCTGTAACAAGATCTAGCAGAGTGGAGAGTGGCCTATACCATGGGCCCAGTCGCTTGTCATCACTCTTCCCAAAAAAGGTAACCTTCAGGGGTGTGAAAATTACCGCACCGTCAGCCTCATCATCCATCCCAGCAAGGTCCTCCTGAAAATATTACTCAACAGGTTGAAACCCCAAGCTGAACAAATCATAGCTGAAGAACAAGCAGGATTCAGGGCAGGGCGAAGTACCACTGAACAGATTTTCAACCTCAGAATAATCTGTGAGAAATACCTACAGCACCAACAACATCTATATCATGTGTTCATAGACTTCAAGAAAACGTTTGACCGAGTCTGGCATGCAGCTCTATGGGCAACAATGATAGCGTACAACATCAGACCTAAAATTATTGAAGTCATCAAAAACCTGTATGACAAGGCTACCAGTGCAGTCCTCCACAACAGCGCCATCGGGAACTGGTTCAGAACAACAATCGGTGTGCGTCAAGGATGCCTACTCTCTCCAACACCCTTCAACATCTTCCTAGAGCGCATCATTTCAGATGCTCTTGCAGATCACGAAGGCACAGTCAGCATAGGGGGTAGAGCAATCTCCAATCTTCGTTTTGCGGATGACATTGATGGATTGGCTGGAGAGGAACAAGAACTTGAACAGCTGGTACAGGGGCTTGACACCACCTCCAAAGCTTGTGGAATTGAAATAAGTGCAGAGAAGACCGAAATGATGACCAACAACCCCAATGGCATCAACACGGACATCAAAGTCAAAGGCCAATCCCTCAACACAGTGCATAGCTTCAAATATTTAGGAGCCATTGTATCAGACAATGGGTCCCGACAGGAAGTCCTCTCCAGGATCGCACAAACAACTGCTGCCCTGACAAGGTTGAAGCCATTTGGAAAGACAGGACCATCATTCTACATTCCAAAGTAAGACTGCTGCGCTCCCTTGTCATCTCCATCTTCCTATATGCTTGCGAAGCATGGACCCTCACAGCAGATCTACAACGAAGAATACAAAGCATGGAGATGAGGTGCTACAGAAGACTTCTGGGCATTTCCTATACCCAACACATCACCAACGACGAAGTCAGACAGACCATCACACAAGCCATTGGACAACACGATGACCTGCTCACAGTGGTGAAGAAACGGAAACTCCGATGGTATGGCCACGTCTCCAGATCATCAGGCCTTGCAAAGACTATTCTGCAAGGCACAGTGCAAGGAGGTAGAAGAAGAGGGAGACCGAAAAAGAGTTGGGAGGACAACATTCGAGAATGGACTGGTTTGACACTGAGCGAAGCCATCAGGGCTGCTGAGGACAGAGTGAGATGGAGTATGCTGGTTAAACGATCATCTGTGGTGCCCCTACGACCTCAGGGTTACGGGACAGGATAGGATAGGATAGGATAGGATAGTTTGTTTGTTTGTTTCCACACCTCGTGGAAGTTGCCGCGTAGGCGGAAGATCTACAGGATCCTTCATGGTGGGCAGGAAAGTACATGAAGAAAACTCTTTTTCAAAAAGCCGAACATGTCCTTTGCTGACCGAAATTTCGTCATCATTTTCACAGGAAAATAATATTGCACAGCAGCAATAACATGGATTCTCACTGGTCCACTTCATTTTAAGGCGCTTTCTCATTGGTCGGGAGGACTTACTTTTCTTTGTCAGGTTATTGTAGAAAATGACGTCATCATGCCAACTCGAGCATCAGCCAGAGGATCGCCGAAACAAAATCGCAGTGGACTTGCTTGGTTTTATCAGTTTATTCCCCCACTTAAATTTTTTTTAACAAGGACTTACTCTATGATATCTCCAAATCTAAACATAGTTCGGATTTGATTTTTACAGGTAATATGCGTCATTCTCTTGCAAGTTTGATGGCGCAAAAAACTCATTTTCGACCTTAGGTGGACTTACTCGGTTTTGTCAAATCACGGCAGAAAGGTGATGAGACAGTGATAACACAGATGACCCCTCCTAGCTATGTGTGTGTGCACAAAGCCAAACAAGCCAGATCAGGTGGTGGCATCGCTGTCATCTACAAAAGAACTTTATCTGTTGCTGTATTGGGAGATGAAACTTATGAAACATTTGAAGCTTTAAATTTGACTTTAACTTGTGGCAAAGTTACGGTACGGGTGTTGTGTGTGTACCATCCGCCATACTCCAAAAACTTCAGAGTCACTAATGTTATGTTTCTCGAGGGGATTCTACCAGTTCTTACTTCTCTTGCAACTTCAGCCAAACACTTGCTTATTCTGGGTGATTTTAACATTCACATTGACATACCTTCAGATCCAGACACAAAGAAAGTATCTCAGCTGCTGCAATCTCTGGACCTCGTACAACATGTGAAGGTGCCCACTCAGAAGAGAGGTCACACATTTGACTGGGTGATCTCTGGTGGTAGTCTCAGTCCTGGCCTTGTCAAGTCTGTGGAAGTGGAGGATTTGCAAGTGTCAGACCACTACCTGGTGACTGTCGTCACTGTCTTGCAGCGACCTGCTCGCCCCGTCAAGGTGGTCACCACCCGCAACATCAAGGGTAGATCTATGGATGTTGAGGCATTTAGACAGGACCTTCAGACCTCACAGTTGTTTACGTCACCCCCTAATGATATCGAGTTGCTGGCGTCCTTGTACATCTCTGTCACGGCCCCCGAGCGGGTTCCGTGACTTCAGCACATAAAGCGAGTGGAAAGGAATAAAACTCAAACAAAATAAACTAACACAAAATGCCAGAATACAATCACACTCTTTTATTCTACAATCACCATACAAACACAGGACAAAAGGGAACTAACCTTCCCTCAACCCCTAAATAGACCCCCGTCCCAATACTAACTAACAATTACCTCCCCTTGTAACAAACCCCAAATAGAACTAAACAACAACAGTTTCTTTACAAAATGTGTACAACAAAATCACAATAAATAAATCAATTCAAAATGTAAATCTTCAAATAATAAGCAATGGCGTTTGAATCTTTACTCATAAATTATTCTCTAGGCGAAGCTGTGGCACAGAAGCAATGTCTCAATGTTCTTGTCAAGTAGCTCAGAGAGCTAAACAGTCTCTTTCACAATAAGCGGATGATTCTTCTAACTAAATGAATATGTTTTTAGGTGTGGTGCAGTGTGAATCTGTGTGTGCATGAATTAGGTATGAAAACCTCCTGTAATGGTGTTGCCTCGATACATGGGCAAAACCTGCAGCAGTGGCAGAGATCACCACAACACTACTCTGTCGTAGAGGCAAAGGCACCCCCCAGGCTGGCTAGAACCCAATCAGCGTCAACAGCAGCAACATAAGTACAGCATAAGAAGCAACATCAGAAGCAACAGCGTTGAAATAATGCGTAGAAGTAACAGGTAGAAGTAATACGTAGAAGTAATACGTAGAAGTAATAGCCCACACCTGTAAGCATATACACAGTCTTAACAGCCTGCTCACAACAAAAACATTATATAATCTAATATAACACGCCGTCCTCCGTCCACCATCCTGACCTGTGTATGAATACCATGATAATAATACAAGATGCTATACACACATTTCCATAATATAAATCAACCTTTGATGCTTAATAATTCGCATCTTCTATAAACACAAACATTTATATAAATGTACATAATTATTGCAACCACACTTCAATCACACAGTCCTGATTCATTCCGCCTCCCACTATCACCACTGTCACCCCCAACAATTATAACACATCACGATTATCTCCCTTCTTTCATACTATCTTGCCGTACCATACTGTAAACATGCTTCCTTCATAATCATCACTTCATCTTTGTTCAGTATAATACATTCTATCGCTCTCTCCATACATACACCCTCACTCTCTCTCTCCCTCTCTATATTCCCCATCGTCGCCTTTGACCCACTTTTATAACAACAACAGCAACGACATTTCCCCATCACATATACAATAAGAAAATCATAAGAAAATCATATAAAATCAACAAAATTCATTATGCATCCTAAAATACATCCCCTTCCCCACACTCATCACCACTCATACGCGTACGCAGTTCTCGGAGCGCGCCACTAAAGAATTGAATAACAGGATTTGCTCACCTTTTAGGCCTCGGCTTGTGACACCCTTTCCCCCAACACCACAACACAACACAGCACTGTCACAAATACAATGGTTAGTCTTTTGAGAGTCACTTTGTCTTGCTATTGCTGGTTACTTCACTTTCCAAATAACACTTATAACTGAGGATGAGGTCACCTTAGCTCTGTCACAGACACTAAGTCTTGGTGGGTGTTTAATCGAGAATGACACACACCTTAAGCATATAACCCTACATTCGTTGACAAATGGTAGTTAATATCTTCCTCTCGAATTCTAAACATCCTTATCCCGACGAGGGCATAAGACCTTGGGTGGCTATATAAACAATAAACACACCCTTCCAACAGTACCCTACACTACAATGACCTCTGTCACAGGGTTACTGCCTCGTTAGATTCGATCCTCTCGCAACAGCATCTCAAACCACTCTGCCCTCCAAAAACGCGCCGGCCACAAGCAAAATAGTCGAGCTCTCGTCAGTATGCACATTCTTTATTACGTGTATCCCTATTCGGAAATTGGCCTACTCCCTGTCTTCTTCGTTATGCACGGACTTTACGAAACTGCACTTTCATACGCAAAAAGTAAATCGGTCACGCTATTCTATGTACACTATATACGGAGAAGTGTAACTTCGTAAAAAGTATAATTCTCCCTGCTATCTGAAAACTCGTGTCGTCACACAACCCCCCCCCCCAGTTCTTAACACCTTGAAGAACCTTAACTACGACGCGAATTCCAATACCCCCTATGCTACCTAATACTCCTACTGAGAAAAGCTGCTGGTCCATCGTCCTTCCCTGGAGTACGCTTTACAATCCTGAACGATGAATGTAGACGGATCGCCCACTTCATCAGTCTGTTCTTGTCTCCCCTGATGTGATCGTCGCCCCTGCTGATCGCAGATCGTGGTGCATTCCAGCTTCTTTTCGTCTTTCCGTCACGGGGTGTCTCTGACACGGTCGGTGTGACCGCCGATGCCGTCACGGTGGTCACCGGAATATTCCCGACCGCTGGCATGGTTTCCTCCTCCTCTACCCCCTCGTCGTCCACGTCGATCGTGGCCACCGTCGCCCTGGTATGGAACTTCTTCAAGAGATTGGCGTGGTATAGTTTGCTTTTCCCACGCATCCTGATCCGGTAGTCGCACTCTCCCACGCGTTCGATCACCTCGTACGGTCCTCGCCATGCTAGCTGCAACTTGTTGTGCTTTTCTGGCAACAGTAGCAACACTTGATCCCCCGCGTTGAACAAACGCCGTTTCGCTTTCTTATCAAAGTGCCGCTTCTGCTTGGCTGACGCGGTTCTGAGGTTTCCTTGTGCCAACTTACATGTCTCCTCGATGCGATTACGCAAGTCTACCACGTACTGGCTACTCAGTTTCACTTCCTCCTCTTGTATCTCCTTGGTCCAGAGGTCTCGCAACACAGCCATCGGTCCCCGCACGGTCTTTCCGTATAGAAGCTCGAAGGGAGAGAACCCTGTGGACTCTTGGGCTACTTCTCGGTACGCAAATAGTAGCGCTGGAATGTAGCGGTC
This sequence comes from Oncomelania hupensis, assembly GCA_036898135.1. Taxonomy (NCBI): domain Eukaryota; kingdom Metazoa; phylum Mollusca; class Gastropoda; order Littorinimorpha; family Pomatiopsidae; genus Oncomelania; species Oncomelania hupensis. Next base: position 57,676,363 of record CM072522.1, read on the forward strand.
CCACGCTGTAGGTTGCTCTGTGGCTAACTTCTTGAGCATGGACACTAGCGTCCCGTTGAATCGCTCAACCAGTCCGTTGCACTGGGGATGATACGGTGTGGTAGCCTTCCCGTGGATCGACAGTAGTCTGTTCATCTCCCGCATGACTTCAGACATGAATTGCGTCCCTTGATCTGTCAAAACTTCCCTAGGAACGCCCATCTCGACCAAATCTCCCACAGCGCTTCTGCCACCCTCTCTGCCTCTATGCCCTTGAGCGGTACAGCCTCGGGATAGCGTGTGGCATAGTCTACTACCACTAGGATGTACATATTACCCCGATCTGACTTGGGTTTGATGGGTCCCACAATGTCTACAGCCACCCTCTGAAATGGCTCGTCCACCAGCGGAAGTTGCTGTAGTGGTACTTTCCTCACCCGTCCCCTCGGTACTACCTTCTGACATTCTGGACAACTGGCGCAATACCTCCGTACTTCGGCACACATTCCCGGCCAATAGAACGTTCCCCAGATCCGCTCCCTGGTACGTTTCCCTCCCAAATGCCCAGCCATGGGTGGATCATGAGCCAACTGAAGGATCCCCCCTCTCAACTGTTTCGGGACTACCAGTTGCGTGACCTGGCTACCTCTCTTCGTGTGTACCCGGTACAACACCCCCTTCTTCTTGCGAAACTCAGCTGACGCCCTACCTGACGCTATCGCCCCACCACTCTGTGCCAACGTTCTCGCCTTCGCGAGCGTCTCGTCCGTCTCTTGCATCCTGATCAACTCTGGGGTGCTAACAGAGATCTGGGATGGTTCGACGACTGCTAAGGGTACCTCCCTCTTCTTCTCGGCCTTCACCTGCGCCCGAGTCTGCACTGCTGCAGCCATCGCGCATTCACCTCCGAACAAGGAAACCGGACTCTTTTCCCCGCTATCAAACGTTACCCAGTTACCCCGGATGATATCGGGCCCGTCCTCGAAAACCACCAGCTCTACTCTCCCCCTGACCAGCGCACAATCCAACTCCACCCAAGCTGTAGGTAGCAGACCCACGTTCGATCGATTCGCCAAGCAAATCTCGACAGTCCGACCCGTCAAATCAGCTGGTTTGACTAACCTGCTCGCGACTGCCCCTATCTCCGCCCCCGTATCTCTCAATACTCGAACGTCCTGCCCGTTCGCCCTACCTTGGCCCCATGGATCATAAGGTTTGATTGCACACACGCTAGCCCGAGGTGCGGTCTCCGATGAAATAGTCCGTCCCACTGTAACCTGGCCTACTGTCTGCGGTTTGACCTTGCAGTCCTTGACCACATGCTTCTCCGACCCACAACGGTAGCAACGACGTACCCCACTACCCCCTTCCGTCCTCCCTACCTTCTGACCCTGACTTCCCCTGTTGCTAGGTTGCTGAGGAGCCTCCGGTCGTCTGGGAAAACTGCGTCTCTGACTGGGCAGTACGGGTGCCGGTGCTGATGCTGCTCGCTTGGCGTCTACCACACGCTGTGCTAACTCTGCTGCGGCATGGCTAGTCTCAGGCAGATTCTCCCTCACGTAGATCTCTAACTCGGTAGTCATGATGGAGAAAAGCTGCTCTCCAATGAAGGTGTCCAGTACCTGCTCTACGTCGGTGATGTCTTTGTCGGCGAGCGAAAACCACTTCTTCACTAACGACCCTAGTCTCACTACCAGCTGAGGAAATGTTTCTGCAGCTTCCTTCTTGGCCTCTCGAAACTGCCTACGATAGTAGTCGGCGTCCTTCCTGAAGCGTTTCAACAGCGCGTTTCTCACAGTGTCGAAATCCTGGGCTTGCTCAGGCGTTAGACGAAGGTAAGTATCCCGGGCTTCCCCTTGTAACAAAGGCGCTAGCCTAACCGCCCATACCTCCCTCCTCCAACCCTGAATCTCTGCCACCCGTTCGAACATCTGGAGGTAGGCCTCCACATCCTCTCTCTCCTCCAGGGGTTTCAGTTTGACTGAGTATGCTGCCCCTCTATCTCTGGCCCTATTCTCCCTCTGATCAGCTCGGTCTTCATCTCTGATTCTACGTTCCTCCTCTAGCCTCATCTCAAACATCCTCCTTTCCTCTTCCTTAGCCGCTCTCTCTTCTCGCTTCTCATCTTCTATCCTCTGCTCCAACCGACGTCGGGCTTCCCTCTCAGCCTCTAACCTAGCTTCCAATCTAGCTTCTAGACGTCGACGCTCATCTTCTCTTTCTTTCTTTTCTTCCTCCCTAACTAATCTCTCCGCTGCCTCCCTCCTCATTCTCTCCCTCTTCTCTTCCTCCTTCTCTCTCCGTTCTTCTTCCCTGGCTACCCGGTCGGCTTCCAATCTAGCCTCCAGAAGCTTCTTCTCATCCTCCCTTCTCATCTCACTAACCACGTAGTGCGCTAACGCTCCGTCTCGGAAACCCAGACTTTCCCCAATCTGTCTAAACCTCTCGCTATCACTGAGCGCGACCTCGACTTTGCTCTGTGGACCGGGCGATTTGGCATACATCTTAGGCATAGTCATTTGAGTACTTACTGCGTAAGGTTCCTCCAACAACCCTGTCACTGAGCCGTCATCACCGAAGTCCCGCTCCTCCTGCTCAACCTCCTCCTTACGGGTCCTAGCGTCGCGGCGCATCGCGGCTCGAGCATCCCGCGTAGCCATGTCGGAAAAGAAGGGAAGAACGAATGTTAGTAATACACAAAACAAATAACACTTAACTGATACAAACACCTAACAGAATGAATACGCAACACAACAGTCACAGGAGCCGAGGAATCGTTCACCGTCGTACCCCTAAAGGCGAGCAAGTGAACCCTGCAACCCAATTCCCCGTTAATGCTGCACTCCGAGTGTGATCCCTAGTGCAATACACCCACACTCCCGCCAACCGCCCGCTGCGTACCCTTTCACACAACAACTCAAACACACAACATACACATCTGGCACTACCCTAACAAAATAAATGAGTCTATCCCACTTCTGACACCAAAATGTCACGGCCCCCGAGCGGGTTCCGTGACTTCAGCACATAAAGCGAGTGGAAAGGAATAAAACTCAAACAAAATAAACTAACACAAAATGCCAGAATACAATCACACTCTTTTATTCTACAATCACCATACAAACACAGGACAAAAGGGAACTAACCTTCCCTCAACCCCTAAATAGACCCCCGTCCCAATACTAACTAACAATTACCTCCCCTTGTAACAAACCCCAAATAGAACTAAACAACAACAGTTTCTTTACAAAATGTGTACAACAAAATCACAATAAATAAATCAATTCAAAATGTAAATCTTCAAATAATAAGCAATGGCGTTTGAATCTTTACTCATAAATTATTCTCTAGGCGAAGCTGTGGCACAGAAGCAATGTCTCAATGTTCTTGTCAAGTAGCTCAGAGAGCTAAACAGTCTCTTTCACAATAAGCGGATGATTCTTCTAACTAAATGAATATGTTTTTAGGTGTGGTGCAGTGTGAATCTGTGTGTGCATGAATTAGGTATGAAAACCTCCTGTAATGGTGTTGCCTCGATACATGGGCAAAACCTGCAGCAGTGGCAGAGATCACCACAACACTACTCTGTCGTAGAGGCAAAGGCACCCCCCAGGCTGGCTAGAACCCAATCAGCGTCAACAGCAGCAACATAAGTACAGCATAAGAAGCAACATCAGAAGCAACAGCGTTGAAATAATGCGTAGAAGTAACAGGTAGAAGTAATACGTAGAAGTAATACGTAGAAGTAATAGCCCACACCTGTAAGCATATACACAGTCTTAACAGCCTGCTCACAACAAAAACATTATATAATCTAATATAACACGCCGTCCTCCGTCCACCATCCTGACCTGTGTATGAATACCATGATAATAATACAAGATGCTATACACACATTTCCATAATATAAATCAACCTTTGATGCTTAATAATTCGCATCTTCTATAAACACAAACATTTATATAAATGTACATAATTATTGCAACCACACTTCAATCACACAGTCCTGATTCATTCCGCCTCCCACTATCACCACCGTCACCCCCAACAATTATAACACATCACGATTATCTCCCTTCTTTCATACTATCTTGCCGTACCATACTGTAAACATGCTTCCTTCATAATCATCACTTCATCTTTGTTCAGTATAATACATTCTATCGCTCTCTCCATACATACACCCTCACTCTCTCTCTCCCTCTCTATATTCCCCATCGTCGCCTTTGACCCACTTTTATAACAACAACAGCAACGACATTTCCCCATCACATATACAATAAGAAAATCATAAGAAAATCATATAAAATCAACAAAATTCATTATGCATCCTAAAATACATCCCCTTCCCCACACTCATCACCACTCATACGCGTACGCAGTTCTCGGAGCGCGCCACTAAAGAATTGAATAACAGGATTTGCTCACCTTTTAGGCCTCGGCTTGTGACACCCTTTCCCCCAACACCACAACACAACACAGCACTGTCACAAATACAATGGTTAGTCTTTTGAGAGTCACTTTGTCTTGCTATTGCTGGTTACTTCACTTTCCAAATAACACTTATAACTGAGGATGAGGTCACCTTAGCTCTGTCACAGACACTAAGTCTTGGTGGGTGTTCAATCGAGAACGACACACACCTTAAGCATATAACCCTACATTCGTTGACAAATGGTAGTTTAATATCTTCCTCTCGAATTCTAAACATCCTTATCCCGACGAGGGCATAAGACCTTGGGTGGCTATATAAACAATAAACACACCCTTCCAACAGTACCCTACACTACAATGACCTCTGTCACAGGGTTACTGCCTCGTTAGATTCGATCCTCTCGCAACAGCATCTCAAACCACTCTGCCCTCCAAAAACGCGCCGGCCACAAGCAAAATAGTCGAGCTCTCGTCAGTATGCACATTCTTTATTACGTGTATCCCTATTCGGAAATTGGCCTACTCCCTGTCTTCTTCGTTATGCACGGACTTTACGAAACTGCACTTTCATACGCAAAAAGTAAATCGGTCACGCTATTCTATGTACACTATATACGGAGAAGTGTAACTTCGTAAAAATATAATTCTCCCTGCTATCTGAAAACTCGTGTCGTCACAATCTCGACGCTACTGACTCTGCTGGACAAGTACGCCCCTCAAACCCAAAAGTGTATTGTGGAGCGGCCAGACACCACCTGGTACACCAGCAGCGTGCGGACTGCTAAGAAAGCCGGACGCCTTACCGAGAGGAAATGGCGGGCATCACGCCTGGATCGTCAACTGTACTGCCAGGCACGAGACCGATGTAGACGGGAGAGGGAGAAGGCCAAAGCTCAGCACATCACAGAGCAGCTCAACTCTGCCACTTCAGATCCCAGGAAGATGTTCAGCATTGTAAACGGTCTTCTCGGTAGGGACTTTTCACCGCCCGTCCTGCCATCATTGGACAATCGGTCTGCTGCCGATGCCCTCCTTGACTACTTTGAGAACAATATCAAATTGATACACGGCAGTTTTGGACCTGCCATGAAGATACCACCATCTTCTAATCCCTTCGCCGGAACCCAGCTGATCGATTTTCAGGCAGTTACCCCAGACAATCTGGAGAAAATCATCAAAAAGTGTTCCCCCACCACTTCATTGGTAGACCCCATTCCCACACAAGTTATCTTGGACAATCTAGACCTACTTCTCCCTGTTCTTGTGAACATCATAAACTGCAGCCTGTTTTCATCCACTGTTCCCAAAGCCTTTAAAAGTCACTGTGCTGTCGTGAAGCCTCTTCTTAAAAAAACACAACCTGGACCCTAATGTTCACAAAAACTACAGGCCAGTAACTTGCCATATGTCTCCAAGCTTTTGGAACGTGTAGTTGCTTCACATCTCTCCGCACACTTGGAAAGCAACTATCTGCTGGACACATTTCAGTCTGCCTACAGAGCAAGCACAGCTGTGAAACTGTTCTTCTGCGTCTGGTCAATGATCTTCTTTGCAACGCTGACGCAGGAAATGTGACACTCCTGGTCCAGCTGGACTTCAGCGCTGCGTTCGACGTGATTGATCACGACAGACAGCTGCACCGCCTTCAGTTTGAAGTAGGAATCACAGGACCTATGCTAAAGTGGTTTCATTCGTATCTGAGTGATCGCTTTCAACACATTTCTGTTGGCCAGGCCTCTTCAAGAAAAATTCACCTACAGGGTACCTCAAGGATCTGTTCTGGGGCCAATTTTGTTCTCCCTGTACACAACCCAGCTTGGCCGCATCATTGAAAAGCATGGTCTCCTTCGCAAAATTTTCGCTGATGATACAGAGATGTATCGCTCGTTCCGACCAAACCCACAATCCACACAAGAAGCACTGTTAGACATTGAGAGCTGCTGTTTGGAAGTGAAGGCATGGATGTTAGAAAACAGGCTCAAGCTGAATGGTGACAAGACTGAAGTGCTCTTGAGTGGCTCAAAGTTCGCCCTTGAAAAGGTGAAGGTAGTGTAGGTTGGTGAGGCTAGCATCCCAGTGTCAGCTTCAGTTCTAAGTCTCGGCCTACACTTAGACTCCCATCTGACTATGTCTGAGCACGTCAGTTCCGTCATTCGATCATGCTATTTTAATCTGCGTACAATTGGAAAATTACGTCCTCTCATTAACAAGAAAACTGCAAACTCTGTGGCTGTGTCAATGATTTTGTCAAGACTAGATTATGCCAATAGCTGCCTTTGGGGCATCTCAAAGAGTGATATAAGTAGGCTACAGCGTGTACAAAATACTGCTGCCAGAGTTGTGACTCGGAAACGAAAGTCCGACCACATTACGCCATTGCTGAAAGATCTTCACTGGCTCCCTGTCTAGCAAAGAATTGACCACAAACTCCTCACCATTGTGTACAATTGTACGAACAACTCCGCTCCCCAATATCTCAAAGAACTCGTCTCCCCTCACGAACCCCAACGTTGTCTTCGTTCTTCCTCACAAAAACGGTTAAGACTTCCAAGCGTGAAGTCTGGCAACACCAACAAGAAAACAATTGACTATCGGGCCTTCTCCAACACAGCTCCAATGCTATGGAATGGTTTTCCCATGACCTTGAAACAATCCAGCTCTGTGGCGGTTTTTAAGAGAGCCTTGAAAACGTTCTTTTTCACATCTACCAAATAAACGTTTAAGAAATCAGCTGTGCATAGTTTTTTTGTCTGATGGCCACATCTTTATCTCTTTTTTCCTCTCCACAAGCGCAATGAGCATGAACCTTGTAATCGTGGATACCTGCGCTATACAAGTCTACATCATCATCATCATCATCATCATCATCATCATCATCATCATCATCATCATCATCATCATCATCTTCATCATCATCATCATCATAGGGATGATAATGATAGTACCGTATGATTCACATTCCAAAAGGAGAGCGTTGTATATGTATGCACAATAACATGACGTACTGCGTACAGATAGGTTCTTGGAATTGGGCAGTCTTTAGTTATTTGGTATACCGCTCATTGTTCGTTTTACAGAGAACATATTTAAATACGATAAAGATGACATGCTGACAGTGGTGAAGAAACGGACTCATTTCATTAGTCGAAAGACATTTTCAAAAATTAGTAAAAAGCAAAATAGTATGTCCTGTTTAAGAAATATTTCAAGAGTTATATACAAAATGCGCTTGGATTCGTGGATTACAAAATATGTAAAAGGCATTACTTGTATATGCCAGCAACCTATTATTATAAATCAGTTATTATTTGAGTGTTCATCATTGTTACCATTATACACAGAAAAAGATGTAATGATAAAAAAACACTGATGACATTAATAATATATTGTACAACAACATAATAATAGAAAATAAATATCCAGCATTATTCTTAGTAGATCTACTAATTTAAGACACTTTTTTTAATGTATAGTGATTTAAATAATACATATGTGTGTATGTGTGTGTGTGTGTGCGCGCGAGAGAGCTTTTGATCAAGTGTTTGTAATTTTATGAATGGCTAAAATCATTAAAAAAAATGAATAGACTTTAAAAAAAAAAGAACTGAACTGTGCAGAAACGGAAGATCCGATGGTATGGCCAGAGCACCAGGATTTACAAAGACCATCCTACAAGGCACAGTGCAAGGTATGGCCAGAGCACCAGGTTTTACAAAGACCATCCTACAAGGCACAGTGCAAGGTATGGCCAGAGCACCAGGATTTACAAAGACCATCCTACAAGGCACAGTGCAAGGTATGGCCAGAGCACCAGGTTTTACAAAGACCATCCTACAAGGCACAGTGCAAGGTATGGCCAGAGCACCAGGTTTTACAAAGACCATCCTACAAGGCACAGTGCAAGGTATGGCCAGAGCATTAGGATTTACAAAGACCATCCTTTTTTTCTTTTTTTTTCTTTTTTTTATTTTTATTTTTTTTGAACCTCAGTTGCATGCAGATTGAGTCTTCCCTCTTTTTTTTTTTCTTCTTTCTTTTTTTTTTTCATTCTTTTTTTTTCTCGTTTTTTTTCCTTCAAATAAAGGGGTTTCTCAGATCTTCTTCATTCGTTCTTTTTTTTTTAAATTAATATTGTTTGTTTTTTATATTTCTGTCTTAACCTTTCTTCTCTTTTTCTAAATAAGCAAACAAGAAGAAAAAAACAAACAACATAAAACAAATCACTATTACAGAACAGCGTGACTTGGTCTTCACAGGTATCTAAACAGGAACACAAGCAACAAAGACCATCCTACAAGGCACAGTACAAGGTATGGCCAGAGCACCAGGTTTTACAAAGACCATCCTACAAGGCACAGTGCAAGGAGGCAAAAGAAGAGGAAGACAGAAAAGGAGGTGGGAAGACAAAACTCGAGAATGGACCGGCTTCACACTGAGTGAAGACATGAGGGCTGCTGATGAAGACAAAACTGGAATGTGCTGTTTAAATGATCACCTGTGGGGCTCCAACGACTTTGGGGTTTTGGTTTAGGAGAGAATAGTATTGAAATTAACACATGCTTCCACATGTTTAATGTTAAATATCAACATAGCAGTATTGAAGATACATTGTTTATGTGGAGAAGGACTATGTAGATGGTGGTATGTATCAACAGTGGGTACACTGCAAAAGCAACAATATAGTTAACAATCATCTCCATGGGAACCCCCGTTGGGGTGCCGGGGGTTTCAGTATACATAGTATCCCCACTTTCTGGGAATTTAGTGCTTTAAGTTCCCACTGTCGCTGTCTTTCTCATTTGCTCTTTCTCATTCCTGCTCTGTTCTATCAATCTCCTATATTATCTTCTTCTTCGCTAGACCAGTCATCTACCTTTTTTCTTGAAAACTCTTCCAGGACAAGACTCCTTAATTGTGTATGAGGTCTGTTGGATCAGCTTGGGAATATTGGACGCTTTCTGCCAGGTGGTCACTAGGGCTTCCTATGATGTTATTATTTAGCAATGTAGGCATTTTATATGTATGTGTTTTGTTGATAATTTATAATGATGTTTGTACTCTATTTTGTTTTTGTAAACGGGGGTTCGATAAATTAGAGTGCAGCCTCAGCGTCCCATGTGTGGGATGTCTTTATTGTAAAGTGACTGGCTGGTGGAGAGCTTTCAGTTTTACCACTAGGGTTGTTTCGGCAGATCTTTTATGCGGATCAGGGGTTGTCCGGTCCTGACTTGGCTCGGAAGAGTCCGCTGGACCTAACGCAATAATAATTTAATATAATCTCCATGGCCCTCAACAATAGTTTCAATACATCGACTGTCTCTATGTTAAATACACTGACATAGCAACAATGTAGTTAACTATCATCTCTATGGCCCTCAACAATAGTTTCAATACATCCACTGTCTCTATGTTGAGTACACTGACATAGCAACGCTATAGTTAACTATTATCTCTATGGCCCTCAACAATAGTTTCAATACATCCAATGTCTCTATGTTGAGTACACTGACATAGCAACAATATAGTTAACTATTATCTCTATGGCCCTCAACAATAGTTTCAATACATCCACTGTCTCTATGTTGAGTACACTGACATAGCAACAATATAGTTAACTATCATCTATATGACCCTCAACAATAGTTTCAATACATCCACTGTCTCTATGTTGAGTAGGAAGGGAAGGGATCAGTCTTTCCGCCGATACTACAGGGTAGATTACTAATTAATAGATCATGATACTACATGGTAGATTACTAATTAATAGATCATGATACTACATGGTAGATTACTAATTAATAGATCATGATACTACATGGTAGATTACTAATTAATAGATCATGATACTACATGGTAGATTACTAATTAATAGATCATGATACTACATGGTAGATTACTAATGAATAGATCATGATACTACATGGTAGATTACTAATGAATAGATCATGATACTACATGGTAGATTACTAATGAATAGATCATGATACTACATGGTAGATTACTTATTAATAGATCATGATACGACATGGTAGATTACTAATTAATAGGTCATGATACGACATGGTAGATTACTAATTAATAGATCATGATACTACATGGTAGATTACTAATTCATAGATCATGATACTACATGGTAGATTACTTCTTCTTTCTTCTTCTGCGTTCCTCCAAATGGGGCCTCATATGTCCAGGTTTGTCAAACTTATGAAGCGGGCAGTGGTTTCGAGGTCTTGCTTGGAGCCCCAGAGTTTTACGTCCAGCGTCTGTCCTGCAGGCCAGAGTTGTGTCCTGGCATTCTGGTACTGGGGGCAGGACTGCAGGATGTGCTCTGGGGTCTGGAGGTCTGTGTTACACGGGCAGTCAGGGGTGTGTGACAGGCCCAGGCGATGCATGTGGTAACGCAGGCGGCAGTGACCAGTTCGTAGCCGGAAAATCGTGGTCTGTTCATGGCGCTGGAGGTGTGCCATCTGGTCGTCAGATGGAGGGTCATGCTGGGTGGTCCAGGTTGCCTGGAAGTGCCGCTTGACCAGAGTCTTGGCTTCCTTATACGAGACTGGGGGGTGTGGCTGCTCCATTTTGCTGCCCGACTTAGCCAGCCTGTCCGCCTCCTCGTTTCCTGACAGACCACAGTGAGCAGGTATCCACTGAACTGCTACCTTCGTGTATTGCGAGAGGGCAATCAACAGTCGCTGTGTGTCTCTTTCCAGCTGTTCACTGGGCGACTGCAGGCTCTCGATGATGGAGCTCCATTTTGACGTCAAAATAGTGTTCCGTTAGGGTTAGGGCTGTGTTAGGCTTAGGGTTAGGTGAAGGGTTAGGCTTTGGGTTAGGGTAAGGGTTAAGGATAGCTTCAAAACATGTCAAAATTATGACAAAATCATGGTAAGTGTGTCAAAATAATGTCTATAGAGTTTAATGACAGTCATCACAACGTCGTTTCAACAAAAAAGTGTGTGTATGTTTGTGCGTGTGTCTGTGAGGGAGAGAGAGAGGCTGTGTCATTGTGGCTGTGTGCGTGTGTCTGTGAGGGAGAGAGAGAGGCTGTGTCCTTGTAGCTGTGTGCGTGTGTCTGTGAGGGAGAGAGAGAGGCTGTGTCATTGTAGCTGTGTGCGTGTGTCTGTGAGGGAGAGAGAGAGGCTGTGTCATTGTAGCTGTGTGCGTGTGTCTGTGAGGGAGAGAGAGAGGCTGTGTCATTGTAGCTGTGTGCGTGTGTCTGTGAGGGAGAGAGAGAGAGGCTGTGTCATTGTAGCTGTGTGCGTGTGTCTGTGAGGGAGAGAGAGAGGCTGTGTCATTGTAGCTGTGTGCGTGTGTCTGTGAGGGAGAGAGAGAGGCTGTGTCATTGTAGCTGTGTGCTTGTGTATGTGGGTGTGTGTGAGTGCGCGTGCGATCGTTTGTATGTGCATATTTGTGTGCGAATGTGCACGCTTGTCAGTTTGTAGGTATTTGTGCCCGTCCAGATTTGAAAGATGTCGGCAACAGGGGCAGGACAGCTGGTGTGTGTTATCTGTCACCTAGAGAGGATCCAGCTGATGCTTGTACCAGGTTATAAGCTGGGCCGCTTTTTTGACCTGAACTGCTATGGAATTTATAACTTGCCCATAATGTATCCACGTATTCAAGTATGCACAAACAAAACACACACACACACATACACACACACACGCACACACACGAACAGAGTAGGAATGAGAAAGAACAAAGGAGAAAGACAGCGACAGTGGGAATTTAAAGCACTAAATTTTCAGAAAGCGGGGATACTATTTATACTGAAACCCCCCTGCAAACCCACTGGGGGTGTAACATCAGTTACTGAGAACAAATACCAACAAGATCAAGATATATATTTTACGTTTATAAGACTTCAAGCAAGATGAACCTTTCTGTACAAACAAGGTATTAAATAATAAGAAATAATAAGGATATTTATATAGCGCTTTTTTCCATGAAAAAGTCAGTTCAAAGAGCAAGGTATTAACAATTAACGAATTACTTTTCAAAATTAATTATCATTTCTGAAAATACTTCTGTCTTCTATTTGTAATTCCCAAAAATCAATTTTGAAATAATTCAGGGTATTGAAATATTACGAAAAAAATATATTTAGAAAGCTATGTAAGGATCAAACGAGAAATCAACGCATAATTCGCACATGAAATCAATATTGAAAAGAGAACGTATCAATCTAGCAATTCACTGTAAATTGAAGTCCAAAATGAATGCACAGACTTCGTATTCTTCAACAGGAAAGTGGAATCGAATGTAAGTACAACACGCTACAACATGATTTATCACTATCTTGGGAGGCACTGTGGTCTAATGGTAGTGCTTCGGCTTGCGGATCTGAAGGTCCCGGGTTCGAGCCCTGGCCGGGCCATTGTGTTGTGTCCCTGGGAAAGACACTTCACTCCTGTTTTCCTACTCCTTCGGATGAGAGTATAAACCGAGGTCTAGTCTGTGTGTCGCATACATTCCACTATAACGGACTTTAAAGATCCTGACGCTCATGTCCTAGACGGGCGAGTGCCGGTAACAAGAACACACCTAGCATGCACTTGGTCCTTCTCCCCCATCCCTGGCTGCCCAGGATTGTACTCAGTTGTCCGGGCGTCAGACCATGCGCCCAAAGGCTGCGGATGGGCGTCTCGGGCGGTTTGAGTTAGATCCTGTATCGGCCAGCGCCTTGATCATTAGGCTAAGGCGCCTTAGAAATGACGAACATTATTATTATTATTATTATTATTATTATTATTATTATTATTATTATTATTATTATTATTATTATTATTATTATTATTATCTGTAATATACACCACTATACATTGACAATGGCGACTGACTCACTGACTTTACTATACAACACTAAACATTGACAACAACAACTGACTTATACAACACTATACATTGACAACGGCGATTGACTAACTGACTTTACTATACAGCACTATACATTGACAACGGCGATTGACTTTACTATACAGCACTATACACTGACAACAACGACTGACTAACAGACTTGACTATACAACACTATACATTAACAACAACGACTGACTAACTGACTTGCCTATACAACAGCTACATCAACTGAGATGCGCTATGTTTACAATGACTATACAACAGCTACATCAACTGAGATGTGCTATGTCTACAATGACTATACAACAGCTACATCAACTGAGATGTGCTATGTCTACAATGACTATACAACAGCTACATCAACTGAGATGTGCTATGTCTACAATGACTAAGGAGAGAATGGCAACGTTCTTTACATTATACAATTATTTTCAACATCACAATTCAGTTCATATAAATCATTTCTTTGTTGCACAATTATTGAAAGTACAGAAAAGTTATCAAATTATTTAACACATCTTCAACCAGCCTGAGGAATTTTCCAAACGGTCATTATTTCAGCCAATCAGAAAATAACACTATTATTTTGAATAAGAAATATCACTTATTCTTCGTATTTGGTCATGAAATCTAATCAGTATTACACTTATAGAGACATTAATTATAAACACTGTTTGATAATACATGGAATAAAGAAATGTAGTAAAACAAGTACAAAGACATTCCTATCATCTGATAATACATGAAATACAGAAATGTAATAAAATAAGTCCAAAGGCATTCCTATCGCTTGATAATAAGTAAACAATGAAATGGATCAACACAATCACTATACGACAAGTGTCCATTGGGAGCTTGAGGTAAATGTCCAAGATCATGGCAAAACCAAAATCACCAATACTTTGCATTTCAATGTCACCGATTGATTTAAGTTTCTTCTGGGCACATCTTGAACCGGCCAGTGGAATTTTCCAAACGTTAATTATCTCAGACAATCAGAAAATAACACTATTATTTAAATTAAGAAATATCACTTATTCTTCGTTCAGTTCAGTTCAGTTTGTTTATTGTCTTTTCCAGCAAGCTGATAAGACATTTAAAATAAAATAAAAAAATTAAAAAAAACACAAAAAAAAAACATAAATAAAATAAAAATAAATAAATAAATAAATAAATAAATAATAATAATAATAATAATAATAATAATAATAATAATAATAATAATAATAATAATAATAATAATAATAATAATAAATTTTAAAAAAAAATAAATAAATAAAAAAAAATAAAAATAAAAATAATAATAATAATAATAATAATAATAATAATAATAATAATAATAATAATAATAATAAATATAATAATAATAATAATAATAATAATAATAATAATAATAATAATAATAATAATAATAATAATAATAATAATAATAATAATAATTAAAAAAAAAAATTTTAGATGAGATTACCAACAGGAGAGTCCAGCAATACTTTGGACAATTTGATTTTGACAATTAAAATTAACAATTTTATTCTTCGTATTTGATCATGAAAACTAATCAGTATTACAATTATAGAGACGTTAATGATAAACGCTGTTTGATAATACATGGAATAAAGAAATGTTATAAAACAAGTACATAGACATACCTATTGTTTGATAATACATGGAATAAAGAAATGTAATAAAACAAGTACATAGACATTCCTATAGTTTGATAATAGCTAAACAATGAAATGGATGACAAGTGTCCATTGGGAGCTTGAGGTCAATTTCCTACATCATGGCAAAACCCCAAATCACCATTACTTTGCATTTCAATGTCACCGTATGTTTTAAGATTTTTCTGGGCACCCATTTTCATGTAGAATATTGCAAGGTCCATAAATCATATGGGCTTTACCCCTCTAGTTGCACAATAAGATGTCTTCTGTTGATGTTGTTAGTTGCTCATGTTGTTGATGTTGTTGGTTACTGCTGTCCTTGCTGTTGATGTTGTTAATTACTGATGTCCATGTTGTTGATGTTATATATGTGCTTTGCAGTCGTTGCAGCTGCTACTGGCGGAGTTGATGTTATCGTTGCTGTTGCTACTACGACAGTGAGTTACTGCTGCTGATATTGTGATTGCTATTTTTGGTTATAGCTGTTGTATGTGCTTCTGACAGAGTTACTGTTATTGTTGGTGTTACTGCTGTTACTGAGAGTTACAGTTATCGTTGGTGTTACTGCTGCTACTGACAGAGTTACAGTTATCGTTGGTGTTACTGCTGCTACTGACAGAGTTACTGTTATCGTTGATGTTACTGCTGCTACTGACAGAGTTACTGTTATTGTTGATGTTACTGCTGCTACTGACAGAGTTACTGTTATCGTTGATGTTACTGCTGCTACTGACAGAGTTACTGTTATCGTTGGTGTTACTGCTGCTACTGACAGAGTTACTGTTATCGTTGGTGTTACTGCTTCTACTGACAGAGCTACTAGTGTTGGTGATGTTGCTGATGGTGTAGCTCTCCTTGTAATTTCTCACAGCGTCACTGTAGTTGTTAGAGTTACTGTTATTGTTGGTGTTACTGCTGTTACTGACAGAGTTACTGTTATCGTTGGTGTTACTGCTGCTACTGACAGAGTTACTGTTATCGTTGGTGTTACTGCTGCTACTGACAGAGTTACTGTTATCGTTGGTGTTACTGCTGTTACTGACAGTTACTGTTATCGTTGGTGTTACTGCTGCTACTGACAGAGTTACTGTTATCGTTGATGTTACTGCTGCTACTGACAGAGTTACTGTTATCGTTGATGTTACTGCTGCTACTGACAGAGTTACTGTTATCGTTGATGTTACTGCTGCTACTGACAGAGCTACTGTAATCGTTGGTGTTACTGCTGCTACTGACAGAGCTGCTGTTATCGTTGATGTTATTGCTGTTACTGACAGAGCTACTAGTGTTGGTGATGTTGCTGATGGTGTTGCTCTCCTTGTGATTTCTCACAGCGTCACTGTAGTTGTGGTTGTCAGGGTTACTGTGGTTGGCAGTGTCGATGTCGTCGCCGCTGCTGTTGTTGTTGCTTCTACTGTGGCCGTTGCTGCGGAACACGTGGTTTCTTGGTGTCACGATCTCCTGACTGTCGGCGACGTCGTCGTCGGTGTTGACGCTGCTGGGCTGGTGGTGATGATGACGACGATGATTGTGGTGGTGGTGGAGGTGGTAGTAATGGAGTGGAGGTTGAGGCTGTCGCTGGTGTCCACGTGGTCGCCGCTGTCTGAAAAGAGACAAAGCGTCGCCAACTAACCGTCAACCTCAACCTCATCGTCGCCACTTTCGTTGTCGCTGTCATCATCTATCGGCTACGAAAGTATCTTTCTTTGAGTTTAGCATCTTAGTTAATATTAAACAAATTTGCATCATCATTTTCACCCATCATCAATCATCCATCCATTCATCCATCAATCATCCATCCATCCTTAGCGTCATCCGTCCATACATGAATCATCCATCCATCATCCATCCATCATCATCCATCAATCATTCATCCATCAATCATACATTCATCAATCATCCATCCATCAATCCTCCATCCATCAGTCATCCATCCTGCCATCATCATCCATCCGTCATCATCCATCAATCATCATCATCATCATCATCATCATCATCATCATCATCATCATCATCATCATCATCATCATCACCATCAACACTGCTACTACTTCATCAATGGATAGTCACTTCTTAGTGGATACAAACTATGATATTATCGAACGTGTTTTAATAGTGGTTCTTTTTTTTCTTGTATTAACATTGTAATTTATACACTGTTACATTACATGTCTATATTTATATTGCAGGTATGTGTACATTGTATTTTATACACTGTAACATTATCTGCATACATTGATGTTGCAGGTATGTGTACATTATATTTTATACACTTTTACATTACATAAAATTTCAGTTATAAGCGGAGATAACAGTTGTAATACTTTACCGCCCAGTTCATCAACTCCTCTTGAATTTGTTTGATTAAGGTTATTTAGTGTTTTATAAACAAAGTATGTTGACAAAAAATGAATATATGTTTTATTTCTTATTTTTTTGAACTCATAACATTCTGCAAAGTTATGTAGATTAATGTTTTTGATTTGTCAGCAATTATAATTCTATCAAACATTTTGACAAACCGTAAATTCAGTGTATCAAGGTAAATATTTTTAATAGCCGTGTGTCATGGCTAAACTGTGGTGGAGGGGGCATGGGTGACCATTTCTTTCAACGGACAGTACAATGGTCAAGCCAAACTGCGAAAGTACAGAAAGGGCAGCGTTGTTTTTGATCAAACGGTACAATAACAAGATGTTATTGAGAGTGTGGGTCAGGGAATTGGCTAATAGATTATACAATTTAGCACGTGCTGAGGCCAAGGGCATGTTTGTGCCGATTCTACCAACCAATCATTGGGCTCAAATTGGTTGCACAAATGCAGTAAAGTGCTGGAACTTGTTGTTGAACTTGGACAGCAAGCGGGTCGTTAGAGGGGAGCAGGGAACAGAAGCCAAGAGGAGACATTAAACTGGTAACCGGATTGTGGTCGAAGTGAAGACACCCGGGAGGTTAATGAGTTATCGAGAGCTAGGTAGCTGTCACTCATTTATGGAGCGTCATCGGGCGGGATCCATGTGATGTCGTCAAAGAGAAATCTCTTATCATAAGTCGGTAAGTGAGATTCGACCTCTGGAACCTTGTCTCTAGCGATCGTCAAAGAGAGAAAGGGGGGGAAGAAACTATTTAGGGAGGGCTGGTAGCAAAAATGTGTGAATGAGAATGTATAACGTGAAATTGTACGTCTTTAAACGTTTATAAAAATATGTTAATTGTTAGGATGTTATATTTAGAAATGTTTTCATGTTAAAACGTATTTTTGTTGTAAATAATAAAATGATGAACGGAGGCAGTCAGCCAGAGTCAACAGAGAGAGGTGAAGAGAAAATTGTATATACATGATAAAAAACGGAACAAATGTATGTTGAATATGTGGAATTTTTATAATGGTTGTATGCTGTATAAATCGTATGAATATAACGAAATGGAAAATAAAATTGTGAATATATGTATTAGAGAAGTTATGACCATGTAATTTTCTTCAGGAGGCGAGGCGAGCAGACCAGGGTAGTTAAGAGTATTAGATATAGAATTAAAATATTATGCCAGAATAGTAGCCTGTACTATTATTGATTTCAGGTTGGACTTATTGTTATTGTTGGATGCGTCGTCAACGGGACGTCTTGGTGGTATCCGACTCGTTGGAGTCGTCTCTACGGCGATCTTGGCTGTAGTGGGCATTCCTCGGTCATCCGTGGAAGTGGGGGTTACTGTGTGAGAGTGCAGTGCCTGCCGTAGAAGTCATCTGAGGTGGTGGAGAGAAGCAGAGAAGGAAGAGAGGGGAGAAATCAACGGAACTAAGGGGCCGTCTGGAAAGTGGATCGTCAGTACTAGGAAGAGCAAAGCCGTCCGTCGGTAGTTATAGCAAGAAAGAATAGCACCATAGTAGTTTTAGAAATAAATTCGCAGTTTTGGACACCGGGACAAATGAAGACTTATCATCCAGTGACTCTAGTTAAGATTGTGTGAAATTCTACATGGACAACTCCTACATCCGCATTGGATTGTTGAACTGTGCGCGTGTGAACTTTAATTAGGGAAAATAAAAGAGAAGTGCACAGCTGGACCTCATCATCAACGGCTGTGCACCTAGCGTGTATATATATATGACTGAACTGGGGCATCAGGGGGGATTTTATATTGTTATTTAGATTACCATTGTGTATATAATATTTTGTGTGTGTTTAAATTAGAAACGACCAGGTGAGAGAGTGATTTTGTTTTGATTCATGATTATACAAATGTGTTGATTGTGTAGGGTTTTGAACGGTTTATGATTTAATTTTGTTTTTACATTTGTCCTTGGTTTCATTCTTTTGTTTCTTTATTTGGGTTTTTAATGACATGTCTTATTGAATAAATGTTATATTTGTATTTTTGCAACTTATTTCGCTAGTTGTGTTCTTAGTTTAGTTTAGTGGGAGAAAGGACGCTCGCACACGCATCACCCACCCCTATCTACCCTATCACTCCTTGCATGAAGGACAAGTCACCTACTTTAAACACCAGAGGGAGGAAGTAGGCCTGACAAAAGTGGTGGACCTGCGGGTGACACAGGGGTACGTAAAAGAATCCGGGGGACAAACAAAAACACCGGGTACATACAGGGAAACATCAGCGTGTGGCGTGAGCGTTCAGGGGAAAGAGGGTAGTAGTTTAGGGACATAGAACGTAGTTTTTTTGTGTGTGTGTTAGGTATAGATTTTATATGTTGTTATTATGTTTGTAGCGGGGGCGTGTCTGTGAAGGGGTTTGTAGTGCGGGAGGGGTGTGTCAATCCTTTGTGGGGGGTCTCATTGTGGGATCGCAGGGGACAGGGTGCGGTGGTCGAATCTCGTTTCACGGCTAGTCGCGATAGCCAACCATTCGCATCGACAGCTCTAAACGTACAAAACAGCTCCAGGGGATAGGAGGGAGGGACAAGTCACCTACTTCAAACACCAGAGGGAGGAAGTAGGCCTGACACTGTGGATGTAGGTGATTTGTTTGTTACATGATTAATTGCTCTCCACATTGTTTCATAACTGTTCTTGAATGATAATAAAGCTTTTTTTCATTTTCTTTCTTTTGAGTGAAGTGACTGCATTTCTCTTTTGAAGTTTTTATACTCACTTTTATTACCACGTTTCGTTAACTAGTAATGGCATGTTGTTATTCACTGTCTAGCCATTTTTAAATCATGTTGTATAAATAGGAGGAGAGAGAGAGAGAGAGAGAGAGAGAGAGAGAGGGAGATTTGCTGTCGCTTAGACTCTTACTGTTGTTCTCGTTGTTGTTGTTGTTGTTGTTGTTGCAAACTCCTTTACTGAAGTCGGCACTGTCTTGGTGGTGGGTGGTGGTGGTGTCTGAGGCTGGTAGGGTCCACGTGGTAAGGGCCATCTGAAAAGACATAAAGGTGTCAACATGAGTTTTC
>CM072522.1:57699708-57712208 GCA_036898135.1 Oncomelania hupensis
ATAGTGGTGATAGTTGGAGGTGAGGAGGTTAAACAATGTTTATAATTAATTTATTTGTGTAATTGTGACTTGGAATGAGTTGTGGTGAAGTGCGGTTGGTGTGAATAATTTTGTAAGTCAAGTGATTGGAAGTGATACGTTCTGACTCCTGGATAATAATTCATGTGCTTAAAGTTAGTTAATATTTAATAGAATAGGGAGAGCGTGGAAAATCATATATAAAGGAGTGGTTTTGTTTTGTGAGTGATTGATGAGTGTCTGAGAGCAAAGTAAACAGAGAGAGCATGCACCATACAGAGTAAGTCAGACACACACTCACTTCGCAAACACAATAGTTATTACATTTCTTTAGCTGTTTAATAATTCCACATATATAAGTATAATTTAAGAAAACCCGTGCGTTACATCTGGTGACCCTGAAAAACTCTGTGTTAGTTTAAATTAACGTAAGGTTGTATCTAGTGTGTTGAATGGTGATTGCTTCCCTTGCCTGTGTCTTTTGTATTGGGTATTTATAAGTGGTCTGAATTTGATTGTCTCCCTTGCATTGTAAATAAATTTATATATTTTGTGTTGTTATTTATCTTAGGATAGTTGTTAAATAATTACACCGTCTCCAGGTTCACGGTGGGGCTCTCTTGTACAGAAATTCTGAGTTGCTCAAGGGCCTAGACTCATTTTTCTTCCTTTGGGGTTCTAAATCTTCTCTTTGCTCGCTTATCTAAATTTTGATTAATTCAGTTCTTATATTATCAGTTACTCTTGTTATACTCGGTAGGGCTATTCTTTTGTGTGGGTGTGTGTGTGGATATGGAGTGAGTTAGTTTTCCACGCTCTTATTTTAAAATAGAATAGTTAGCAAAAGCCTTCATTAGAATTAATTTTTTTTAGTAGAATTGTTGTTTTGTTGTAGTTGGTTACTTTTGTTTATATTTAGACCTGATTATATTGTGTTGTAATCACCTTACCCTTGTTTAACTTAAGTTGATTTTATAATTTTATAGAAATTAGTTGTTTTATTTGTGCATATTGGTTAAAAAAAAAAAAAAAAATCTTGTTTGTTTTAGTTCCATTTGTGCATCTTTGTTGAAAATTATTTGTGAATGTTTTGAAGTTTGTCTATGTTTTTGCTGTGAGGTTTCTGTTTGTTGACTTAGTTTACCAAAAAGTTCTTCTCTCCCTTTGTTGCAGTGTTTTTGGAATTTAGTATTTATTGTGAGGAAATTTGAAAATTTTATAGAATTATTATAATTAATTGGTATTATTAGTATAGTAAGTTAAAGTTGTTTTTATTTTGAGGTTGGAATATTGAAAGAAAAATAATAATGATTTTGACTTAATTTTTTTTTTTTTGCTGATTCGCCACTTATTATTGAATTTGTCTTGGATTTGTGGATTTTGTGTGTTGAAAATATTTATTAATATTTGGTATTGATGATTATTGGAAATAGCTATTAGTTGTGAAGTTGTTATAATAATTATTTTTTTAAAACCTTTTTTCATCTTTAGTGTTGTAAACTGAGTTTGTTAGTAATTTAAGTTGAATACTGAGGGATAAAAACACTTGATACTTGTTTTGAAATTATTAAGTATTGTTGTATTAGTTGTTGATTTGTGTATTTTGTTTAGTTATATTGAATATAATGTAAATAGAGTGTTCTAGATTGAACGTTTGGGCTGTTTGTTAAAATAAATTTTATTTTTATCATTGTTTCTCGGGTTTTGGGGACTTAGTGCATTACTACTAGTGGTTTGTTGTATATTGTATATATTGTTAGGTATTAGGTTTTCATAGAATTTTTTTTTTTGTTTTTTTGGAATTTTTTTTTTGTTGTTGAAAAAATTTTGATCCTAGTCTTCAGTAAACAAAACAAACATGGATAATTATGATGAATTATTTCAAACTTTTCTCAAACAAGCATCTACTTTAGGAGTTTCTGACAAAGAAAAATATGTTAAAGAATGTTTCGAAAGACTTGAAAGACAACAGGAAAGAGCTGCTCAACAAAAGAAGGAAGAATTAGCTGCTCAACAAAAGAAGGAAGAATTAGCTGCTCAACAAAAGAAGGAAGAATTAGCTGCTCAACAAAAGAAAGAGGAATTAGATGCACAAGTTGAACTAGAAAGAGAGAAAACTAAACAGATGCAAATACCAACACAAGATCAACAACCAGCTGATATTGAACAGGGACATGGTGGAAGAAGACAATACATAGGTCCTAAGCCAATCTATCCAAAACTACCAATGTTCAAAGAAAAGTCTGATGACATAGACTCGTATTTGTTTCGGTTTGAGACTCATGCTAGGTCTCTTAACTGGGATGAGGACAAATGGGTGACATATTTGTCAGCTTTGCTAGATGGTGGTGCTTTGAATTTGTATCATAGCCTGTCTGCCTTGGGATTTTGTAATTATAATACATTGAAAGAAAACTTATTGAAAAAGTTTCAATGCACAGCTGATGGCTTCAGAGAAAAGTTTAGAACTATTAAACCAGATGGAAATGAACCATTTCAAACTTTTGGGATTGAACTCAATAGGCTTTTTGAAAGATGGTTGACACTTTCGGGAGTCGAAAGAACAAAGAAAGGAATAATCGATCTCATTCTTGGAGAACAGTTTTTGAATTCAGTTTCTGCCGATTTGGCTACATTCATTAGGGAACGAGGTTTGGTCTCCCTTGATGAGATGATTAAAACAGCAGAATGTTATCGCCTTGCTAGACCGGGAAAAAACTTAGCTCGAAAGATACCTTCCACTGCTTTTGCTTCTGTTGCACAGTCAGAATCAGATGATACTTATGATACTTTTGAAGCTAATGCTGCTACTCATTCAGGTTATAGGGGTGGACGTGTTGACAAACGAAGAGGAAATTTTCGGGGGAGGTGGAATTTCAACAGGCAGTCAACTGCCAATGACCAGTCACACAGTTTTAATAGAACTGCTGGAGGTCGTGGCGCGGTCGGTCGTGGTTCTACTTCGACAAACAGTATGACATGCGATTTATGCAAAGGCACTGGTCATGGATCTTTCAGATGTCCCCTCAGAAATAATCCAGTCAATCCTTGTTTCACCTGTGGGTTAGGGGGTCATGCTAGAAAAGATTGTCCTTTTTTAAAGAGCGACTCACAGAAAACTCAAAGTGCTTCTGTTGGAGTTGCAGAAATTGTCTGCTCTGTTTTGGATTTGGCCAGTGGTCACTTGAAGTTAGAATTAGGATCGGTGAAGGGTGAAAAATGTTCTGTTCTTCGGGATACAGGTGCTACTGTTTGTGGCGTTCGTCAAAGACTAGTCAGTCCACAAGATTATGTAGAAGGTCAGGTTCGTTGCAAAACTTTTGGTGGAGAGATTACCTTCTATAGGTTAGCGCAGGTTCAGGTTTCTACTCCATATTTTTCAGGTTCTTTGCTGTGTGCTGTACTCCCAGACCCTGTTGCGGATCTGATTGTAGGAAACATTTCAGAAATAAATTTTCCTTCCCCTGAGATTGTTGATCATAGTGGACAACACATTGGCGCTGCAGTCAGTACTCGCGCGCAAACAGCGAAACAAGACATACCGCACAAGCCACTGATTCGCGTGTTGTCAGATTTTGGGCTAACTCGCCAGGAACTGATTGATTCTCAGAAAACAGATTCTACTATACATCCTTGTTTTGGCTTAGCTTCATCAGGAGAAAAGAAATCTGTTGGTGCCAATACGTATTCGTTCTATCTGGATTCTGGTGTTCTGTTTCGCTCATATGAAAATTCAACACAAATTCTGCAACAAATTGTTGTCCCACTCAAGCTTCGCTCTGCTGTTCTAGTTACAGCTCATGATCAGTTGCTTGCAGGTCATTGCGGTACACGTCGAACCTTGTCACGTGTCTTATCAAAATTCTTTTGGCCAGGAGTATCGGCTGATGTTGCCAGATACGTTAAGACTTGTGACTTATGTCAGAAATCCGTTTCCAAGGGATCGGCACCTCCAGTTCCATTGTCCGTGGTACCTCAGTCTGGAATTCCCTTTGAAAGAGTGCACATAGACATTGTTGGCCCACTGTCGCCTCCATCTGATGAGGGTCATAGATACATTCTGACAATGGTTGATTTAGCCACGCGCTTTCCAGAGGCTGTTCCTATGAAAACCATTACTTCTGTTGATGTGGCTGAAGCTTTGCTGTCCATTTTTGCTAGATTGGGCTTTCCCAAAGAAGTTTTGTCCGATCAAGGTACTCAATTCAACTCAGACTTGATACATCAATTCCATGTTCTGTGCGGTACTAAGGCTATTAGAACATCTCCTTTTCATCCTCAGGCAAATGGCATTGTAGAGCGTTTCCATAGAACTTTGAAGGCAATGCTCGGAAAGGTCACTCAAACACATCCAAGAGCTTGGCATCGATACCTCCCAGCACTATTGTTTGCATGTCGTGAGTTACCCTCTGAAAGTACAGGTTTTAGTCCTTTTGAACTTGTGTTCGGTCGACAACCCAGAGGGCCGATAGCATTACTTGCAGATTCTTGGGTACATGATCAAGCGCAAACTGATGATGATGCTCGACATTTGTATGCATACGTTTTTGAACTCAAGAACATACTTGCAGAAACATGTGAATTAGCTAAACAGAATTCAGCACAGTCATCTGCTAAGAACAAAGTGTACTTTGATCGCTCAGCTAAACAAAGAACATTTTCCGTCCATGACGAGGTGTTGGTACTTCTGCCATCAGAGTCCAACAAACTTTTGATGCAATGGTTAGGCCCCTACACTGTACAACAGTGCATGCATCCAGATTACAAAATCTTGGTCAAGGGTAAACACAAAATCTTTCATGCGAACATGTTGAAACGATACTTTCGGCGTGCTAACATCGCTGTAGTGCAGGATGATGATCAGGAATTACCTACTGTTGTTTGTCAAGGTTCAGCTGTTAGTTGGAGTGAGTTGATTCCACACCATTTTTTTGAAACGGCTCAGAGTGACAGAGGTCAGTTTCAGGATAGGGATTATACTCAGAAACATGCTGATACTACTTTGTTATCTAAGATTGAACATACCGTTTTAGGTTCGGTAGGCATTGTACAAGATGATGATGATGTAGTTCCTGTACCAACCTTACCTTTGGCATCATCAATGACAGATGAAAATATCACTTTTGTCTCTTTTGACCCACTGTTGTCCAAATCTGATCATGAAAGCATCTTTTCGGTTTTGAGTGAGTTTCCGAATATTCTCACTGCAAAACCTGGTTCCTTTTCTGATGATGTATTGCTTGATATTCATTTGACATCAGATATTCCGGTGCGTCGTAAGGCATACGAGTTACCTTTTGCTTCTCAACAGGTAGTGGCCCGTGAGATTCGTACAATGTTGAACCTCTGCCAGGATCTCAGAACGTTCTTGCTGATTTGTTGTCACGTTCTGATGTTGATCAATACCTACCCTGAGTTCTATTTTGTAATAGTGAGGTAAAAAGAAACCTCGGTCGGTATCTTTTTTTTTGAAGGAGGGGGTAATGTAGAGAACGGCAGTTGGGTAGAGAGAGGCATAGGCCTAGTGGTATGGAAGGAGTATGAAATAAACTTTATTATGATTGGATGAAATAGTATGATTGATCCAATCAATGACTAGCAGTGAAATGACGTGGTGTTTGAGCGGGAATGTTGTTAGTTTAGGCACTCCTATTCTGTGTTTTGAGGAGGGCAGTGGTGTAATTGTATTACGTAGCAGACACATTGTAGTGGACTTGTTCAACAAGGTTTTCTATCATGGCGGATTAGAAGCATGGTTTGATCGTCCGAACTGCATGTGGTTCTCTCGTATTGCTGCATGAAGCAGGTATTTGTAAAACAATTTTTTGATGTGCCATTGTAATGTTTTGAAGGAAGAATTGTAATATTTTGAACGAAATAAGGATGTGAACGAACTAGTGAGCTGTTTGCTGGTTTGTACTGGTTGAAGATTTGTCAATGAGAAAAGGTATGTGCGATGGTGGTTGTTGATAGAGAGAAATATTATTATTGTTTATTGTGAATTTTGAACGAAGGTGTATGGATAGTATATTGTGACGGAAGTGGAAAAATATTGGAAAATGGTGAGCAGAAGGAGAAATTACTATTCACAAGGTAACAGAAGAAAGAGGAGGAGAGGAATGATATTTAGTTTAAATAAGTAGTCTCAGACAATGTTGTTATTGTATGTTCAGCCGCTGAGCTGGGGCTGTCACGGAAGACAACCCAGATGTTGATGTTGATGCTAATGACGATGATGGAGTGATGGCTGTTGCTGATGCACTGTATACCGACGTATGGTATGGTGACATCTTGTATGCTGATAATGGATGCTGATGCATGAGGTCGACTGGAAGACAGCGACTACAACTTGTTAATTTTCAGCCAAATCATCGTGGTGTGAGTACCTATATATATTTAGAGGAAGTGTGATATACACATCGACACATGTGTGTATAACTTGGATGACAGTCTTGAAAGCTGGTATCACAGATAGTCGGTACTCTGGATTGAAGAAGTGTGATGGTGACATGTGTCGCCAATATTGATCAAGTGAAAGACGATTGACAGAGTGGACTTATGTGATTGACTATGCGGACTGGAGTGATAAGAGTATTGTGCATTGTGTCATGGAAGGGGAGATTTCTAAAGTATAATTGAGTGACAGTGCGAAACGAACATTGGAATTATATTGACGTTGGAGGTGATGTTGGAGAAGGGGAGATTATATGTGTTAAACTGATGTGGGGTTGTAAGACAGACAACCGAAGTGTGTAATAGTGGTGATAGTTGGAGGTGAGGAGGTTAAACAATGTTTATAATTAATTTATTTGTGTAATTGTGACTTGGAATGAGTTGTGGTGAAGTGCGGTTGGTGTGAATAATTTTGTAAGTCAAGTGATTGGAAGTGATACGTTCTGACTCCTGGATAATAATTCCTGTGCTTAAAGTTAGTTAATATTTAATAGAATAGGGAGAGCGTGGAAAATCATATATAAAGGAGTGGTTTTGTTTTGTGAGTGATTGATGAGTGTCTGAGAGCAAAGTAAACAGAGAGAGCATGCACCATACAGAGTAAGTCAGACACACACTCACTTCGCAAACACAATAGTTATTACATTTCTTTAGCTGTTTAATAATTCCACATATATAAGTATAATTTAAGAAAACCCGTGCGTTACAATTATGTTGTTCAAGGATAACAATAATAGCTTGCAATCCTTGTTTTCTTCTAGCATTCTCTCTATGTCTGTATCTGTCTTTCTTTTTGTTTGTTTTTCTGTCTGTCTGTCTGCATTTTTCTGTCAGCTCATAGTTCGGGACCATTCAACTGTTCATCGCTCTCATCATAGTAGTACCATGTATTCTATGAGTAACTGTTGATTGTTGTAACCCATTGGTATCGCTCCATACAAATAGTGACCCTTCCACTGACAATTATTCTCTTTACAGTACTTCCCAGCAATTTCTTGGAAGGCCACGCAGTGCATTGTTTCTCCAGGTCCACTAACAATGATAATGTCATACATGTAGACTACTTTGAGACACATTATAATTTGTTAACAGCAAATGTGGAATGAAGGGCACGTCGTTCATTGGTTGTCCAGGTCCACTAACAATGAAAATGTCATACATGTAGACTGCTTTGACACACATTATATGTCATACATGTAGACTACTTTGACACACATTATATTTTGTTAACAGCAAATCTGGAATGAAGGGCACGTCGTTCCAATCGACTGAGCTCTCTGCCAACGCAAGTTAGATTTCAGATTGGCCAATGATATTTTGACAAGTTTCACTATTAGAATTGAGATCAGTTGCTGCCTGTAAGAATTACATTTTCATGAAGAGATGAAAGCAAGCATGTGTTAATAGCTGGCAATGTTTGATTTCGTAATATCTTTAGTTTTTTTGCGCCATTGACTTCATTTTCTTAATTAGGCCTATTTTTATCTAACATTACCACAGTCATTGCAAACGTTTCTTAAAAGACTTTTCTGATTGCGTGCACGAGAGAGAGATGGTGTGTGTGTGTGTGTGTGAGCGTGCGTGTGCATGTGTGCATTTAGGTGTGGGCGTTGACGTGTGCATGCGTGCATTTAGGTGTGGGCGTTGACGTGTGCATGCGTGAATTTAGGTGTGGACGTTGACGTGTGCATGCGTGCATTTAGGTGTGAGCGTTGGCGTGTGCATGCGTGCATTTAGGTGTGGGCGTTGGCGTGTGCATGCGTGCATTTAGGTGTGGGCGTTGGCGTGTGCATGCGTGCATTTAGGTGTGGGCGTTGGCGTGTGCATGCGTGCATTTAGGTGTGGGCGTTCGCGTGTGCATGCGTGCATTTAGGTGTGGGCGTTCGGGTGCGTGCCTATATGTGTGTTCGTGCGCGCGATGCGAGCTGCATCTTTTTAAAGGGCAAGGAAAAACCCCAAAGCCGCATAATTTATTATAATTTAATTCGACCAAGTCACGAAGATATAAATTACACACATATTCTGTTCAGTTGGATCCACGTGGAACCATTCACGAACGTTATGCGTAATTGTGAAGGATTTGTACCTCATAATAGGATTGTTGAAAACCCCTCATTTAACGTTGAGCGTGCCTCTGTTGACAGGCGAAAAACAATGAATGGGGATTCCCATTACAGCATTTTTTTTTTAGAATTGCAATTCTTATTCCTGGTTTTCTTGCGTTAGCATTCTAGGAGGTTGCGTGTCTGTTTGAGTATCTGTCTGTCTGTCTGTCTCTGTCTCTGTCTCTGTCTCTGTCTCTCTCTCTCTGTCTCTCTCTCTCTCTCTCTCTCTCTCTCTCTCTCTCTCTCTCTCTCTCTCTCTCTCTCTCTCCCCCCTGTGTGTGTACATATGTGGCTGCCTGTGTTTTTGTATGTATGCTGTATGCGTTTGTGTATGAAAATTGCGTGCGTGTTTGTGTGTTTGTTTTGTGCGTATGTTTTGTGTGTATGCTGTGTGTGTGTATCTTGGCAATAAAGTATTACAAATGTGTGTGTTTGTGCGGGCGTGGTTGGGTGTGATTATGATATACACCACAATGCAACTGAGATGTTAAACAAAAATTGGTTTGTGTGCGTGTGTGTGTGCTTTGTTCTTTGTGTGCGTGTGTGTGTGCTTTGTTTTGAGTGCGTGTGTGTATTAGTGTGTGTGTGCTTTATTTTGTTTGTGTGTGTGCGCATGTGTGATTTTGTGTGTGGATGTGCTTTGTTTTATGTGTGTGTGTGTGTGTGTGTGCGCGCGCGTGTAAGAGTGCGTATTTGAAGATAATCATACTATGCACAACATTGCAACGGTTTAAGATTTACAAACAAACAAGCAAAAAAACAAACAACAACAAAACAAAACAAAACAAAACAAAAAAAAAACTTTTTAAGTATTATGGTCTATACGCCCTTTCAGGCAAACTGACGACCTAGGCGAGTGTGCATCAATTTCATTTTTAGACGGTTAGCTGCAATGGCCTCACTATTTCTAAAAAAAAGAAGCTAGGTTTTAAGGATATTATTTCAAATGTTTATTTGTATACACAACGCGGACCCTGTAAGCAATGATCAACTAACTTTGGCGCTTCGTGCTAACAGATCATCAACAGGCCCTTTGTCAACTTAGCGGTAAGGTCACCTTTTTTAGTGTTACAAGCCCCAATGCATCTGAACAAACGGATATTTCACTATTTTATGTTTTGCACGCCGCTCTTCATCACAGGCCGCTCTTCATCACAGGTTGCTCTTCATCACAGGCCGCTCTTCATCACAGGCCGCTCTTCATCACAGGTTGCTCTTCATCACAGGCCGCTCTTCATCACAGGCCGCTCTTCATCACAGGCCGCTCTTCATCACAGGTTGCTCTTCATCACAGGTTGCTCTTCATCACAGGCCGCTCTTCATCACAGGCCGCTCTTCATCACAGGTTGCTCTTCATCACAGGCCGCTCTTCATTACAAGCCGCTCTTCATCACAAGCTGCTCTTCATCACAGGCCGCTCTTCATCACAGGCCGCACCTCATCACAGGCCGCTCCTCATCACAGGCCGCTCTTCATCACAGGCCACTCTTCATCACAGGCCACTCTTCATCACAGGCCACTCTTCATCACAGGCCACTCTTCATCACAGGCCACTCTTCATCACAGGCCGCTCCTCATCACAGGCCACTCTTCATCACAGGCCACTCTTCATCACAGGCCGCTCTTCATCACAGGCCACTCTTCATCACAGGCCGCTCTTCATCACAGGCCGCTCTTCATCACAGGCCGCTCTTCATCACAGGCCACTCCTCATCACAGGCCACTCTTCATCACAGGCCACTTTTCATCACAGGCCACTCCTCATCACAGGCCACTCCTCATCACAGGCCACTCCTCATCACAGGCCACTCCTCATCACAGGCCACTCTTCATCACAGGCCACTCTTCGTCACAGGCCAATCTTCATTACAAGCCGCTCTTTATCACAGGCCACTCCTCATCACAGGCCGCTCTTCATCACAGGCCGCTCTTCATCACAGGCCACTCCTCATCACAGGCCGCTCTTCATCACAGGCCACTCTTCATCACAGGCCGCTCTTCATCACAGGCCGCTCTTCGTCACAGGCCATCACAGGCCGCTCCTAATCACAGGCCGCTCTTCATCACTGGCCGCTCTTCATCACAGGCCGTTCTTCATCACAAGCCGATGACGTTTCCTTATTTATTAGTGTAAATAGGCGCAAGCCTCGATCATTTTAATAAAATAAAACAACTTTATTTATTTATTTATTTGTTTATTTATTTATTTATTTATTTATTTATTTATTTATTCGTTTTTATTGAGCGCTTTTACAAGTCAAGGGCTGCACAAGACGCTGGTTGATACAGTATGTAGCTCAAGGTGCTGGTTGATACAGTATGTTGCTCAAGGGCTGCACAAGGTGCTGGTTGATACAATATGTAGCTCAATGTGCTGTTGATACAGTATGTAGCTCAAGGTGCTGGTTGATACCGTATGTTGCTCAAGGTGCTGGTTGATACAATATGTAGCTCAAGGTGCTGGTTGATACAGTATTGTAGCTCAAGGTGCTGTTGATACAGTATGTAGCTCATGGTGCTGTTGATACAGTATGTAGCTCAAGGTGCTGGTTGATAAAGTATGTAGCACAAGGTGCTGATTGATACAGTATGTAGCTCAAGGTGCTGGTTGATACAGTATTGTAGCTCAAGGTGCTGTTGATACAGTATGTAGATCAAGCTGCTGGTTGATACAGTATGTAGCTCAAGGTGCTGGTTGATACAGTATGTAGCCCAAGGTGCTGGTTGATACAGCATGTAGCTCAAGGTGCTGGTTGATACAGTATGTAGCTCAAGGTGCTGGTTGATACAGTATGTAGCTCAAAGTGCTGGTTGATACAGTATGTAGCACAAGGTGCTGGTTTATACAGTATGTAGCTCAAGGTGCTGGTTGATACAGTAGAGTAGCACAGGGCAAGAGGCCTACTGGGGGTCAAACGCCAATCCCCAATATTTATGAGATCATGTGATGCAACGAGTTATGTCTTGCTTTATAAGATTCCTCCCACTACCAACACTTACACGCCATAAAGAGGATTGAAGCAGACGACGCGGTACGTTTTTCAGTTCCACTTGTTTGTATTCGCCTTGTTTATAGTAATTTCATACTTCCTTCAAGTTCGATGCCATCGTCTAGATAACAAATAAAACAAAATGTCTCTCTGTTTCGTTGTTAGAGGGATCTGTCAGCCTTCAGCCAGAGCTGTTATATCTAAAATATTAAAAGTGTGTCCATTACTTTCTATAGATAAGTAATAAGCCAGCCCCATATACAAGGCTTCTTGCCCCCTTATTGTTTTGAATGAAGAACTGACTAGGAGTTTCGTTTCTTACATTAACGTCCCCGGACACGGAGTGTATAGGGGACAAACTAGGAGTTCACATAGAACACTGCTTAAATACGTGTGTAAGCAAACATGCCAAATAAATGATTAAGTACAAATTTTGTACTTTATCATTTAGTTTGCATGTTTTCTTTGAAACTAAGTCTGACAGAAGCGTTTTAAAATTGCCTACAGACATGACGAGAACTTACAAAGGGAAAAATGACCAAGACAGCTTGTCGGCAGCACTAAAAGCTGTCAGCGATGGAGTTCCCTTCATTCGAGTCAGCAGAGTTTGGTGTTCCGGCACATACACTTCGGCAACATCGAAACAAGGCAGTAGCTGAACCTGGGGTTTTAAATTTCGGCAGATACCACAATACCCTTTCTCCCAGGATAGAATGGCAGCTGAAGGCTCATGTTGTGGACATGCAGAGACGACTACATGGACTCAGAATGCGGGATATACAGCGCCTTGCGTTTGATGTTGCAGAGAAAGCTCACGTCAGCCACCCATTCAACGCAGAGTCACAACCTTAACATTTGGCAGGCTCAAGCAACAAGCATCGCTCGTGTTGCGCGTTTTTTTTTTAAATGAACGGTGTTTCAATAAAGCCACATC
>CM072522.1:57717208-57774708 GCA_036898135.1 Oncomelania hupensis
TGAAGGAGTGGGAAATCAACAGGGCACGCCTCTCTCCTGCAGTGTGGGGATCCAGGCAGTGACAATGTTTTTGTCTCATGAAGATTACGTCACTCGTGAAGAATTTAACAGGGTCACTGAGAGTCTGCGTGATGAAATCGCGGCACTTCGCTCAGCTCTTCGTGAAGCGAGATACTCTTTCAAGATTGAGCTGAGCGATTTGGAAACGCAGGTAAAAGACATAGTGCGTCACGACACTGCTTCCCAACCTGGCATTAGCGGCTGCTCGTCATCGAAGCTTTCAGCCCGACCCACTCCAAACCCAGCTGTCAAACCCTCCAAACCAGTTCATGCTGCTGTCAAACACAGCCAACAGCCGCATTCCAAACCCTCCAACCCCAACCCACCGGTTGTAAAACAAAACCCGCCGGTACATTCCAGATCTTCCCAACAAGTCGTCATAAAACCCATTCCACGACCTCGTACCAAGCCATCAATTCCACTTAACTCTATGCCTGAAAATACGTCTGACACTGATGATGGCCCAGCCGCTCTAGACAGCAACAGCACGTTCACTGAGACGTCGCCAGTTGTGAGTGTGTCTGACTACACCTGTCCTTTAAACTCCAGCACTGAAACCATTACACCAAATTCTGATTGGCCCCAAATCTTCGGTCTCAGATCAGACACAGAGACACTGGTACTGGGAGACTTCGTGGTAGCAGGTCTTCATGAAAACAAGATGTCAGTGGTCAAAGAAAAGTCTCAAGTCATCTCGATTTCTGGACTTGACAGGTCATCCGTATTGGAAAGCCTAAGAGGAACCCCAGCGCATCCTTCCGTCTCTACCCTGGTCTTACACGTTGGGATCAATGATTGTAAGCGTGGCCATTTTCTGGGCAGTCAGACATGGCGTAAGATCATTGCAGAGGCCCAACGTTGTTTTCCAAACGCCCGTATCATGCTGTCCACTATCCTTCCACATCGGCAAGGACATGCACATATCAGGTCTTGCATTAATAAATCCAACTCCTCCCTAAAACAAGTTTGCCAGCAGCTAGCCGTTGACCTTGTAAACAACGACTTAATGTTTCACACAACAGCAGGCAGGGTGAAATCAGGCTGGTTCAGGGATGACATTCATTTGAACACTAGAGGTAGCAGTGGTTTGGCACTTCACATCAAACGCTGCTACTCTAGAGCTGTGAATGCAAAGAAGCATGCACAGCCCCAGTGCTTCAGCCCTTCTGGACCACAACACCATTGCAGCACTCAACAGATGGATGCCCGTAGGCCTACAACTCAGGGAGTAAACCAGCGCCCCAGCCTATCATGGGCAAGCGCCATGTCACGCCCAAATGACAGTCCCTCAAGAACAGGACAACTGAGGACCCAACCCTTGTATTCCACAGTTGTCAAGGGAAGGCACGTGCACATTCCCAGCCTATTGGATACCAGTGTTTCCTACAAAGAGTCGTCGCATTTCTTTCCTACAAACAGTAATGTATTGAGACCCATGCCAGCTCACATCGGCCCATCAAATTATCAACATGCGCAACGAAATAACCCGCTAGACCTTATGCCCCAAACTCGAGCCACCCCTCTCAGTGAAAGCGAAAAGAAAACTCTTTTTGATTACCTGTCACGCCTACTTGTTTAAGTATCTGTGTGACATCTGTGTGCATTTGTTGGTAGTGGTGGTGATAGGGGGAAGGTTTTATGGGGGAGGTGGGGATGGGGGGGGGGGAGAAAGAACACACACTTCTGTTATACCCTCATTAACTGCAGTATCAATAATTTTCATCCACGTGTTACAGGACCTGTTTTCAATTAGTCTAATCTATATTGTTGTCATTCAACTAGTGTATGTGACTGAGACACTGATTCTATTGAATGACTAATAACTGATTTTCATGTTTTGCGTTTTATAAATGTTATTTACACTATAAAATAGTGCAACGTAGAACTATTAACAAGTTTGTAAGATAGTGTTTTGTTTTGTGTGGGTTTGTTTTTTCCCAATGGATTCTAACATTTTATGTGGACACGTCAATGTCTACCATCTCTACAACAAACTTCATGACATTTGTTCTCTTTTACAGCGTCACGGATGTCTGCATATACTCGGCGTGACGGAAACTAAATTATGTGACTCTAAACATACTTCAGAGTCAATTTCGATACCACATTATTATTTTATAAGACAAGATGCTAATTTCCCTGGACATACTGGTATTGGTGTCTATGTTCATAATAATTTCCGTAATTTGGTCAAACGGAGAAATGACCTTGAACTCAAATGTATTGAATGCATCTGGCTTGAGGTCAGGCCATATAAAAATATGCCTATTCTTATAGGATTTATCTACAGAAATCCTGCCAGCAACTGCGACTGGTTCAGTAATTTTTTACAAATGATGGACAAAGTCAATGCTTGCAATTTAAACTTTATTATATTAGGAGACTTTAACATTAATCTTTTACAGTCTCAATCACACTGGAACACAATAACAAACTTGCTTGGTATAACTCAGTTTATTCAGGAACCGACAAGAGTAACTGAAACAAAGTCAACTCTTCTTGATCATATATACAGTAACAATCATAATATAATTTCTGCTGCTTTCACGTCTGACGTTTCTGTCAGTGATCATACTGCCATTATTTGCAAATGTTCATGCCAGCTTCCAAAGCCACAGTTCAAAGGACACACCTACATTATGTATAGAAACTTTAAGAATTTTGATAAGTCCGCATATTTACAGGACTTAAGTTTAATTGATTTTATCAATTTAAGAGCATGTAATAACCCTAATGAAGCAGCCAAAATATTTTTGAAACTATTGCTTTCTGTCGTCAATGCACATGCTCCACTCAGGAGGAAGAGGGTTAAACATGTGTCAATCCCCACCTGGATGAATACTGAAATTAAGGCTGCCATGTCCTTGCGTGACAGACTTAAAAAACAAAAACAGTTTGATCTGTATAAAAAGCAACGTAATAAAGTCCTTACTCTTGTACGAAATGCGAAGAAAAAATATTTCCAAACTTTATTATCAACCGAAAACACTAATATAACTTGTATTTGGCAAGCAATGAACGAATTTTGCAAAAAATCTCGAACAAGAAAAATAAATCAATATCTGTTCACTAATGATGAATTTAATAAATATTTCCTTTCATTGACTGACTCTATTATTACATCTAATAACGCAAACACAAACACAGATGCAATGATATATGATAGGATCAACCAGTTTTGCAGAAGCAAACTTCATGAATCTGCCTCATTTATTATACCTCGGTTAACTGAACATGAAGTAACTTCTTTAATATTACAAATGAAAAATAAAAAGTCTCTGGACATCTATAATTTAAATGCGTTCATTATAAAATTGTCTCTTCCATATATTATTAAACCTTTAACCTACATCTATAATCTATGCATTGAACAAAATCAGTTTCCCTCAATATTTAAAGAAGCTAAAGTAATACCTTTACCTAAAACAAGTGATACTTCAATTCTTGACAACTTTCGACCGATTTCCATTCTGCCTGTTCTATCTAAACCTTTGGAAAGATATATTCATATTAACCTTATGAAATATTTAGAAAATAATGCTCTTTTTCATCCTTTTCAGTCTGGCTTCAGACCTAACCACTCTTGTCAAACAGCGCTCTCCCATCTTTGTGATGTTTGGCTTAATGCTATAAACAAGCAAGACATTGTAGGGGCAGTTTTTCTTGACCTTAAAAAGGCATTTGATTTAGTTAACCATGATATCCTAATTAATAAGCTAACCTACTATTTTCAAAACTCTGCATCTGTATTATTTTTTAAATCATATTTATCAAACAGGCACCAGTCAGTATATACTAATGGTTCATTTTCGTCTCCTGGAGATGTCACTTGTGGAGTTCCTCAAGGATCGATTCTTGGTCCTATTTTATTTTGTATATTTATCAATGATATGCCCCTTTTTCTCACACAAAATGTTAACCTTGACCTATTTGCTGATGATTCATCCCTTCATACTCATAATAAAAATCTACAACAGGTAGAACTAAGTCTTCAAATAAGCATAAATGAAATTGACAACTGGTGTGACAACAATAGAATGAAATTAAATCCTAATAAAAGCAAAAGTATGCTTCTCACTACAAGACAAAAACGTCAAAATGGATCTTTTTGCCTTAATCTAAACTTAGGGTCGTACAGTATTGATCAAGTTCGTGAACATAAAGTGCTAGGCGTAATCATCGATGATGATTTTACCTGGCGGTCACACATTAACCATATCTGTAAAAAAATTTCTAAATACCTTTTCCTTCTAAATAAACTTAGACATTTTGTTACGGTTGGTGCATTGAAATCTTTTTTCTATGCCCACTGTATGTCTCATTTTAATTATGCATCAACTGTTTGGTGTAATGCAAGTGAGGCGCAAATTAAACCGCTAAACAGTCTTCATAAAAGAGCAATCAAGATACTCTATAAGTCTTATAATATAAATACAGATATTCCAACTACTGAAAAATACAAAGCACTCCGAATACTCCCACTTCAACAACAATTTGTATTTAATACAGCTATCCTTATGTTCAAAATCACACATGGAAAAACACCAGCATATCTTGATATATTTTTTACTAAGCCAGTTCTTGGGCATAGACTTTATAATTATAAACTACCCCTCCCTCGCATTGATTTATACAAAAATAGCCTATCATTTAATGGAGCTGCTGTATGGAACTCTCTTCCTCTGGAGTGTAAACATTGCACCACAATATTTTCTTTCAAAAATAACCTATGCAAACATCTGCAAAATTAATTATAAAACTGATATTTTTTATATGATAACACAGTTTTTCATGACATTGTAGTATGATAGTAATAGTAATGATGATGATAATAATAATATTAATTATAATTATTATTATTATTGTTGTTATCATTGTTGTTATGATTATTGTTATTTGTATTATTATTATGAGGGTGAGGGATAGGAAGGGTGGTGGTTGCCTAACATTGTTTAAAGATAATGATGAAGATGTTGTGATTGTGTGTGCATGTGTGTGAGTGCATGTGTGTGTGATTTCTATGATTTCCAAGTTAATGTTAAAGGTTATTTATTATGTTAATTTGTTAAGGGACAGATTGGAAGATTAGACTTCTTATTAGTCTAAAATCTTTATCCCTAATAAAAAAAAAAAAAAAAAAAAAAAAAGTTTCTCTCTCTCTCTCTCTCTCTCTCTCTCTCTCTCTGTATAGTGTAAGTGTCGTACAGTAATCAATAGCACGTCTAGTTCCACGCTGACTCATCCCAGGCTCCGGTCCTGATTTGGCTCGGATGAGTCCGCTGGACCTAAAGCAATAATAAATCAATCAATCAATCCCAGGCTCAGGCCTAGAGTTAATTTTATCCGCATGACGTCAACGTTCGGGTTTTAACGACATTAACACTCTAGCCTTGTCGATTGGAATGAAGGACACTTTCTGTCCGTATATATCTCCCTCTCTCCCCCCCTCCCTTTTCTCTCTCTCTCTCTCTCTCTCTCTCTCTCTCTCTCTCACACACACACACACACAATCACACACACACACTCACTCAATCTCTTTCTTCCTCTCTTCTTTCTTTCTCCATCTCTCTGTCTCTCTCGTTCTCACTCTCTCGTTCTCTCCCTCTTTCTCTCTCTGTCTCTCTCTTTTCTTAGACAAGCTACCAACATAAATAGTAAGCCTACTACTTTCAAAAGCAAATATGCTTCTTACCTTATGGAATCAAAACAAACGTTGCTTTCATTGTACATGTCACAAAATAACAATTAGGATTTGTCATTATACATGTCACAAAATAACAATTATAATTTTTTTTCATTCTACAAACTCGCTTATTCTCTTTGCTACTGATGATTTTATGTAATGTATACTGTTTCGTTTAATTATTTTGAAAATAATGAATGCGTGTTAGTTTATGTGTATAATGCCCTCTAATCTTTGTTGCTTACAAACCAAATGATCTGTACAATCCTGGAAATATTAAACATAAATTGATCTGTACAATCCTAGAAATGTTAAACATAAATATAACATTGATGTGCAGGCAGCTCCACCCCCTATTCATTGCAATGATTGTCATGTAAATACGTGTGTTCTTACTCAAATTTATCTATAAATATGTTGATGTTTTAGATGGTTTTTTTTTAAAATTTAGTTTTAGTAGAATAGTCTTTCGTTGTGGCCAAGTGGTCTAAGGCGGGACTAACTTGCCTTGTCCACAGGCCAGAAAGTAATGGCGCCTGATATTTGTGGGATTGATCCAGCATCTGGGCGTTATGTTTCTACGAATATTATTTACTTTCGACTCGGGCAACATCTCGGGGGTTTTCTCCGGGTACTCCGGTTTGCTCCCCCAGCAACATTTCAAAAACACAACTAATATTAGGTAGGTTAGGCTTGGGCGTGCCACAGGCTGCGACTACGCCTTCCCCAGGGAAGGCGACCCAGAATTTCCCAATAAAAATGGACAATAAAGCGTTACCAAAAAACAAAACAACAACAACAACAACAAAAAAACACAGAATATTGCTTATTCTAATACTTTTGTTAAATAAAGAATTATCTTCTCTCTCTCTCTCTTTCTCTCTCTCTCTTTCTCTCTCTCTCTCTCTCTCTCTCTCTCTCTCTCTCTCTATCTCCCCACAAAAAGACAAATCAGCGCCAAGTATTTTCTCATTAAAAGTAGGCCTACCCTTTTAGAGCTCCCTCTTAATAATGAAAAGAGAAGAACTTCATGGTGGAATGTAACTGTTCTATTTATTATATGTATTAACCAACCCTTCATGGTGGAATGCAACTGTTCTATTTATTATCTGTATTAACCAACCCTTCATGGTGGAATGTAACTTTTCTATTTATTATCTGTATTAACCAACCCTTCATGGTGAAATGTAACTGTTATATTTATTATCTCTATTAACCAACCCTTCATGGTGGAATGTAACTTTTCTATTTATTATCTGTATTAACCAACCCTTCATGGTGAAATGTAACTGTTATATTTATTATCTCTATTATCCAACCCTTCATGGTGGCATGTAACTGTTATATTTATTATCTCTATTAACCAACTGTTCATGGTGGAATGTTACTGTTATATTTATTATCTCTATTAACAACCTGTTACGTTGAAACGCAAAGGAGAGTTTGTCTGAAACGCGCACGATAGATCTAATCGTTTCGTTTTGCAAAGTATTCAATAATAGAGTGTATTTACCTTTAATTTGAGTTTGCGTTGGTGTTAGAAGAAGCTTTGTATAACGTTGGTAATTTTTGTTAATCGATATTATTAGAGAATTCTCTAGATTCGCGTGTTTACTGTCGATAGAAACTTCTTGATAAATGTCGAAGTTTGAGAACGTTCCTGAAATGTTTAGAAAGATGTATGACGTAAGTCAGTGTAGAAAACGGGATTTTTCCAGTATTTTAATAAATATGTATTTTTGATTAATCTGTGTATTTTTCCGATTGGCCCAAGTTCTTGAGCCAATGGGAGAGCTGATATTACGCGAATCGGGGCATTGGTCACTCACTAAAACTTCTGCGTCATAGGCGGATGTGTCTATGCGGAGTAGGCCAGAAAAAGAAAGAAATTGAAAAGTAAATAGTGAAACTAAAAGAGGTAGAAAGCGTGAAGCCTAGCAAGGTGAATAGGTGCTACGGTCTTTCTCTCTGGAAGTGGATTTTTATTTTTTGTGCTGTAAAGATTACAGGTATCTATAATGTTTTTCATGATCGTGGGATTCTGATAAGTATATTTTTGTATTGCAGTTGTTGTATTTGAAGGTGGTGAGCTGTTGTCCACTAGGACGGAATATAATTTTTCATTGATGTAATAATATTATTAATTACGTGGGGCGATAGTTGTAGAGTAATAGATAATGTAATACGAATGAAAGGTGTGACAAGGCGTGCAATTGCAACTCTGAGCTCGGCCGCGAGCATTCCAGCACCACACTCAGCCAGCCATCATTTCTTCTTGACCAGCCATCACTAGCAGGCCCGCTCGCCCAGTCGCTTAAGCCCCGCCCCCCGGGGCCTCGCCATAAAGCCTGGCACAAAACCTAACATAGTGTCAGACCCAAGCATTCCTGCCTCGAAGTCACAACCTGTCCGAAAACACGTCTCCATCACCGAGTGACCTCTGAGTTTCGACAGTACCCTTGTGCTTCCACCCGTCTTAAGTCAAGGTAAGAGAGGGAACTTACTCTTTGTCATATAGCAGACCCATCACCCGTCGTTCGCCCATCATGTTCATGCGTCCTGTCAATATGTATGTTCATGTTTATACTTTTGCCTTGATGTGTTGCTATGACTTGTATTTATCCCTTGCACATATTTTCTACCTTGTATATGACCCATGACATGTTTGGATTTATGCTTGTATGCTCCGTTTGCCCCATGTGTAAATACCCCATGCCATACTGTCCCTCCAAATAGATTAAAGTCCCCAGTACAGCCCAGGCCTACAACCCATTTGCCCTGTACCCTTCCATTTGCTTTCCCCCATGCTCCCGATGTATAAATATTTGCCCTGTTGCCAACCCCATCCTAATGCGCCGAATGTATCTTATACTAGCGGCCGCCAATAAACTCCACTTTGGCCCAGTAAATCTAGTTGCATTGTTTGACTGTTGGTATATGCACTGGCTCAACCCATGACCGGTCAAGCCAATTTGAATTCTGAGAAGGGCTATTATACCACAGGCCCCGAATCCACACTATCCCTATCCCCCGCTGATACAGCGTCTGTATACATTGCAGACGGGTTCCTGTACCGGGCGTATCACCCCGGCCTTGTATCATCTCCCAGTCGCTGACCCGCTGCAGGCCCCTGACAACCCAGGAGGTCAATGAGAAGCGAGACTTGGGACTTCGCCATTTTCCAGACGGCTAGCCACGAAAGCCGATTTCTATGCCTGTACTCCATCACAAGACAAGCACTCGTGATCCATGCGTCATCGCGTGACCACTGACCTGCATCTTTCGCACCCACGCTACTGCCCACGCTAACAAGCCACCCAGAGTATCCTGGACACATCGCCGCACTGCAGTACAGAGCTAAGTGCCTAAGCCTACGAGAATCCCCCTCACCAGATTATCAGAGAGACTCTGAAAACCATACAGATACACTCTCGCCCTGTGATGAGATCAGTCTACAATCGCCCTAGTACCCCAAATATTGACTACCCAGAATATCACCAGACTACTCCTTACTAAAAGACGCTTTGCCAATGACTCACGTTAGAAGTATTTGACCTACAGTCCCCATTTCAAATTAATAAAAGTGAATAGTTATAGAAATCGCAATTACCCTGACTGGCCTTTGAATGTGAATTTCTTAACTAGTGTAGCCTTACTCTCCATCTCGTCTTTACCCTGTCTATCACCTATTAAGTTGGCCCAGCATTAATCTCTTGAATGTCATCGCACCATTAACCTAATCAAAGGAGGTAATACAGCGCTAGAGATTAAGAGCTTACCCCCATCCCCCAACCCCTCTCTTCGTGACATTAACTTTGGCGACCCCGACGAGACTAAAGACTTAGGTTTCCCCTTCCAACCCAACGAGACAAAAGACTTAGGTTCCCATCCCAACTTGACTAGACTTAGGACTTAGCGTAATTTCCACCCCAGCCCAGTATAGGTAGGACCCAGCCCTCTAAGCCTAGTAGTAGATAGCATAGCCCCATAGGTCCCCTACTGGCTTTCCCGAGTGGTGGTATCTCCAAAGGCTTTTTCTTGCATTCATTTTTGTCTTTGTGGTTTGATTGCATTTTGTCTTGTGGTTGTGTTGTATTCGCCCCTTTGCAGATTCATTATAGCTCATCCAGCCCACCCCCTTGTTTTCCGTCAGTGTACCCCCTTGTGTGCGCCCCTCATTCCGGTTAGGACCTTTTTCAGGGTAAGTTACCTCCCTTACCATGGCCGACCGGGGAGAGCTTGCGCTTAAGTACAAGAGTATTGGCGAGAGCTTAGGGCTCGCCGGCACCGAACTCAAAGACTACGTCCTGGCTAACGTAGATGCTGACGTGGCAGAGGAAAAGTTGAAGAGGGAGGAGAGGGCAAAAGAGCGAGATGCGAAGAGGCAGGAGGAAGA
Source organism: Oncomelania hupensis (assembly GCA_036898135.1). Lineage (NCBI taxonomy): Eukaryota > Metazoa > Mollusca > Gastropoda > Littorinimorpha > Pomatiopsidae > Oncomelania > Oncomelania hupensis. The sequence goes on from CM072522.1 coordinate 57,727,348, forward strand.
AAGAGCAGCGGCACTAAAGAAAGAGGAAGAGAAAGAGCGCATCGCCGCGGAAGAACGGGCCGCCGCCCGGAAGAGAGAGGAGGAGAAAGAGCGCATCGCCGCGGAGGAAAGAGCCGCCGCTCGGAAGCGAGAGGAGGAGAAGGAGAGAGTAGCGGAGGAAGAGCGAGCCGCCGCTCGAAAAATAGCCGAGGAGGAGAGAGCCGCCGAGCGGAGAAGAGAGGAGGCGAAAGAGAGGATAGCAGAGGAGGAGAGGGCCGCCGCAAGGAGGAAGGAGGAGGACGAGAGGATAGCGGCACTGGAAGAGAAAAGGAAGGATAAGGAGCTCGAACGGCGCCAAGCACTCCTCCAGCTTGAGCGCGACCGCCGCGATTTGGGTATCGCATCGCCCGCTAGCGAAGACTACTCGCTCATCGCCCCCAGCTTCGCCGCCAGCACCGGAATACCCGCACCCCCCCCCCCCCCGCCGATTCCGGGGATGAACTTTCCCCTGGACCCATTCGTCGAACGAGACGAATCGATTGAAGTCTATCTCGGCCGATTCGAACGAGTCGCGAGAGAAAACGGTCTTGACCCCCAGCACTGGTATCGCAAGCTCAGTCATGGCCTTAAGGGGAAGGCCTATGAGATTCTGGCCAAGACACCGACTTCCGAGGAGGGAGACTATCCCGCCCTCAAGAGAGCTCTACTGCACGGTTTTGAGCTCTCAGGTGAGCACTACCGCAAGAATTTCCGGAACTCCCGGAGAGAGAAAGGGGAGAAGTTCACGCAGTTTGCCGACCGTCTAGCTACGCTACGGGACAAATGGATAGAGCAAACTGACGAACCAAAGACATACGACGGATTGCTAGAGTTGATGCTAGCCGAGCAACTCCGAGGGACAATGCCAGCGGAACTTCGGACTTTCGCCGCCGAACAGGGCGCCGCTCGCCTTGAAGATCTGATCATCGTCGCGGACCGCTACCTCACCGCCCATCCCGACGACCGACAGCCTCGCCGTGATCCCCCCGCACCCTCGTCGCCAGATACCCGCCACCAGCCTCGCCGGCCAGTCCCGCCAGCGAACCACCGTCCACAACCGCCCAAAGGACGCCCGAACCCCGGAGCAGAGCCAGGGAAGCGGAGCACAGAGCTCTACTGCGGCTACTGCCAGCGCCGAGGACATACCCGGGAGAAATGTTTTCGACGCATCAGCGACCAGCGTCGCAAACAAGGTACCGTACTAGCCCTACGCCAAGTTACCCCCGACGGGAAACCGGTAACCCCCGTCGTCACTCCCGCCGATCGACCGGCCGTCACCGAGCAAGTGACTGTCAACAATCGCCCAGCCCACTGTCTATACGACACTGGACTCACCTTCGACGCCGTCGTCCGCCGCTCGCTCATCAGGGAACAAGACCTGACCGGCGAGACTATCACCCTGAAGTTGGCCGACGCGTCACAACCCAGCACCACGCTCCCGATAGCCCGGATCCAAGTCACCAGCCGATACGTAACGGGGACCATCCAAGCTGCCGTGATGGACCAGCCCCTGTACGACCTGATTTTAGGATGCCGATACGTGTTCTTGGGGATGCCGCCCCAGCCTGTGGAGTCGATGGCCGCCGTCCAGACGCGCGCCCAGGCGAAAACAGCCGCGACACCACCCCCGATACCCAACCAGATGCCGGAACAGATCCGAAAGGCCCAAGAAAGCGACGTCACCCTCCGCAAGTGCTACGGAAAGCTTCCCGCCGCACGCACTCCACCCAAGTCCGGGGACTTTTTCGTCGAAGACGGACTCCTCTTCCGTCAGAAGGATGACCATTCTCAACTCGTCGTGCCTGCGACACTTCGCCCACAAGTCCTGGAACTTGGCCATAGCATGCCCCTAAGCGGACATATGGGCATAGGAGCGACCACTCTACGCATCAGCGCTCAGTACCACTGGCCCGGGATGACCGAAGACGTGAAGCGCTACGTCAAGTCCTGTCGCCAGTGCCAACGATACTCGCCCCGCCATCACACCGTACCGGTCACTATCAGCCCCACCGTCGTTGTCGGAACACCCTTCCAACGAGTGGCAGTCGACATAGTAGGACCCCTCCCGCGGACCAAGAAGCGGAACCAGTACCTACTAACCCTTGTCGACGCTTGCTCGATGTGGTGTGAAGCCGTTCCTCTACCGAAGATCGACGCCGCCCGAGTCGCCGACGCGCTCGTCACCATATTCACACGAGTCGGATTCCCGGACAACGTCTTGACCGACAACGGGTCCCAGTTCACCGGGAAACTCATGCAAGAAGTTTTTCAACTACTCCGCATCCGCCATATCCGGACTCCACCCTACCACCCCGCTAGCAACGGACAGGTCGAGCGCCTAAACGGGACTCTCATCTCGATTATCCGCAAGATCGCCGACGAACAGCCGGAAGCGTGGGACACATACGTCGCGTCAGCGCTCTTCGCGTATCGAGAGACCCCGCACACCTCCACCGGATACACGCCTTCCACGCTGCTTTTTGGAAGACCCCTCTCCGGACCTCTAGCCGCCTTGCGACGTAGCTGGACCGACGCCAAACTGGACGAGGCACCGGTCGACGCCACGAAATACGTCACGAAGCTCCAAGAAACCCTCAAGGCCACATGGAAAGCCGCCTCCGCCAACCTGAAGAAGGCGAGAGAAAGGCAAGCCCGCTATCACAACCGCCGCGCCCGGGACCGAGAACTCCAGGTAGGAGACCAAGTCCTACTGCTCCTCCCCAGCGGCACAAACAAGCTAGACATAGCTTGGCAGGGACCCTACCCGGTGCTTGAGAAGCTCTCCCGTACCACTTATCGCATCGAGGTAGGCGGAAAGCCCAGGACCCACCACATCAATCTGCTCAAGCGGTACCTGGAGCAACCTGCACCCGCCCCAGACTCCCACTCGCTACTCACGGTCGCGCTGGCCGTCGAAGTGGATGGCACAGAGACCGGCGTCGCCGAATTTCCACTAAAAGGGAAGGAATCCTTCCGGGACGTCTCTCTGGACCCCTCACTCCCCGCCGGCCAGCAACGCCAACTACGCGCCATCGTAGCAGAATACAGGGAAGTCCTCACCGACATTCCTGGGAGGACGGACCTGGAAGAAGTTCGACTAACCCTGACGGACCCCACTCCCGTCCGCCAGAAACCATACCCCGTCCCACTTTCCCAGCAGCAAGTAGTAAGAACGGAAGTAGAGGCTCTGCTTCAAGCCGGAGTCATCGCTCCCTCCCGTTCCCCCTACAGCGCAGGAATAGCTCTATCACGGAAGCCCAGCGGAGAACATCGCCTCTGTATCGACTTCCGGCAGTTGAACCTTGTAACCCAGTTCGTGCCCGGACCCCTATCCGACCCAACAGACTTGTTTGCAAAGCTACAATCCGCCCGATACTTCTCCCGAGTGGATCTGAGCAAAGGCTTTTACCAGATTCCCGTGCACCCTTCATCCCGCCAGTACCTGGCCTTCAGCACGATGGACGGCCACTATGAGTTTAACGTTCTGCCGTTTGGTCTGCACAATGCCCCAAGTATTTTCAGCACGATGATGCGGAAGCTGTTGGACCCCCTCCACTGTCCGTTCGTACACTCTTTTATGGACGACATACTCGTCGCAACGGAGACATGGGAGGAGCACCTGCGAGTGGTGCGCCAACTCTTGCGCCGCCTCAGAGAAGCTGGCCTCACTGCCCGGCCGACCAAATGCCAGTTCGGCTATCAAGAGCTGGAATTTCTTGGTCACACCATCAGCCATGGACAGCTCCGGCCTCTAGAAAAGACCGTCCAGCGCCTTCGAGACGCGCCACGCCCCAAGACCAAGAAGGATGTCCAGTCCTTCCTGGGACTGAGTGGCTTCTATCAGAAGTTTGTACCCGGATACAACGGGATCGCCGCGCCACTATCCAGCCTAACCCGGAAAACCGCACCGGACCGAGTCCTCTGGACCCCGCAATGCGAAGCTGCTTTCCAGGAGCTCAAGGACAAGCTGACGTCCCAGCCAGTCCTGCGACTCCCCAACCACGGACAGCCCTTCGTCCTGCGCACAGACGCCAGCGACGTAGGCCTCGGAGCCGTTCTACTCCAACGGGACTCCGCGGACGCCCCGACGCTCTTCCCCGTCGCGTACGCCAGCCGGAAACTCAAGCCGGCCGAACAGAATTACGCCACGTCGGAGAAGGAGTGTCTCGCCCTCGTCTGGGCAGTCCAGAAGTTCCAACTGTATCTCTACGGCTCGCACTTTACCGTCCAAGTGGATCATCAGCCGCTTTCCTTCTTGGCGACATCCAAATCGCTCAACGCCCGGCTGATGAGGTGGGCTCTGCTGCTCCAGGCATACTCTTTCCAGCTGGAGCACATCCCAGGAAAAGACAACCACGGCGCAGACTTCCTCAGCCGTCACCCCGCAACCGACTCCAGCGAGTCGCCCCTGAGGGCCGACGCTCCAGCCTTCATTCCCGCCGCCGCCCACTAACCGTAGCCGAAACCCGGCAGCTCCGCGGACCCCAGCCTTGGGCATCCGCCATCGACTACCCGGAACCCTGCATCGCCCCGCATCACCCGGATCATCGCAAACCATCGTCTCGCCCGGCAGCCGACCTCAGAACTGATTGGCCGCGTCTTCGTCGAGGCCTACGACCTCGCCTTTTTCCTTGGGGGGGCCTCTGTGACAAGGCGTGCAATTGCAACTCTGAGCTCGGCCGCGAGCATTCCAGCACCACACTCAGCCAGCCATCATTTCTTCTTGACCAGCCATCACTAGCAGGCCCGCTCGCCCAGTCGCTTAAGCCCCGCCCCCCGGGGCCTCGCCATAAAGCCTGGCACAAAACCTAACATAGTGTCAGACCCAAGCATTCCTGCCTCGAAGTCACAACCTGTCCGAAAACACGTCTCCATCACCGAGTGACCTCTGAGTTTCGACAGTACCCTTGTGCTTCCACCCGTCTTAAGTCAAGGTAAGAGAGGGAACTTACTCTTTGTCATATAGCAGACCCATCACCCGTCGTTCGCCCATCATGTTCATGCGTCCTGTCAATATGTATGTTCATGTTTATACTTTTGCCTTGATGTGTTGCTATGACTTGTATTTATCCCTTGCACATATTTTCTACCTTGTATATGACCCATGACATGTTTGGATTTATGCTTGTATGCTCCGTTTGCCCCATGTGTAAATACCCCATGCCATACTGTCCCTCCAAATAGCTTAAAGTCCCCAGTACAGCCCAGGCCTACAACCCATTTGCCCTGTACCCTTCCATTTGCTTTCCCCCATGCTCCCGATGTATAAATATTTGCCCTGTTGCCAACCCCATCCTAATGCGCCGAATGTATCTTATACTAGCGGCCGCCAATAAACTCCACTTTGGCCCAGTAAATCTAGTTGCATTGTTTGACTGTTGGTATATGCACTGGCTCAACCCATGACCGGTCAAGCCAATTTGAATTCTGAGAAGGGCTATTATACCACAGGCCCCGAATCCACACTATCCCTATCCCCCGCTGATACAGCGTCTGTATACATTGCAGACGGGTTCCTGTACCGGGCGTATCACCCCGGCCTTGTATCATCTCCCAGTTGCTGACCCGCTGCAGGCCCCTGACAACCCAGGAGGTCAATGAGAAGCGAGACTTGGGACTTCGCCATTTTCCAGACGGCTAGCCACGAAAGCCGATTTCTATGCCTGTACTCCATCACAAGACAAGCACTCGTGATCCATGCGTCATCGCGTGACCACTGACCTGCATCTTTCGCACCCACGCTACTGCCCACGCTAACAAGCCACCCAGAGTATCCTGGACACATCGCCGCACTGCAGTACAGAGCTAAGTGCCTAAGCCTACGAGAATCCCCCTCGCCAGATTATCAGAGAGACTCTGAAAACCATACAGATACACTCTCGCCCTGTGATGAGATCAGTCTACAATCGCCCTAGTACCCCAAATATTGACTACCCAGAATATCACCAGACTACTCCTTACTAAAAGACGCTTTGCCAATGACTCACGTTAGAAGTATTTGACCTACAGTCCCCATTTCAAATTAATAAAAGTGAATAGTTATAGAAATCGCAATTACCCTGACTGGCCTTTGAATGTGAATTTCTTAACTAGTGTAGCCTTACTCTCCATCTCGTCTTTACCCTGTCTATCACCTATTAAGTTGGCCCAGCATTAATCTCTTGAATGTCATCGCACCATTAACCTAATCAAAGGAGGTAATACAGCGCTAGAGATTAAGAGCTTACCCCCATCCCCCAACCCCTCTCTTCGTGACAAAAGGCGTGAGCTTGGTTGATATTAATTTTCATTCATGAAGTGATTACCTGGATATGAATAATAGTGGTGGAGGAAGGAAAGGATGATCGCATACGAAACGGAAGTAAACAGTGATGGAACAAAGGGAGGTGAGAAAGGGTGAAACTAAAGAAGAATAAATAAATTATTCGAGTCAGAGAATTGACGTCTGTATATGTATGTCATAATAGCGGCCTACTTGGAGGCGAGAGGCCTACTCAGGAGCGGCTGTGGCTCCGTGCTGTCCAGGTGGGGACAGAGAGAGAGAGATCGGAGGCAACGTGTGAGAGACAGTGGAGAGGGGTAGCCTTACGCCCTGTGCTTGACCAAAGACTACGGTGTCTACTTCGGGTGGACTGGAGTTTTCAGATCGCTCCTCCGCCCGTCGACATCCATCGCTGTTACATCTACTCTGGCATCAAGTGCCAGCGTGTGTGAATTCGGCTTAAAAAGTACTGTGTCTTGTACTTATTGTGTTGGCCAGGACAAGAAATTGCCGGCCCTCGAGTGACCTAGCTTGACCTCATCAAACTGGTGTGAGATCAGTGTAGATAGAGAATTGACCGGACAGGATTATCAGTAGGTTATTGGAATGTCCGTGTGAAAGAATTTGTGTGAAAGGTTGATAAGAATTATTGTTGATTATTTATATAAATTTTGAGAACGTGGAACTGATATCTTGTGCTGGTGTTTGTTTGTGTTGAGACGAGTCCGAACGTTTGTGGGTGTGATAATAAACAGAGAGAGTCCTACACGCACGCTTAATTCGTTTTAGGAGTCATATATACTTTGCATGCACTTACACTAAATATCCGTTCGTTACAGTCAGTGATGACGATCTTTATTTTGATTGGTGGTAAAGCGTTATCGGGAACATTCTGACGTAGTCTCGATCGAGAGAAAATCTATAAAATGGATGCCCTGTGTGTTGTTGTTGTTGATAGTTAGTCGAGTAGAGTTGAGTTGAGAATTGTATGCAGATGTTGATGTGTGCCGAATAAAAGTGGAAAATTTCATACGAAGACTCAGTGACTTGCATGCTGATTGAACGGGTTACGTGGATAATCGAATCCGAGCTTACACTCATCAGTACTTCAGCATTGGGGCAGAATCAACTACTGATACAGAAAACACCACCATCAAACGGAGTGTAACATTTTGGGGGCCAAGCTGCGATTCACGCCATAGCCAAGGGTTCAACTGCTACAACAAGCGAGTCAACGTTACGAGATGCAGTCATCGAGGGTAGCCGCCAACGAGTTGCGTCGGGAGGTGCCAACATACTGGGACTACATCCGATAGATTCGGGTTGACTGCAAGGGCGTGTAGTCGCTGAAGAGTTGCTTCGTGAGCGAACAACAGATCGGGACTACGTGGCTGCCGCAAGACTACGTCGAGGGACAGTCTCGGAGCTACATCGCCAGTATTAGAGAGCGACGAGCGGACGTCGCGTCTACTTCAGCACAGGAGCGTATACATCAACACCAGCGTGGTGCAGCGTCGCATACGACGAGGACAGCGGGGCCTGCGTCAGCGAAGGCGACTAGTGACAAGCATCAGCTCTACTGCAGAAAACGTGCTGTTCTAGAACAGTCTAGAAAGGTACAGCACAGTCAAGAACTTTCCAGAAAAAGAACTTTCCAGAAAATAACTTTCCAGAAAAGCATCAAGATGGCTGATTTCTGGCAGAAAGGGGTTGAACTAAATCTAAAAGGCAAGCAGCTGACGGAGTATGTCAAGTCTCAGGAGAGAATACAAGAACGAGAATTAGAACAACAGCGACGCCGAGAAGAAAAGGAAGAACAGCGTCAACGGGAAGAAAGAGAAGAGCAACGTCGCCGAGAAGAAAGAGAGTTCGAAGCGCAGTGTCGCCAAGAAGAAAGAGAGATGGAAGAGAGACGACTTCAGTACCAGCTAGAATTGGCGCGTATCCAAAACAATCAGCATGCGCCACAAGTCATCAGCGACCACTTGGCTCCAAAATTGCCAGCGTTCGTCGACGGGAAGGACCAGATTGACAGTTAGTTGGCGAGATTTGAAAGGTTTGCCGAAAGCTCTAACTGGCAACCTCAAGACTGGGCAATTCGACTTAGTGCACTTCTGACGGGGCAAGCACTCGAAGTTTACACCAGACTGTCGAACACTGACGCCAAAAACTACGACGTTTTGAAAGAGGCCCTATTGCAGTGCTACAACTTTACAGAGAAGGGCTACCGTAAACGCTTCCGTGAATGCCGGCCTAAGTCAGACGAGACGCCAAAGCAGTTTGTGGAGCGCCTGTCGTCATATCTACACAAGTGGGTGGAATTATCAGGCGAAAGGAAGTTTTACGACAGTCTCCAGGACCTGATCGTGAAGGAACAATTTCTCAATGCCTGTCACAAGGACCTGGCGACCCAATTAGAATTACAGAAGCTGCAAACGCTTAATGATGTGACTGAGGCTGCTGAAAGATATCTCATCGCTCACGGGAAGACCCTGGGGCCACCCAACGCGACGAAACATTTCAGAAGACCGGAAACATTGGGAACCAGATCCAGGGGTGTCAGACGAGCCAGAGACAGACGGACTCCACGCCACCTCCCAGGGAAGGGCGTTCAAGAGGCTGTTTTACCTGCAATGCTACAGACCACAGAGCGGCTAACTGTCCTCAAAACAAAAGTAGCGGACAGCGGAGCAGTACGGAAAATGCAGCGGCGGGCAACCGGCAGAGGCGTTTCTCCAATCAACGGCAAACCAGTAGATCTGACCATCAAGTGTGCGGCGGGAGCGTCATTCTTCCGAGTGAGACCGAGCGCACAGCTACTCCTGCGGACGTGCAAGAGTGCATGACTGATGGCCAACTTCTCCTTGCCAACCGGAAATCCATCCCCGTCGTCGCCAGCGCAGCTGTGACCGTCCAGAACATGCCTGTTTCCAAGGGACGCGTCGGAAATCATGAAGTGACTGTCTTAAGAGACTCTGGCTGCAGTGGGGCATCGTCACAGAAGACCTTATCGTTAAAAAACAGTTCACTGGCGATTTTAAATGGACACTCATGGCCGACAGCAAATGTGTGAGAGCGCCAGTTGCGAAGATTCATGTCAGCACCCCTTTCTACATAGGCGAAGTAGAAGCGGTTTGCCTGAAGAAGCCGCTATACGATTTGATGATCGGGAACATCGACGGCGCGAGACGACCCGACGACCCCGATCCAGAGTGGAGTCCTGCCTCAACCCAACGCGTCGAATTTGCGGAGGAGGATCCATTGCCATTTCCCGATGGAGATATTACAGAGCTGCTACGGGACAATGTGGTTACTCCGGCTCAGCCCTGCCGACCAGAGATCGTCGGTGCCGTTACTACTAGGGCCCAGGCCAAGAGAAACAAGACGTCTACGCCACTGAAGGTCGCCGACAGCTCCAAAGCTGCCATCGTGGAAAGAGATAAACTGATCCAGCTCCAGGAAGCTGATAGTACTTTAAACAAGTACAGGAACCGGCAAGACCACGTGACCAAGGGCAATGGCACGGTCTATTTTGAGGTGAAGGCCAAGATCCTGTACAGAATCTTCCAGCACCAGAGGGTCAACGACGGGAAACCACTACGTCAAGTCTTGGTACCGTTACCCATAAGGCGCCAAGTGATGAAAGTAGCGCATGACTCAATCATGGGAGGTCACCTGGGCATCAAGAAGACGTCGGATAGAATCCAGGCGGTATTCTACTGGCCAGGACTTCATGCGGACGTCAGCCGTTTCTGCCGATCATGCGACATTTGCCAGAAGGCCATACCTCGAGGAAGAGTCCCGAAAGTGCCTATGCAGAGGATGCCTTTGATCGACCGACCTTTCAAGAGGGTGGCCTTAGATTTAATCGGCGAAATAAAACCTCCGAGTGAAGAAGGTCACCGGTGGGTACTGACTTTAGTGGACTATGCGACTCGGTACCCAGAAGCAGTGCCTCTGAAGAAGATTGACACTGAGACTGTTGCAGAGGCGCTGGTGGACATGTTCAGCAGACTTGGAGTGCCTGAAGAAGTTCTGACAGACCTAGGGACGCAGTTCGTATCTGACTGCATGAAGGAGGTCAACAGACTGCTGAGCATCCGGCATTTGACTACGACACCCTACCACCCGATGTGCAACGGGCTTGTCGAAAAGTTCAATGCTACGCTGAAGTCCACCCTGAAGAAACTGTGCAGCGAGCAGCCCAGACAATGGCATCGCTACATCAACGCCTTACTTTTCGCCTACAGAGAAGTGCCGCAGGAGTCCACCGGTTTTTCTCCGTTCGAGCTGCTGTACGGAAGAACCATCCGAGGGCCGATGCACATCCTAAAAGAACTGTGGACGAAAGAAGTAGAGACCCCAGAGGTGAGGAATAGCTACCAGTACGTGTTTGAGCTACGGGAGAAGCTGGAGCAGACTCTCGAGATAGCCAGAGAAACCTGAAGAAGTCCCAGGACTGTGGAAAGCACTACTATGATCGTAGGGCTGTGAACAGGAAGTTTAAACCTGGCAACAAAGTGCTGGTGCTGCTACCTACTGATCACAATAAGTTGCTGATGCAGTGGAAAGGCCCGTACGAAGTGGAGACCGTGGTGGGAATCAACGACTACAAGGTGAAGGTCGGCCAGCATTCCAAGATATACCACGCCAACCTCCTTAAGCTGTACGTGGAAAGGCCATCAGAGACTGTACACGCAGCAACAGCAGCTGAGATCGACGACAGCTTTGACAGCGAAGAACTGTTATAACTGGGAGACTTCCACAGCAAAGAAGGCATCAATGATATTAAGCTAGGACCAAGCTTGACGCAGTCAATATAAAAATTTCTAAAATAACAATTCGATTTTCTTTCCGTCTTCTAATAGCGATCTCCCTGCCTTTACACCACCTGTTTCAGTGCTGGATGTGTATTTGGTGTGTGAGGGTGGATGAGACAGGTGAGCGTGTATGTTGGTATAGATCGCCGCGCTTTGAGCCTGATTGATTTGGGGAAAGGCGCGTATATAGCATCCTGTATTATTATTATTATTATTATTAGTAGTAGTAGTAGTAGTAGTAGTAGTAGTAGTAGTAGTAGTAGTAGTAGTAGTAGTAGTAGTAGTATTAAGGTCAAAAGATAGAGCTCAAGGACCTTATGGGTGAGTTCCCCCATAGCTTCAGCGATGTCCCAGGCTCTACGACTTTGGTCGAGCATGAAGTCCACCTCACTTCAAATATCCCTGTTCGATCCAAACCATTCCCGATCCCTTTCAAGGCCCGTGAATCCTTGAAGAAAGATATTGATGAGATGCTGAAGATGGGCATCAGCAGGGAGTCCAGTTCCCCCTACGCGTCCCCTGTCGTGGTCATGAAGAAGAAGGACGGGAGCAACAGAGTATGCATCGACTACAGGAAGGTTAATAAGATCACCGTCTTCGACCCCGAGCCGATGCCTACTGCAGCAGACCTCTTCCGCCAATTATCGGGGAGTAAAATCTTCTCAAAGATTGACCTCAGCAAGGGTTATTGGCAAGTCCCCGTGCGTCAACAGGACATACCAAAGACTGCTTTCATAACTCCTGATGGGTCGTACGAGTGCCTAAGGATGCCCTTTGGCATGGTCAACAGCGGAGCTAACCTGAAGAGAGGGATGAGGAAGATGCTCAAAGGAATGGACAATGTGTTACTGGGACGACCTGCTAGTCCACACTCGCACCTGGGAAAGAGCATCTGCAGAACTTGAGGGAGCTGTTTCACCGTCTTACAGAAGCCAACTTGACCGTGAGACCCAGTAAGTGCATTCTGGGAACCGACAACGTCGACTTCGTCGGACATTGGATGGAAGAAGGAGACAACGGAGGATGCACTGACTCCAGGAAAGCCCACGAGATCACTGTCTTTGACCCTGGGCCGATGACAACTGTAAAGGACGAGGGCGTCGTTTCCTTACATATGAAAAAAACATTGACTCTATGTAGATAAAGTGTGAACATTGACAATATCCAGATAGACTTGCGGATGGAAGAATATTGACTTTGTGTGAATGAACTGAGCACAATGACAGTATTCAGAAAGTCCAAAATTAAAACTTTGTTTGTGCATTATGTTCCAACGTTGTTGAAAGAAATTGGGTAAATTTCTTCTTGAGTGGGGGGTTATATTATGTTGAAACGCGAAGGATAGTGTGTGTGAAACGCGCACGATAGATCTAATCGTTTCGTTTTGCAAAGTATTCAATAATAGAGTGTATTTACCTTTGATTTGAGTTTGCGTTGTTGTTAGAAGAAGCTTTGTATAACGTTGGTAATTTTTGTTAATCGATATTATTAGAGAATTCTCTCGATAGAAACTTTCTGAAAAATGTCGAAGTTTGAGAACGTTCCTGGAATGTTTAGAAAGATGTATGACATAAGTCAGTGATGACGATCTTTATTTTGATTGGTGGTAAAGCGTTATCGGGAACATTCTGACGTAGTCTCGATCGAGATAAAATTTATAAAATGGATGCCCTGTGTGTTGTTGTTGTTGATAGTGAGTCGAGTAGAGTTAAGTTGGGAATTGTATGCAGATGTTGATGTGTGCCGAAAAAAAGTGGAAAATTTCATACGAAGACTCAGTGACTTGTATGCTGATTGAACGGTTTACGTGGATAATCGAATCCGAGCTTACACTCATCAGTACTTCAGCATTGGGGCTGAATCAACTACTGTACAGAAAACACCACCAACAAACGGAGTGTAACACAACCCTTCATGGTGGAATGTAACTGTTATATGTATTATCTCTATTAACAAACCCTTCATGGTGGAATGTAACTCTTATATTTATTATCTCTGTTAACCAACCCTTCATGGTGGAATGTAACTGTTATATTTATTATCACTACTAACCAACCCTTCATGGCGGAATGTAACTGTTATATGTATTATCTCTATTAACCAACCCTTCATGGTGGAATGTAACTCTTATATTTATTATCTCTATTAACCAACCCTTCATGGTGGAATGTAACTGTTCTATTTATTATCTCTATTAACCAACCCTTCATGGTGAAATGTAACTGTTTTATTTATTATCTCTATTAACCAACCCTTCATGGTGGAATGTAACTGTTTTATTTATTATCTCTATTAACCAACCCTTCATGGTGGAATGTAACTGTTTTATTTATTATCTCTATTAACCAACCCTTCATGGTGAAATGTAACTGTTATATTTATTATCTCTATTAACCAACCCTACATGGTGGAATGTGACTGTTATATTTATTATCTCTATTAACCAACCCTTGATGGTGGAATGTAACTGTTATATTTATTATCTCTATTAACCAACACTTCATGGTGGAATAAGTAACTGTTATATTTATTATCTCTATTAACCAACACTTCATGGTGGAATGTAACTGTTATATTTATTTTTTTCTCTATTAACCAACCCTTTATGGTGAAATGTAACTGTTATATTTATTATCTCTATTAACCAACACTTCTTGGTGTAATGTAACTGCTATATTTATTATCTCTATTAATCAACCCTTCATGGTGGAATATGTAACTTATATTTATTATCTCTATTAATCAACCCTTCATGGTGGAATGCAACTGTTATATTTATTATCTATATTAACCAACCCTTCATGGTGGAATGTAACTGTTATATTTATTATCTCTATTAATCAACCCTTCATGGTGGAATGTAACTGTTATATTTATTATCTCTATTAATCAACCCTTCATGGTGGAATGTAACTGTTATATTTATTATCTGTATTAACCAACCCTTCATGGTGAAATGTAACTGCTATATTTATTATCTCTATTAATCAACCCATTCATGGTGGAATGTAACTGTTATATTTATTATCTGTATTAACCAACCCTTCATGGTGAAATGTAACTGCTATATTTATTATCTCTATTAATCAACCCATTCATGGTGGAATGTAACTGTTATATTTATTATCTGTATTAACCAACCCTTCATGGTGGAATGTAACTGTTATATTTATTATCTCTATTAACCAACCCTCCCCTTCCCTAACAACTACTTAAACCTTGACAGAAGTGACAAAATCACTGCAACGATGTAGCATTATTTACTTTATGTTTATGCTATGGGGAACGCCCACATGGAAGATACCCTTCTATTTAGGAGTTGGATAAAGTGGAGGTAAATAAGAAGTGAATGTCGATGCCCGTTTTTAACATCAAGATGCAAACATTTTTAAGTTGTATTAAATACACACACAAACACACACACACACACCTACACACACATGCACCTGTGCTAAATAACAATACTCTAAGGCTTTATCTACACAGAAACACACACACACACACACACTAACTAGTACTCTTTGCACTGATAAACGGAAGTGCAAGCCAAGGGATGTAACCATGCAGTAGTAATAAAATATGTCATCCGACCGCAAACTTTGGATGTTTGTGGTAGACAGCGCAACAAATGTTTTTAACATTTCTTGTTATTTATTTTTATTTTCTTTTATTTTATTACGTTTTTGTTTTGTTTATTTTTTTTTTGGGGGGGGGGAGTGGGGGGAGGGTAGGTCCGAAGCCCCTGGAACCCCACACCTCCCCTCTATCCCTCCTAGATCTGCCCCCTGTACGTTCCCTCTCTTGAGCCTCTCTCGTCTCCTACGTTATCTATCTCTGGCCTCCTATTCCTGACCTTATCTACCAGCCTGAAGGTGAAGCTTTAACTTCTTACGTTATCTATCTCTGGCCTCCTATTCCCGACCTTATCTACCAGCCTGAAGGTGAAGCTTTAACTTCTTACGTTATCTGTCTCTGGCCTCCTATTCCCGACCTTATCTACTAGCCTGAAGGTGAAGCTTTAACTTCTTACGCTCAATCTTTTCCCTTCTAGCACGCTCTCTGTTACGTTGAAACGCGAAGGATAGTATGTCTGAAACGCGCACGATAGATCTAATCGTTTCGCTTTGCAAAGAATTCAATAATAGAGTGTATTTACCTTTGATTTGAGTTTGCGTTGCTGTTAGAAGAAGCTTTATATAGCGTTGGTAATTTTAGTTGGTCGATATTATTGGAGATTTCTCTAGATATGCTTGTTTACTGTCGATAGAAGCTTCGCGATATTTGAGAACAGTCTTGGACAGAAAGGAAAATTGTATGACGTAAAACAGTGATGACGAAGTTAATTCTGATTGGTTGTAACGCGTCATTCTGGAACGTCCTGAGGTTATCTCGAGTTGAGAGAAAAACTATATAATTGACACACTGTGTTGTGAGAGGGAGAGTGAACAGGTGATTGTATGCAGTTGTTGATGAACGCTAATTAAAAAGCTTGAAAACTTCATATTCGACTCTGTGCCTTGTGGCTGATTGAACGGGTTGCGTGGATTAACGAATCTGAGTTACACTTTATCAGGACTTCAGCATTGGGGCTGAATCAACTACTGATAAAAATCAACATCGAGTGTAACACTCTCTCTCCTGTCCACGTCCCTCTCTCTCTTCTCTCTTTCTCTTTTGTGCAAAACATAGGTACACAAACTACAGGATAGTTTGTCAAGAAGTTATGAACACTTTATTTTATACTTTTACTCACCCGGTCTGTTAATAGTCTTGATGACAAATTTAATAATCTCCTTTGTTCATAACTCAAAACAAGAAGAAGAACTGTTTCTATCTGCCAATGAATTCTTCCTGTGTACAGGCTACAGCAGTGCAAAGGTCGTTAACACAACTTTCACGCCCTGGATCGTGGAATGCCTAGTTACGTCCACCGCGGGCGCAACACCAAATTATGTCTCGCGCCAAAACGAGCAACATGGTAGGTGTATCCAAATGAATGCCTTAACATAGTATATCACCAGACTTTCTTGGTTTGAAGTTTATATCATACTGGCCGGTATTTATTTCTATAGGTTTGGGTTAATTTATAAGACGTCGACACCTCACTGTATAATGTTTACGTACTTCGGCAGAATATCGAACGCCACTGTTCACGAGGACACAAGACCTAAGTAACATATTACACATATAACCTAGGCAACTCTGCTTCACAGTATCTATAATAAATCTTGTTATCCGCCATACATACCTTCACATGGCAATTCCTTTGCCAAATATCAACTCTGCTTCCTCCTGCGAGGGTCCGACATGGGTGTTGTTCCTGCGGTGAACACAAACTAGGCATTCCACGGTCAAGGGCATGACTTTGCTTGACCGTCTGTGTCACGTGGGGTTTTATGGGTTGCTGGGCTCTGCACAATGGAATGATGTAAACCTCACGCTTTATCCTATGGGAACTGCTAGTTAGTCACCCTGTGGATTACTATAATAAATTTATTTATTTAGCTCGGTCTGTGTAAAGGCTGGGGTACAGAGATAGATAGAAAAATGGTAAAAGATTACTGTCACACTAGCTTTCACACGGCTATGAATCATATGTAGTCCAGCCACTTGATAACAGTTAAACATCACACATTTATTTCTTCTACTCTATACAAGATTTTCTAAGTACTAATCTAACTTAAACGTTAAATAGTCACTGTGGATAATTCGATCGCTGATAGTCTATGCAGCTAATAGTTCATCCTTGGGCACTGGATGTTATAGTTCATGAGAAGTGGACTACTGTGGTCCTGTAGCTCTCAGTTTTTTGTGCACACACGACTATAGACTTAACTTTCCGTCTGGCGTGCGGTGCTGTGGTCGGTTTCCTGACAACTTGGGTTGTCTTCTTCTGGTTTCTTCCCTGTGGGTAGACTGGTTGGCTTTCCTCGCACAATGCTGGGGATACCGCTGCAGCCAACTAATGCGTCGACGTGGTTTCGTCTGAGGCAGTGTTGGGCGCACTACAGAACGCCTGTTCGTCTGTAACATATGAGACGAAATTCTGCACAACCTTGAATGATAGGTGTGTGCAGAGCGTCTCACTGAAGGTCGTAATAGCCCTCAGTGATTAGCTCCACATCTACATATATAAGCGACGAACATTCTGCTAAGTCCGTGGTCCACTGGAATCTCCACTCTAATTTCCTATACATTCATAAATATCAAAACATGGCTACTTATACACATCAAGAATTAATAATATTATACACATTCATTTGTACAGCCACTGGTTTGCAAGCACACATATAAGTTAAACAACAGTGGTTCCGTACATAATTCAAGATGGCGTCTGCTGGTCGTCTTTTTGCCTCGTGGTCAGCTACGCCACGTGTCAGGCAAAGTCGGGCTAACAATTCAATTCTATGCATAGCAAATTTCACAAACATAATTCAACAATAATATAATACATCACGATGAAACAGAAATATGTTCATTTACCTTCGTGACAATATCAGGCCAGTGGCTACTTGAGTGAATTCGGATTTACACAAGTACTGCGTCCTAGTCTTTTCTGGGAGAGAACTACTGCTCCTGTGTAGCAGTGTACTGCTACGTGGTTTGAACACGACTGCCGGTTCTTCTCTACATTCGAAGTAGTCAGACCTGGCTGAGCCTCTTCTAAGCTGTGTTCTCATTGGCGGATAACTGACTTACCTAACGGCGTTACGATGATGTCATTGCCTTTGCTTACCGTCAGCTACCACTGTGTGTAAGCGGCAGTATGCTATTGCTACGCTTGATTACTTCCATCGTCTGCTGCCTAACTTTGAAATTCTAATATTACATAGGCTAACCAAGCTAAATATTAAAATAAGCAGAGTAAAACTGGTCCTCTCACGACAGTCTGGCATGTTGAAAGACTGCACATAATTACATGTATGTCTGTTGTCTCCTTGCAAAACATCGCCGTGCGACATGGCCTTCAGTCACCTAGTTATGCCAAGGAAACTGCTCCTTGTACGTCATTTGGCCTGAGACCTGAGACAGGCACCTATTGCCAGCGTTGATGTTAGTCCCACATGTATTGCTATTAGTCCCACCTGTATTGCTGTTAGTCTCACCTGTACATCTGTGACAAAAACTTATTTTTTACCTATCACACATTTGACAGTACCAACAGCCTGGCCTAGAATGACTTTTTGTTTTCTTTCAGACCAACACCTTTACCGCTTAAGAGACAAAACCTTTTGCAACAATTGGAATAAATTTGTAGACTTGACTTGACTGTTGAACAGAAAGGCAACAGTCAGAGACACGCAAGTCAGAGACGCACAAGTCAGAGTTACATATGTCACAAAATCATACGTCACAGGAGGTGGAGCGATGGCGGCGAATAATCCATGTCGCACTGCACAGGAAGAGTGGCGGGACTTTGTGACCAACCTCTACCCTAACGCCACCACAGGAACCAATTGTGTGCCACCCTTCAACTTCAACCGTGTGCCTTATACGACACAAACTGTGCCAGGCACCAGCGAGATTGCTTTTGTCCTGCCTGTCCCACCTGCTGCTGTCCCACCTGCTGCTGCTGTCCCGCCTGCTGTCCCACCTGCTGCCCCACCTGCTGTCCCACCTGTCCTACCTGCTGCTGTCCCACCTGTTTTACCTGTTGCGGCCCCATCTGTCCCAGGTCCCAGTCAAATACTTTCACCCCCACAAGTTCTATGGACACCAGTGTCGCCTCATGTCGCCCCTGTTCGCGTCCAGGAAAGCGACTTCAGTGATGATTTTGGCCAGCAGCATGTCGTCACCAACCTGAAGGCCCTGGGAACGAATCAGCAGGAGGTCATGTTCATCCTCTCCCAACTCAATTTCGGACAATATTTGAATAAACCCACGTATGCTGCGTCCATTGCACAGCTACAGATCCCACTGCCAAAACACTTGGACACGCGGCAAACCAAGTACTCACATGGCGAGGCAGATGTAATAATAATACACCGCCGTTACGGCGTTCTGATCGGAGAGCTCAAGTCTGTGGGCAGGTGGCAGTTTGTCAAGCAAAACGCCACTGCCCCTGACCGCGAGGTGGCCAAGAGGGTGGAGAAAGCCATCACACAGCTGGACCGGTCGGAGAAAGTCATCAGTCTCGTGGTCAGTGACCTGGCTCCAAATCTGACAGTGCGCAAAACGCTGTTCCTGCCCTACGTCACCAGTGGCCAGCTACACAAGGTGCTGACGTCAAACAGTCCGTTATTGCAGGTAATTCTCTCTCTCTCTCTCTCTCTCTCTCTCTCTCTCTCTCTCTCTCTCTCTCTCTCTCTCTCTCTCTCTTTCTCTCTCTCTCTGACCATACTTCTATATTTACATGCGCAGTAATTTATTATAATTAATGTGAGGGTGTATGTGTTCCCACGCGCGTGTGCGTGCGAGATTGTGGGTGTGTCTGTTTGTGTATGTGAGTATATGCGTACGTGCGTGCGTGTATGAGTGTGTGTCTCAAATCGCCATTGTGAGAGCAGGCTAAGGCTTAAGCTACAGTGTCCACTACGATACTAGACCTATATAAAGCTAAGGCTTAAGCTACAGTGTCCACTACGATACTAGACCTATATAAAGCTAAGGCTTAAGCTACAGTGTCCACCACGATACTAGACCTATATAAAGCCAAGGCTTAAGTTACAGTGTCCACCACAATACTAGGCCTATATAAAGCTAAAGCTTAAGCTACAGTGTCCACTACGATACTAGGCCTATATAAAGCTAAAGCTTAAGCTACAGTGTCCACCACGATACTAGGCCTATATAAAGCTAAGGCTTAAGCTACAGTTTCCACCACACTACTAGTCCTATTTAAAGCTAAGGCTTAAGTTACGGTGGCCAATGTGTGACCATATTATTTTCCCATTACCATCAACTGGTTCGCTGGTGTCAGAATACTGTGACCAGTAGTCGCCTATACGCTTCGGTGTCGTGTGACTATAATCTACAGTTACACATTTTTTACGGTGTGGTGGGGCCGGGTAGCTCAGTTGGTAGAGCGGCTTACTAGTAACCGAAAGGGAGGCGCGGTAGCCGAGTGGTTAGAGCGTTGGCTTGTAGATCTGAAGGTCCCGAGTTCGAGCCCAGGCCGGGGCATTGTGTTGTGTCCTTGGGAAAGACACTTTACTCCCGTTTCTTACTCCTTCGGATGAGAGTATAAACCGAGGTCTAGTCTGTGATTCCATCATAACGGACTTTAAACATCCTGACGCTCATGTCCTAGACGGGTGAGTGCCGGTGACAAGAACACACCCAGCATGTACCTTGGGTAAAGCGCTTCACTTGGGGCTGCTGTACTTTCGAAAATGAAAGTGACCGAATTTCACCTTGGTGATAATAAAGTTGTTAAAATAAAATATTTAAAAAAATAAAAAGGTACTTGATTCGAATTCCGGATTGGCCAACGTGTTACCATATTATTTTCCCCTTACCAACGCCTGGTTCGCTGGTGTCAGAATGCTGTGACCAGTAGTCGCCTATACGATCCGGTGTAATATGAATATGATCTACAATTACCTTACCTACAGTGTCCACCACAATATTAGGCCTACATTATATAAAGCTACAGTGTACCCGTCTGCCATATCGCCAATGGTGGGTGTAGACGTTAAACCTCAATGTTCATTCATACAGTGTACGCCACACTATTAGGCCTATATAAAACTAAAGCTTCGGATAAAGTGCTCACCTCAACATTAGGTCTATACATGTAAAACTAAGGCTTCTAATAAAGTGTCCACAAGAGTGGTCAGACTACAAGTCCACGTTGTATTTCACAGCACCTATGTCAGTGCCTTGGGGCAGCGGACGTCTCACACGCCGTACAGCTCTGTGTCTGTGCTGACCAGTTATCGCATCCCAGTACTTTCTGGGATGTGACTCCCGCTGTCCTAACCAACCTGGCCAGCTGGTGGCGAAACATCATGGCGTCTCCAGATCCTCAACTCAGTGGTACAAGCGGGGAAGAGCTGTACCTAGATGTAGCAGCTAGGTAACCATTTTTATGACTCATGTTTTATCAGCTTTTGTTTTACATTGACTATTGGTGTATTGTTAGCGTCAGTTCAAGCTGAACGTATGTTTTATATTGCAAACGTTAGTATTGGTGATGGTGGTGGTGGTGATGATGATGATGATGATGATGATGATGATGATGATGATGATGATGATGATGATGATGATGATGATGATGATGATGACGCGTTTGTTTTCACGGATTTCGTGCAGGTTCGTGGGACCAGCTACGACAGTCAGTGTTCATTGCAGTGTCCACCCACGTGTGGAGGTGCGGACTGAGGGCCAGGCGGTGGCAGAACTGGGAAAGAGGCTGTCACGTCTGGTGTTGACCCAGCAGCAGCTGGACATATTGACCAGAGATCCGCCTCTAGCTTGCATCTCGGGTCCGTGGGGGACTGGTTAGTAAAAATAATAACAACATTAAATATATAGGCGCCTTATTCTACATCAGCACAAAGCGCAGCGATCTGAAACCAACATCTACGCTCCCGTGTTATAAACACTCCTACAGAACCAACAACACACATTCATCACTCAAACATGTGGTGTACAAGGCCAGTCGCTATTAGAAGACGGAAAATATGTCTGATATAATAATATCTAATATCTAAAACAAATGATCTCAAAATAATAATACTAATACTTTAATATTGGATGCTATATACGCGCTTTTCCCCGAATTACTATTATTATTATTTATTATTTAATCGTTCTTATATAGCGCTTTTCCAGCTCAAGAGCTGCTCAAGGCGCTGGCCGATACAGGATCTAACTCAAACCGCCCGAGACGCCCACCCGCAGCCTAATCAGGCTCAAAGCGCGGCGATCTGTACCAACTTACACGCTCACATGTTTCACCCACTCTCACACACACAGCAAACACATCTATCACTCAAACATGTGACACACACAGCAAACACATCTATCACTCAAACATGTGACACACACAGCAAACACATCTATCACTCAAACATGTGACACACACAGCAAACACATCTATCACTCAAACATGTGACACACACACAGCAAACACATCTATCACTCAAACATGTGACACACACAGCAAACACATCTATCACTCAAACATGTGACACACACACAGCAAACACATCTATTACTCAAACATGTGACACACACAACAAACACATCTATCACTCAAACATGTGACACACACAGCAAACACATCTATCACTCAAACATGTGACACACACAGCAAACACATCTATCACTCAAACATGTGACACATACAGCAAACACATCTATCACTCAAACATGTGACACACACAGCAAACACATCTATCACTCAAATATGTGACACACACAGCAAACACATCTATCACTCAAACATGTGACATACACAGGAAACACATCTATCACTCAAACATGTGGTGTAAAGGCAGGGAGATCGCTATTAGAAGACGGAAAGGAAATCCAATTGTTTTTGTTTGTCAATTGTTTAGATTGACTGCATCGAGTACCATTATTAAAGTAGTCAACTGAATATCCGATAGCGGATTATCATCTAAGTTATCTCTATTATAAGGGAAACTGCATATTCAGTCATGACAGATTTAATTTCACAGTTTATTGGCTCTAAATATTTTATATGAAGTAACAAAGACAAGTTGAATTTCAACAAACAAACTAAAACAAATGTCGAGTGTTTTCTTCTTCAAATTACAACGTTATGGTGACTGCAAAATTATCATTTCTGTAACCAGGCTTTATATCCACCTTCTGAACAAAAGTACCAAACAAGATCAGAAATGAGGAAGGAGTCTAAACAGGTTTGCTGGGGGGGGGGGGAGATGTGTTTCTACGCCAAGTATATCGTTGCTCGTCAGGATTAGTGGATCTCCATGGATCTGGAAAAAACTTATGTTGTCTATGATTAGTTTAACCAGTTCATGAGCTCTTGACGATGTTTATCTGTCTGTAGTTGTTGCAATCTAAATCGAAATCTAATACCAAGTTCCAGTCTCCCCCCCCCCCCCATACAGCTTTACCGTTTGCTCAATTCTATATATAAACTAGGATCATCATTGTCTGGCCCATACATATTAACAATCACAACATCTTTTTCAAATGTCATTTTCAAGATGGTAATCATACACATGTTTTCCATTTATCATTGAAAATAAATTTATAAAATATACGGATTATTTAAAACGATCCGTAGAGTTCAAATTTAAGTTTTAACAGAGGTTTCATCAAAAAGGTTTATGCTCAAAGAATTAGGTTAAATAGTTATATTTTTCATTACTTATGTTTTATTCATAGATTAATCTGTAATTATTTCGCAATTAATATATTTTAAAATGCATTCTCTGCGATGATTGCAATAAGCATATATGTTGTCATATTGCTTTCTTATTCATTTGTACATCATAAACAAGCAATAACAATAGATTTTTTTTTATATAATTATGTCGTTATATTAATTGTTGTTCA
The DNA here is from genome assembly GCA_036898135.1 of Oncomelania hupensis. Lineage (NCBI taxonomy): Eukaryota > Metazoa > Mollusca > Gastropoda > Littorinimorpha > Pomatiopsidae > Oncomelania > Oncomelania hupensis. Next base: position 57,750,943 of record CM072522.1, read on the forward strand.
TATTAACTCCTTTATTTTAATTTTAAGTTAATCTGTTTCTAATTTAATATGTTGTCTAATATCACAGATGTGAATAGACGTTAAATTAAATAAATAAATAAAACATCTTTTTCATGCATCTTCAAGTGTATTATAAGCCAGTTGCCATTTACATCTCTGTAAACATTACATATTTTATATTCAAAATTATTTTTCATAAGAACCGCAACTCCCCCCTACTCTGTGGGTCACCCTGACGATGTCCTGACAGTAAACACATCCTACACACAACAACCTGAGCAGTGCACACCTCCATCCAGTGCCAAACTGTAAACAGCGACTACACACAGTTTTGTTTCCATGTTTGTGTCTGTTTTTTGTGGTACAGTGTAGCTTTCATCTCCCCAGTCTGCACAGTGGACTCAAGAGGTTTGTCTGGGACAGTGATGTAGAAAACCTTCTGCCCGTGTAAATACGGGTTAGTTTTTTTTCCTCCCAGTTCCTTATCTTCTCATAGAGAATCTTGGATCTCAGCACGCAGCCTAATCGAACTAAGGATGTTTCGATTGTCATCACATGACAAAGGAATATCGGAGATCCACAGTTTCGTAGTTACTGTTTCTTTGCCATCATCTTTGAGAATGAAAAGATTTTTGTCAAACAATCTGACCGTATGGCACTAAGCTTAATCCCTTCAGCTTCATCCCTGCAATCCACAACCTAGAGAAAGTGCGTCATCGCCTTTTTAAAGTCTGCGATGTTTGGGAATCCTGTAAATTGCGTTAATGTTTGTGAACCCGCCAGCTTATAAAATGGCGATTGGATCTCGTAATACATTGATTTAGGCTGTGTTTTTATTCTTCCACGCTACTGTTGTCACCGACCTTCATTCGTTTTAGCATCTCCGGATGACGAACCCACCGACTGATACAGTGCGATAATCTCATTCCATTTAGCGCAAGATTAGTGCGAGGAGCAATCGCAAAATCATGCGGTTCATTTGCAAGGATGGTCATGTATCGGCTTTAGGCCTATTAATTGTCTTCTGCCGGAAAACTGAGAGCCATGGGGGACTACTCAGGCTTAACGACATTTCGGTTCAGATCTTTCGGAAAAGATAAAATACATATGATGGCTGCTTCGCTTTATTTTTGGATCACCTGAGCCCCTCTCTCCCCCTCCCACTCCTCTCCCCCCTAACCCACTGCATGCGCAATGAACATGTCTACCGACGTGGTGGATCGCGCAATACAAGACATCAACATCAATATCAACATAGGATCCATCCTCTTACGTTACATTACATTACATGATTATTGCTTTAGGTCCAGCGGACTCTTCCGAGCCAAATAGGGACCGGACAACTCCTGATCCGCATAAAAGATCTGCTGAAACAACCCTAGTGGTAAAACTGAAGCTGTCCACCAGCCAGTCACTTTACAATAAAGACATCCCACGCAGGGAACGTTGAGGCTATACTATAATTTATCGAACATTCGTTTACAAAAACAAAATAGAATACAAACATTATTATAAATTATCAACAAAACACATACATATAAAATGCCTACATTGCTAAATAATAACATCTTAGGAAGCCCTAGTGACCACCTGGCAGAAAGCGTCCAATATTCCCAAGCTGATCCAACAGACCTCACACACAAATCAGGAGTCTTATCCCGGAAGCGTTTTCAAGAAAAAAGGTAGATGACTGGTCTAGCGAAGAAGAATATAGTATAGCAGATTGATAGAACAGAGCAGGAATGGGAAAGAACAAATGAGAAAGATATCGACAGTGGGAATTTAAAGCACTAAATTTCCAGAAAGTGGGGATACTATTTATACTGAACCCCCCTGAACCACAACCGGGGAATCATCATCTTACGTGGATCGTATGCATATACCTAGGTGGCTATGGGATGGATGTACTGGGTAGCTGCTGTCACACTTGCCGTTGTAGTATGATGTCGTAACAGTGACTGTTTGCAATGTTTCACTGTTGCAATCTTTGCAGTTGTTCACTGTTGTAGCATGAGGTTCTAACAGTGACTATTTGCAGTGCTTTGCTGTTGTAGACTTACATACTGTATTTATTTTTGAAAGTTGCAGATTTTACATGATTTTTCTGTTTACTGTGTGATTTCCTCAGTTCATATCATATTTTATGCTTTTTACTCGCTTCCAGCGTTGACTTGTCAAGTAAGTGTTTCTCAATGCCACCACCACCACCACCACCATCATCATAATCATCATCATCATCATCATCATCATCATCATCATCATCATCATCATCATCATCATATCGAGGGAGCGTTGTAGCCTCGTGATCTAAGGCTGGACTAATTTGCCTTGTCCACAGGATGTGGGACCGATTTCGCCTCTGGGCTTTAAGTTTCTCTGAATATTATTTACTTTCGACTAGGGCTACGTCTCGCTGGTTTTCTCAGGGTACTCGGGTTTGCTCCCCCCAACAAAGTTTCAAATCACTACTAATATTAGATAGGTTGGGTTTGGTCGCGCCACAGGCTGCGACTACGCCTTCCCCAGAAGAGGCGGCCCACAATTTCCGAATAAAAAAGGTCAATAAAAAGTTTTTGTTTAAATGTCATCATGATCATCATCATCATCATCATTATCATCATCATCATCATCATCATCATCATCATCATCATCATCATCATCATCATCATCATCATCATCATCATCATCATCATCAAATGTCTTTACAATAGTCCTATTGTCCATAAACTACTGCTACACCACACATAAACACACACAAGGTGCTAGATTTATATTGCTAATTCCAAGCTATACACGGATAACTGTTCTTTAAATCTCTTCCAAGACTCCTTATGTTGGGTCAGCCTGGGAATATTGGACGTTTTCTGCCAAATGGTCACTAGGGGTTCTTATTAAATTATTATTTAGCAATGTAGACATTGTATATGTATGTATTTTGTTGATATTCTATAGTGATGATATATTCTATATTGTGTTTTTGTAAACGGGGGTTCCATAAATTAGAGCATAGGCTCAGCTTCCCATGAGTGGGATTCCTTAATTGTAAAGTGACCGGCTGGTGGAGTGCCTTCATTGTTACCACTAGAGTTGTTTCAGAAGATCTTTTATACAGATCAAGAGTGAATCCTCACCTTTTAACCTCTTTTTGGTCTTGATTTTGTGATCCTGATTCGGCTCTTTGCAGTCCGCTGGACCCTTTAAGCAATGAATAACTAACTATATTTTATTCGGATCGGGTGTGAGTCCTCTTTCAACCAATTTGTGATCCTGATTGGGATCTTTGCAGTCCGCTAAACTCTAAAAACAATGACTGACTAATTTGATTCTAAACTACAAGAGATACGAAAGTCAAAATTTGTAATATTTAGAGAAAACAGATCGATCTTTCATAAATGTTCCTTTTTTGCGTTGAACATGAAGGTCAAGGTCATTTTAGATCTTACAAAAACATTTTTTTAATGTTTAATTGTACAGTGCAATGGGCCGTATATGTAACCCATAGTATGCTACGACTTTGGGTTATTTGATTATACATAAATATCAGAGGTCACGTAAAGGTCAAGGTCATCTCAAAGGTCAAGGCCATTCCAAGGGCAGTTCTTTTTGCATACTACACTTTTTTTGCTGTAAGATGAATGTTTTTTGTTTTTTTTATCTGGACGGCAAGCTTATCTCAAGGTCAAGAGCATTGAAGGATCAAAGAAAATACTTTGCAAGCTAATGTCACCATTTCTTTTTTTTTCGGCTATTCCTTTTTAAGTTAAATATTTTAACAAACCATGCGGGTCATATGTCCTTAACCCTTCTAGTTAGATTTTAAAGGCACGATAAAAAATCGGGAGTTAGCCTGTTGTATGGTAACCAGCGCCTGTGGCAGTTGCGAGAGGTTTGATACCAACCAAAACAAGAAGGCAAGCAACTCCAGTGTATTTCCAGACACTTAGGCAAATGGCTGAAAAGCAGCTTTTTCAAAGGTGTGAAAGTTTTTAGTTGTTAGCAGTGCTGTTACTCGGCTTTATCCTAACGAAGCAAATGAAAACATGGAATGATCGACAACTATCTGAACCACCTGCAGCGCCAGCAAAAACAATTTAAAATCGGTTCAGCCAATTTGAAGGTACAGTATACAACGTGTTTAAACAAATTATGAACCACGTCGACTTTGACCCCTGAGAGAGTGTAACTATGAATGACATAACATGTTAAACAGTAGGTAAAGCACGTGCATAGGGAAAATTGTTCAAAAGATGTCCAGTATTCTTGAGGTAGTTTTAATGCAAAATGTGTTTTCAACACAAAAAAAGTTAAATTTATAGAAACAAACGACCGACAGTCTGACTGGGCTATACTGAATGAATGAGCATAAGTTGAAGTACCTGTATTCCAAAAAGTCCACAACATCGGCCGGGTCCACCGTCTGTTTGTTTGTTTGCTTGTTTGTTTTTTTTTTTTTTTTTGGTTTCGTTGTTGTTGTTGTTGTTTTTTTTTAAGGAATAGAGCGAAAAGTCTTTAGCAGCAAAGTGACTCCAACGACTTTGACCTTTACGATAGAGCAAACATGATGATATGGAAGCTGGCAACTAGTCTAGATAATATTACTGTGAAGCTTGGTCACAATCTGTTCAGTGGTTCTTTGGATATGGCGGGAAACGGACCGACTGACAGAACGAAAGACCGACCGACAGACAGACAGACTAACCTGCAGTTTGCTCGTTCTGATTCCAGACTATTTAAAAAAATGAGATAATGACACGCTCTCAGTGGGACGCCGTGCAAGGAAACTGAGTTTATCTTTACAATAGACCTACAGTAGCTGGATCAATGGCCTCTGCGCTAGCAATGTTCATCTTCCAAATTTCGTTTAAAGCCTTTTTGTGTTGTCCGCGCACCCCAGATTGTTGGTCAAGTATAAACATGGACGTAGGCCTATTTGATTGTTCAGCAAGCAACTTTGAAAATGGTGTAGGTGTAGAGAAGGAGACTGTTGCCCTTGTTCAGCATTTTATAACTACAGTGAGGATGAAGTGTTGATATGTTTCCCTATTCATTGTATAACTACAGTGAGGATGAAGTGTTGATATGTTTCCCTATCCATTGTATAACTACAGTGAGGATGAAGTGTTGATATGTTTCCCTATTCATTGTATAACTACAGTGAGGATGAAGTGTTGATATATTTCCCTATTCATTGTATAACTACAGTGATGATGAAATGTTGATATATTTTTCTATCCATTGTATAACTACAGTGAGGATGAAGTGTTGATATGTTTGCCTATTCATTTTATAACTACAGTGATGATGAAGTGTTGATATAGTTCCCTATCGATTGTATAACTACAGTGAGGATGAAGTGTTGGTATATTTCCCTATTTATTGTATAACTACAGTGATGATGAAATGTTGATATATTTCCCTATCCATTGTATAACTACAGTGAGGATGAAGTGTTGATATATTTCCCTATCCACTGTATAACTACAGTGTGATGAAGTGTTGATATAGTTCCCTATCCCACAGGCGGCGGAAGCTGCTCAGGATTGGGGGGGCACACACACATTTTATTCACTGACATCGGGGCCGGACCTGGGAAAAGTCGAGGGGAGGGGGGGGGGGGGCGTGTGGAAGTTACAGATTCAGCGAGGCGCCGAGCCTTCTAGGGGGGTCCGGGGGCATGCCCCCCCGGAATTTGTTTTTTTCAAGGATGCAAATTGGTGCAATCTGGTGCAAACTGAACCTTGAAAAAGCCATTTGTGATGGTCCGGGACTTTGAGCTTTTTGAACAATTGAACTAACAAACTCTGGGGTACAAAAATTATCCTCTGCCCCTCCCTTAAAAAAAAACACACACAAAAAACCCCAGACACACAAACATTTATTTATCAGCAGAGATGTTTTGTTTACCTTGTAGTTTATGAACATCACCGCCCTGCTTTCACTTAATTCAGTCTTGCTGCACTAGGTTCCTCGGCATTAGTACCATTTGTGAATTGTATCTTCTGGCAAAACAGTTCACTGCCTCTTTGAAGTCAATATCAACATCCCTGTGCACTTTCAGTAAAGTCAGTCCATTGAGTCTGTTGCCCCATTGTAGAGCGCAGGTAGTTTTTCAGGTTGCGCAACTGACTGTTTGAACGTTCACACTCGGCAGTAGTGACAGGCAGGGTGCAAAGGTTCTTTAGCATGATGAACAGGTTGGGATAAAAATCCCTGTCACAATGTTTCAGTGCTTCTGATGCCGTGGATGGGATGATAGCTGTCGCATTCTCAGCAGCACTTCGCCATTTGCAAACACACCGTTGGTATTCTGCATCAAGGGTAGCGTTGTCTGGTAGGTCAGACTCCCACAACATTGCCAGTGTCTTCACCCCTTCTGGAACCTGCATGAAACCATCCTGGTTGTCTATTAAAGTGCATGCTTGGCACCAGACAGAGACCATCAACTGCTAGGCCAGCATTTTTGAATCTCGAGTCCAATTCCGTTGACAGGTGTTCCAAGAAAGGAATGGCAATGCTAATCTTAAAATATTCTTCTGGAGTGGCCGCAGGTTGGTTGTCACGGAGAGTCTGTTGGGATGCTTGACGAGGAACAATAACACCAGTTGTCAAAGCATTTGCCATTTTGCCGACTTTACCAAACCAGGCAACGAACGCTGTGTCTAATAGAAGACATGCAGTTACTGACCTCTTTGATTTCCCTGTAGGCATCGACAACATCTTTTGTCCTTTTCTGCAGCTTCACTGTCAAGGGTTTCCATTTCAACGATGTTTTTGGACGATTCAGCGATGGTCGTTTCAGTGGATGTTCGTTACAACGAATTGTCATAATTATCAACTTAGCATCTTAATTAATATTTCTAAAAAGTCGTTTTTGGTGGATTAGGGCAGTATCAAGGTGAAGGTGCTGGAAGAGGCTTGCGGTCAGAACAAGAAATTATGTCTGCATTTACTAATTTAGGCTTAGGGGTTGGGTTACTTGGTCGTTTCAATGGGGAAACGCTTTGGACGTTTCAACGAATCCCTTGAAAAGGATTTCCGTTGAATTGACTATAAAAAAAATGTACTTAGGACCAAAAGTGACTAAAACCTGCGATGTTTTAAAAACAATTTTTTAAAAATTGAAACCTTTGGCATAATTTTTTTTTAATTTTTTTTAAATTTGGAGGGGGGTTCTGGAACCCAGGTAACCCCCCTCCCCTCCCCCACCCCCCTGGTCCGGCCTTGGACATTTACTCCAAATAATTGGAACTATTTTCATAGACACTATGTGAGAGAGAAACAAAATATATATCATATATTTCTACAACTGTGCATATAAGAGAGAGAGAGAGAGAGAGAGAGAGAGAGAGGGAGGGAGGTAGGGGGTGGGGGGAGGGTAGAGAGAAAGGAAGAGAAACTGACCTGACAATGTTGATCCATCACAGTAACAAAAACAGCAGTCATGCATTTCATTTGGCATGGGAAATTACACCGTTAATTTTCCAAAGTATGCCTGACGGCGTTCATTTCTATTGATAAATTCGTACGAAGTTTGCGCTAGGTCTGGTTGATCTACTTTGTCTTTGAACACATGCATTATAAGACAATTATTTAGACGCTCCTGCGTCATCGTTGCCCAAAGGTATGTTTTTACCCGCTTTAGGGCTGAAAAACTGTGTTCAGCCGTTTCAGTTGTGGTTGGGATGGTGAAGTACAGTTTGAGAAGTTTATCCACTTCACTCAGCATCCGTCGCACAGTGTCAGAAGCTTTCAGTTCATCCGGCAGTGCTTGGAAGATGGTGATCCTAGAGTTAGCCGCCTTCCTGATGTCACCCAGTGCATGTGGGAGGAGTTCTAGCTGAGTTTTGAGTCTGTCCAAGTCGATGTCAGCGGAATATGTATCTTTGATTTCTTGAGGAATTTCTGGTCTCTTCCCTGCTGCTCCATCACTTAGAAGAACTTCAATTTTCCTTGGTAAGTCGAGAGCTATTTGATCAAACCGGCTCTTTAAATGTTTCTTGATGTTGTCAATGGCCTCACAGTATTGCTGACTGTAGTAAGCAGATGGACAAGAGTAGCTGTGACCCTGTGAGCCATCGTCCAGTCTTCGTGGAGGCTGCTTCTGTCTAGGAACGCAGGGCTCATCCCTCAAATTTGCAGCTTTCGTTGTGATGTCAGCAAAAAAAATTCTCATAAAAATCTTCATTCCGCATGCTTTTCAGTGTTCTCGGACAAATGTCTGCAGCGTTTACTGCGTCATCAAAAGTCGTTTGTTTTTTTTGAAGAACTGTCGCCAGCTCTTCAGTCACAGCAAGGATATCATCTTTGAATCTTTTTGCAACTCCTGACACATGACCCTGAAAATTACTCGCCCCGTCGTAGGCCTGGCGCAGTTTTGCACAGGCAAGTCAAGTCTGATCAAGCAGTCCTTCAGTGCTTTGAAAAGGTATTGTTAACTTGCATCAGTCCAGAGAAAGGGGGAAAATATTGGTTTGAACCTCCAAATAATGTTTTTTGAGGGGCTGAATATTGGGGGGACAAATGTATAGGTTTGCCCCCCCAATATTTTTCTGGGAGGGGCCAGTGCCCCCCTTGCCCCCCCCCGCTTCCGCCGCCTGTGTATCCATTGTATTACTACAGTGAGGATGAAGTGTTGATATGTTTTTCTATCCATTGCTTTCTGTTTTCGTTTGCGGTTGAGGGGTGGGGAGAGCGTGGGTGGTTCACGCGCGCAGCCAATTGTAGTTATTGAGATGTGTGACTGTCACGTGGGGTTTAGGTGTTACTGGGCTCTGCACAATGGAATGCTGTAACCCTCACGCTTTTATTCGATGGGAACTGCTAGTTAGTCACCCTGTGAATTACTTTAATACATTTATTTATTTAGCTCGGTCTGTGTTAAGGCTGGGTACATAAATAGATAGAAAAATGGTAAAAGATCACTGTCACACTAGCTTTCATACGACTATGAATCATAGGTAATCCAGCCACTTGTTAACAGTTAAAATCACACATTTATTTCTTCTACTCTATACAAGATTTTCGATGTACTAATCTACCTTAAAAAGTCATAGTCAATGCAAATGATTCGATCGCTGATAGTCTAGGCAGCTGTTATGTCTTCATCGGGCACTGGCTACTAAAGTTCTTGAAGATTGGACTACTGTGGTCCGTTTTACTATAGTTTCTGAAGAGTGGACTACTGTGGTCCTTTTGCTATCAGTTTTCGTGCACTTCTTCTGTGTCACTTAACTGTCAAGTAGCGGGTTTGAAGTCCTTCGTTGAAGTAGCTTCTGGTATACGCGGGGTCGTCGTGTAGTTTGGTCCCTTGCCACGCTGTGGGGTCTTGCAGGGTGTTTTCCAGGGTTGCTCTCTCAGTCTTGTGCTGTAGATGCTAAACAGCCAACTCGGTTTTCCTGTGGAGTTGGGCGCACGAGATATCTCGCCTGCTCGTCTGTAATATAAGAGACGAAATTCTGCACAACCTTGAATAATAGGTCTGTGCAGAGCATCTCACTGAAAGCCAAAGTAGCCCTCAGTGATAGCTCCACATCTCTATACATAAGCGACGAACATTCTGCTACGTCCGTGGTCCACTGGAATCTCAACTCTACTTTCCTATACATACATAAATATAAATCGTGGCTAATTATACACATAAAGAATTAATAATATTATAAACATTCACTGGTACAACCACTGGTCTGCAAACATACATATAGGTTCAACAACAGTGGTTCCGTACATAATTCAAGATGGCGTCGGCCGGTCGTGCTTAACACGTGTTCGGCTTTTCCACGTGGTAAGGCAAATTCGGATTAACAATTCACATCTATGCATGTCAAATTCTACAAACATAATTTCAACAATAATATAAATATATCACGATGAAACAGAAGTATGTTCATTTACCTGTTTGACAAAGTCAGGCTCATGGCTACTTGATTGAATTCTAAGATTCCCAAGTCCTGCTTCCTGGTCTATTCAGTGGAGATATTGCTCTACTCAGGTGTAGCTGTGTACACTGTGGCGTCTTACTCTCAACTGACCTAATACCTGGTTTGGACTGAATCAGCCAGAACTGGATCTAGCCGCTCAACCTGAGTACTGATTGGATAAAACGTCCGATCCACGCACACAGTGCTGATGTCACTACACTGTTTGCGTCAAGCTCGCTGTGTGTGTACCTCCGTATACTGTAATCGACTGCTGTGTAATACACTAACTTTCTAAGGTTACAATGACTAAACAATGCTAAATAGTAAAGTAAGCAGGGTAAAACTAGTCCGTCTGTCACAGTGACAAAGAATTTCCAGTTTTTAGTCGGATATCCCGCGCCATGAACATCCGTGGCCCTTACGTGTGTTGTGTGATGTCTGGGCAGACAAAGTCAGCACATAGCAATCTCTATAGTAACAGTAAATAGCAGACGACAGTTTGGCCAGACTGCCGCACACGAGAAACAAAGTCAGTAGATTTGTCACACAGGAAAAATAACATGATTAGAAAACACTGCACATCTTGGGCTGCAGAGGACAGACAGATGGAGTACGCTGGTTAAACGATCATCTATGGTGCCCCAATGACTTTCGAGTTACTTTACTGGATAGGATAAATAGAATATTGTAGATAGGGCAAGAACATCTAGAGATCTATCACAACACCACGTCGTCTTCACTGCCTTGTAGGACTGCTTTTCCCTTTGTACAGATTTTGTCTTTGTCTCAAGCTGTACAAACACATTACGTACCCTTCATCATTCTTGTTATTTAGTCATCATCATCATCATCATCATCATCATCATCATCATCATCATCATCATCATCATCATCATCTTCTTCTTCTTCTTCTTCTTCTTCGTCTTCGTCTTCTTCTTCTTCTTCCTCCTTTCATGCATTCATCCCGTTAGTTATTAATCCATCATCATCATCACCATCATCATCATCATCACCATCACTATCATCACCATCATTTATCCGTATACCTGTGCAGGTAAAACAATACTGCTGGTCCTACAAGGACTTCGTTGGCTGTCCAGAGGCCATGATGTCCACGTCATCAGTCCATACCCTTACGCTCTGTCTGCCAGCCGTCTGATCCACAACCAGCTGCAAGTGACCATGGCTGCAGATCCCACAGCGCCCCCTGCCGCGGTGCACGTTCACTCCTATGATTTCCTCAACAATGCTGGCGATGTGGACGTGGCATTCAATGATCTGTCAGCGGCTGTACGTGGGGACACGCTCTGTGTCCTCATCGATGAGGTGTTCTTTGACAAGCAGCGAGTAACAACAAGGTGTGGATGATGATGATGATGATGATGATGATGATGACGATGATGATGATGATGATGATGATGATGATGATGATGATGATGATGATGATGGGGATGGTGTTTCTATGTCATAGTCCTGTGGATTGTACAGTGTCACGTCCCAACTGCCTCAACAGAGGTTCGACATGTGCAACCTCCACACGAGAAAATAACCCAACTCCTAAATAAACTCTAAAAGACAAGACCAGAAGTAACAAGACAATTTCTTTATTTCACTCACACATTCACACTCAAAATTAACTCCCTTTTTCCCACTTCCCAACCTACCAACCCTCAATCCCACTAATATAACCCCAAACTAATACATAAACAATTCGCTCAAAATAATAATGATAATTAAATCAAAATGAAGAATGACTAATTACAAAATGTACAAAAGATTTATAATAATTATGGCTGAAACAGCTTACTGACAACAAGGTAAATAATTGAAGCAAATGCTTTAAATCTTTATAAACATTCAAACCTTGTTTCACTTAAATAAATTGCAAACAGATACAACAAGTCTTTTATATTATATAAAATGAATAAAGAAAATTTATATTTTATACAAATAGAATTTGTAAGGAAATAATCTAAATTACTAATTAGTAAATATCTGGCGAATTAATTCCCCCAGACAAAACTATACAATCACAGGGCTACTTAATCAGGTAGATAATATTACTCAAACAATGTTTATCAATCAGTTCAAATTAAATATATTTCAATGTGCTGTAATTTATAATTTATCACATGTAAGTCAATTTTTATTTCTCACAACTGTTTATCAATAGTTATGGTTATTTGTTGTGAATTGTGGAGTGTGCGTGTGTGTGCTTTTTAAACAAAATAAAGTTTCCTTTTCGAATGCCGCAACCTTCGCAACCGAGGTTGACCCAAGGAAACACCGGCGTCATAGGCCGTGGCACACCAGCGTCTCTCCAGCTAGGTTTCAGCACCCCAATCAACGATCTGGTTTAAGGTTTTTGGTTTTGGTACATCTGCAGCAATACACACAAAAATATGCAACCATTAATAATTATATTACAATACATTGCACAAGCATTCCGCTGTCGGAACGGTTGCCTCCCTTTCACTATTCTTACTCATCCTCCCTGTCATTACTTCTGTCATCGCACATATACATTCACATTCACCTCCTTTCTGTCGTCTCTTCGCTACATAACAGCGAATTCTCTTATATTAATTTATAATCATTTAATTTATAATACATTTTAGAAACTTCTCTCTCTCTCTCTCTCTCTCTCTCTCTCTCTCGGTATTTACGCAGCAAATAATATGAAACATAAAATAGAATTTAAGAAAACATAATTAACTATCCATTCACACTGCATGCATAACCCAAACCCCCCGAACGATATGGCCAACTGAGAAATTGAGATAAGCAACTTACGCTACCAGTGGGATCCTCCGGCCTGTTGACAAAGACACACAAATGACTGGACAGACACACAGGCACAGATGGTTAGGCAAGGTGATACACAGGCAGAAGGAGTCCTAGACGAAGTCACAGGTCACCCGACGTTATACGTAGATAACTCAGATTTCACTGAGAATACACAGCAGGTATTCTAAACAGCTTAGAACCGTTCCAGTTAATCAAACACTTCCAAAGTGTTCCCAAAATAGTCCTCCTCTTCCGATACTTAGGCTCTTTTTCGTTGACAGTCTGATCAGTACGACCCACAGACAAACGTCACTATCTGGCACCTTGACACAACACAGATCTGTCGATTCTGGCTACATAAGCGATATGCAAAAGTTTCTGCCCCTCTCAAAAAATACAGTGCAAGGGGTTTTATACGATTAGCCTAGAATGATCTAGAACATACTCATTTTAATTATTATTCGTTTCCTGCACCGTACGCGATTAGAGCACGCATTCCACACATAGGAAATCGCATGGCAGCACTCAATCTTCCCAATAATAAAATAGCCAACTATGCTGTTTTCTAACTGTCACGAGAGGGGCGACAACTAAATAAACTTAAGGAAATAAAAATACTCCCCTCTCGTCCCATTCCTAGAACAGGGGTAGGAAGTAGCGAAATGCATGAAAGGTTGCAGAAAAGACCAAAAGGTAAAACCCAACACAAGGTAGTGTCTTTCTTCTCTTTTAATTACAAATTTACACATAAGGTTCAATACTAAAAGGAAAACTAAAGGGAATACGACGAACCGACATTCCCCAACGAAAGTTAGTTTTTGCTTCCGAAAATCAATAGTTCTTTCTAGTCTCAGCTTTGATGACACCCCGAATGGTGCTCACACTCGCAGCTACATTCAGATTACACAAAGTACTTAGCTTCACCAAGCGTCTATGCGCAGAATAGTCACTGTCTATGCTGAGAATCTTGGCGACAACGTCATCGTAGTGGAACGCTGGTCTGCTTGAACGCCCAGCTTGGCCCGAGGTGGAGATAGCTGATGTAGCCTTGACTTCACTCCCGTGTCCACGTCTGGCTCGCCAAAAACCACAATAACAAATCTGAAACATAGCAAAACGAGCTAGAGCACCGGAGTAAGGCAAAATGCCCGACTCCCTTGGAAGTCCGGTGCCATCAAAACAAAAATAAAAAATGCAAAAATGCACACACAATACCCAACGCATGAACGACGGTAAACCGTAACAGCAACCCTAACTTTATACAACTAGTAAAATTTGGCCTATACTGATTTGAGGACAAACGATGGCGTAAAAACAGGCTAGGCATAACAAAAGAAACGACCAAACCAACCGACAAAATAAACAGATAAATAAATGTGTCCATTTATCTTCACACTGCTATCAGTGCTCCTTTCATCACCCTCACCCTCACCCCCGCCCTGCTTACACCTATACTTTCCACGTGAGAACAGAGGCAAAACGGACAAGTGGGGTGACAAAATACCTAAGAAAATAACAATAATGCTTACAGCATCGCATTACCAAGCACTCTCGCTTACCTCAACAGATTTATGCATGTAGCCCCAAACCGGACTCCACAACCGAGTCGCCCCTCGATGACCTTCAAAGAACAACGCTTCTCCTTGTCGACCACAGGAAAAGAAGAAACCGCCACAATGGCTTTCACAGACTTGCAGAGAAACCCTACTCCGAAGTCCAAGTCTAGTAGTTTATTCGCCATGAAACTACACTATTGACCCTCGCCGGTCAACCACTAGTACAATTACTAGCCGCTGTAAGAATAACCAAAAAGACATCTTAGCGTAAAGAAAACTAAAGCTTGCTGTGCTTCCACATGCCCTGCACTCGCCCTCGGTGCAAACAAAATAATAATCTGCCTCGCTTCATAGCACGCCGGAAATCGGTCACATCCGGGTAAAATACCCGTGCAGCACGTAAAACTTAGTGAGCGAAAATTGAACAACACACAAAATGTGAAAGTAAGGTTGACAAAACAAGCTGGCTGTGCCACTCCAGTGTGTTCCCAGTCACAAACAATGAAAAAACGAAACATGATAACATTTGGTCGTGACAAATACCCCCTGACTTGAGTTGAAACCCGGGTTTCATACAGCAAAACTTGAAAAGTTCACGAACAATGCCGGACCCAACTCACTCAAAAGAACGACTCAAGAAGTCGGCCCCCACATTATCTCTCCCAGGGATAACTCTGACAACAAATTGAAATGGTTGAAGTATCATGGACCACCGCATGAGACGACCGTTGGCTAGCCGTGCTCGCTGCAGGTACTGAAGAGGGTGATGATCCGTCTCCAGAACAAATGGTCGGCCGTACAAGTAGGCCTCAAACTTTCTCACCGCCCAAACCACTGCTAAACACTCGCACTCTACTGTAGAATAAGCCCTCTCTGCATCCGTCAGCTTTCTGCTGGCATATGTCACAGGATGAAGCTCACCGCTAAACTCCTGTAAAAGAACTGCTCCAAGGCCTGCTTGCGAGGCGTCAGTCCTCAAGACAAACTCTCTTTCTACATCAGGCAAATGAATGACCGGCTGACTCGTAAGACGTTGTTTAAGCGTCTGGAACGAAAGTTCGCATGCTTCCGCCCACTCAACCACGTTTGGCTGTTGCTTTCTGGTCGCATTAGTTAGCGGCAATGCAATTTCCGCGAAATGAGGGATGAACCTTCTGTAATAACTGGCCAGGCCCAGAAAAGAACGAACTTCTTTCTTTGTGCGGGGACGGGGTGCATCCCTGATCTTGCTGACCTTGTCCTCTTCTGGTTGAATGCAACCGTGTCCGACGACATGCCCTAGGTACGATAATTCCTTGAAACCCCAGAAGCATTTGGTTGGCCTCGCTGACAGGTTGGCTTCCTTCAAACGATCGAGCACAAATCTGAGTACTTCAATGTGTCTCTTCCACGATTCTGTGGCCATCAAGATGTCGTCCATGAAATTGGACACCTCCTGACAATGTAGAGGATCCAGGAGTTTGCGCATCATACGAGTGAACACCGCACCCGCATTTTGCAGCCCAAAGGGCATTACGGTCCACTGGTACTGCCCGAAGGAAGTCGAAAATGCCGTTTTTGGTCGATCCTCCTTCCTGACTGGTATTTGCCAGTAACCACGACTGAGATCTATTTTGGACAAGTATGTCGCCTTTGAGAGGCGACTGAACAAAGTATCCACGTCTGGCATTGGTTCGCCATCAAATACTGTGACCTGATTCAACCTCCTGAAGTCGATACAGAAACGAATTTTGCCGTCCTTCTTGCGAACCAAGACGACTGGAGAGCTGTATGGTGAATTGGCTGGTTCCACAACCCCCAGTTTCAGCATTTGATCTAACTCTTCCTTGACCTGCTGGACCTTGGCATGAGGTAAAGGATAAGATTTTACTCTTATAGGTTCTGCCTGAAGCAAATCAAACGAGAACTCCTCCAGATGCGTTAGCAAAGGTAAATCGGTCAACACTCGTTTCGCCCCGTCGGCAACATCGCGTAAATCGGCCTGTTGCTGCTGACTCAACTCGGGTCCAAAATGAATGTCAGCTGGCCCTTCCTCTGACTGCAGCTGACAGATAGGAACCTCGGAACCTGAATCGGACTCAGTTTCCTCCATCACGATGGCGACTGATGCGTGCTTACGACTTTCCTCACTTGGTATTGCACGCTGGGTATACTTGCGTAACAGATTGGCGTGATAGAGACGTGTCTTGCCCTTTACGACGATGCGGTAGTCCGCTTGCCCTACCCTCTCTGAAACTTCGAATGGTCCTTGCCACTGCAGCTCTAACTTGTTGTGCTGTCGTGGCAGCAACAACAAGACTTTGTCTCCAGGACGGAAAGTTCGTGGAACTGTCTTCTTGTTGAAGTGCTGTGCATACCGACTTGCTGCCTTCTTTAGGTTTTCCTGGGCCAATCTGACCGTTTCTTGAATCTTGTTTCTCAAATCTACTATGTAGGTGGCAGTGGTCTGCACCACCTCTGGTGCTTGCTCGTCGGTCCATGCCTGCCGGAGGATAGCCATCGGCCCACGGACTCGACGCCCGTATAGGAGCTCAAATGGGGAAAACCCAGTACTTTCCTGTGGTGCTTCTCTATAAGCGAACAATAGTGCTGGAATATAACGATCCCAACAACGAGGTTGCTCTTGGCACAACTTGCGTAAGGACGCCTTTAAAGTGCCGTTATACCTCTCCACAAGTCCGTTCGTTTGGGCGTGGTACGGCGTGGTGCAATGATGCCGTATAGAAAGCAATCGGTTAACTTGCTGCATGACGTCACTAGTAAACTGCGTGCCACGGTCGGTAAGAACCTCGACGGGAATGCCGAGTCGCGACCACATCTCGAGTAGAGCTTCTGCGACTCGAGTAGCCTCAATGGAACGGAGCGCAATGGCCTCAGGGTAGCGCGTGGCATAGTCTACCATGGTAAGAATGTACCGGTTGCCGGCTTCTGACGCTGGGGTAATCGGCCCGACGATGTCCACTGCAACTCGTCGGAACGGTTCGTCGATCAAAGGCATAGGTACCAGCGGGACTTTCTTCACCCGGCCCTTCGGTGACATCTTCTGGCATAGGTCGCACGATGCACAGAATCGGCGGACGTCAGAACAGATTCCCGGCCAATAAAACTGCCGCCAAATTCTGTCCAGCGTACGCTTAGCTGCCATGTGACCTCCAAGAACTGACTCGTGAGCAACAGACATTATGCCGTGACGCAAACTCTTTGGCACAACTACTTGTTTATACTCCTCTTGGCCATCACTGTACCGTCGGAAAAGAACACCTTTCTCCCACAAATAACTCACTCGGCCATGTTTGCCTGATTTCTTTACTACTCCACTTTCAGCAAGAGCTCGCTGAGCCTTCAAAGACGGATCTTCTGCTTGCTTTAGCCGCAGCGACTCTGGTGTAACGTCCAATCCCGAATCTGCCACAGGCAACGGTCGTAACTGACGACAGTACCGTTCTTTCTGCGCTCTAGTCAACACCGCCACTTGAGCTGGAACCCTATAGACAGGAATATCCATGATAGTGCCTTCCACCAGTCTTGCCCTATTGCCGATAATAAGATCCGCGGGAGGATTCTCCATCACCACTGCCTCAACTTGACCCTCAAACACAGGCGTCCCTATCCTGATATGAGCTAGCGGTAAGTCGTTAGTCAGCGAGGTCTCCGCCAAAGTGACTGGCACAAACTGACCTGTGTAAGCTTGGGGTGGCACAAAGGAAGCGCGCACGACTATCATGTCGGCGCCGGTATCGCGCAACCCCATGGCTGGCCGCCCATCTATACTCACGTTACAACGAGGATTAAACTTTTTCTTTGAGCATGAAACACATAACTCTGGGATGGTTGCCTCATCTTCTACCCGCTCGTTCGCTTGAACGCAGTGTACACCCGGAAAATCTGCTTTGTACTTTTTGCAGAACTTCTTCACATGTCCTGGCTTCTTACAATAAAAACAAAGCTTGGAAGTCCCGTCACCCGAAACGTTGGTAGGTTTATGAGTGGTTGAAGTACGCGAGCCTTGGGATACAGCTTGATTGGTTTGCTGGGGCCCCTGTTTGAATTTATGCTGCTTCGGATGAGCCTCCGAGTACACCTGAGCGAAATGAGCTGCTTCTTCGGCGTTCTTCGGAACTCGCTCTCGTACGAAGGTGGCTACTTCCCACGGTAAACTGTTGGACAGCTGCTCCATGACACACAAATCCACCAGGTCGGCGTACGACTTGTTCTTCCTTGACATCTCGATCCACCTGACCAAATACAGCTGTAGACGTGTCACGAACTGCATATACGTCTCTCCTTCTTGGAGCTTAGCATGACGCAACCTACTACGATAGGTGTCGGCGGTCAACTGAAAACGCACCTGCAAAGCTCTTTTCAATTTCTCATAGTCAGTGGCAGTCTGAGTGTCTAGTGAATTGTACAACTGTAGCGCCTTCCCTCGTAAAACAGCGCTGAGCCTGACAGCCCACGTGTTCTCTTCCCATCCATGGACGCTAGCGATTCTTTCGAACTTACGCAAAAAGTCATCCAGATCATCGCGCAGTTCGTCAAACTCTGGCAACCGAATATTCTCCACGGTCACACGGTTAGGCATTGATCCCCCACCAGCGGCCTCCTGTTTCAACTTTTCCTCCTGCAACGCTCTATGTAGCTCTCTATTTTTGTCTTTCTCGCGCTCCTCGCTCTGCAGACTAACCTTCCTGATTTCGTGCTCTTCTCGTTCACTGATAAACTTCATGACGAAATCCGCCAAGTCAGTACTTGATAAACCAATGTCGCGGCCTAGCGCCAAAGCCTCACGTGAAAACTTCGACTGAGTGTTCATCGCTGCTGCTTGACCCTGTACCAAAGGCGAATTTAAAGCAACGTTTCTCCCTCGTGTGCGAGAAGAAATGGGAGTAAACACTTTAGTTTCTTTGTCCTCATCTCCCATCATGAACGCCATTAAACAAAACACAGTAAGATAAAGGCACCAAGCATAAGCGAGACTGCTGGTAATACTATTACTGCGAGAATACCATAAAACAATACAAAATAAAACTACAGGAGTGCCCACCCAGACCGTTGTACCCACGACCTGGAAGAAAATTATGCAGTACAATCAAACAAACTGCAAATATGCAAAAATACAATTTGCTATTTACATCTTACCCCCCACAACATTTTGTTTTATAAAAAATAATAAAAGTCTTTTTATAGGACAAACAAGACGAACAACCAATCACACCTCCTAAAGCTACGCCTACGACAAATAACCTAACGGAGATCTGGCGTAAGTAAACCTAACGACAGAACTGTTACATACGATCCCGGACGAGCCCCCAAAATTTGTCACGAGAGGGGCGACAACTAAATAAACTTAAGGAAATAAAAATACTCCCCTCTCGTCCCATTCCTAGAACAGGGGTAGGAAGTAGCGAAATGCATGAAAGGTTGCAGAAAAGACCAAAAGGTAAAACCCAACACAAGGTAGTGTCTTTCTTCTCTTTTAATTACAAATTTACACATAAGGTTCAATACTAAAAGGAAAACTAAAGGGAATACGACGAACCGACATTCCCCAACGAAAGTTAGTTTTTGCTTCCGAAAATCAATAGTTCTTTCTAGTCTCAGCTTTGATGACACCCCGAATGGTGCTCACACTCGCAGCTACATTCAGATTACACAAAGTACTTAGCTTCACCAAGCGTCTATGCGCAGAATAGTCACTGTCTATGCTGAGAATCTTGGCGACAACGTCATCGTAGTGGAACGCTGGTCTGCTTGAACGCCCAGCTTGGCCCGAGGTGGAGATAGCTGATGTAGCCTTGACTTCACTCCCGTGTCCACGTCTGGCTCGCCAAAAACCACAATAACAAATCTGAAACATAGCAAAACGAGCTAGAGCACCGGAGTAAGGCAAAATGCCCGACTCCCTTGGAAGTCCGGTGCCATCAAAACAAAAATAAAAAATGCAAAAATGCACACACAATACCCAACGCATGAACGACGGTAAACCGTAACAGCAACCCTAACTTTATACAACTAGTAAAATTTGGCCTATACTGATTTGAGGACAAACGATGGCGTAAAAACAGGCTAGGCATAACAAAAGAAACGACCAAACCAACCGACAAAATAAACAGATAAATAAATGTGTCCATTTATCTTCACACTGCTATCAGTGCTCCTTTCATCACCCTCACCCTCACCCCCGCCCTGCTTACACCTATACTTTCCACGTGAGAACAGAGGCAAAACGGACAAGTGGGGTGACAAAATACCTAAGAAAATAACAATAATGCTTACAGCATCGCATTACCAAGCACTCTCGCTTACCTCAACAGATTTATGCATGTAGCCCCAAACCGGACTCCACAACCGAGTCGCCCCTCGATGACCTTCAAAGAACAACGCTTCTCCTTGTCGACCACAGGAAAAGAAGAAACCGCCACAATGGCTTTCACAGACTTGCAGAGAAACCCTACTCCGAAGTCCAAGTCTAGTAGTTTATTCGCCATGAAACTACACTATTGACCCTCGCCGGTCAACCACTAGTACAATTACTAGCCGCTGTAAGAATAACCAAAAAGACATCTTAGCGTAAAGAAAACTAAAGCTTGCTGTGCTTCCACATGCCCTGCACTCGCCCTCGGTGCAAACAAAATAATAATCTGCCTCGCTTCATAGCACGCCGGAAATCGGTCACATCCGGGTAAAATACCCGTGCAGCACGTAAAACTTAGTGAGCGAAAATTGAACAACACACAAAATGTGAAAGTAAGGTTGACAAAACAAGCTGGCTGTGCCACTCCAGTGTGTTCCCAGTCACAAACAATGAAAAAACGAAACATGATAACATTTGGTCGTGACACTAACATAGTTCGTTCTGCACGGGCGCAATACATTCGCTACTTCTATTAATTATAAACTTAATTAATTTATTCTGATGCTCTCCACTTACTACGTAACTTCTAACCTCTATGTACAGGCTGATGATTAAACTATATACATAGGCGCACGACTGCAAACTGCGTAGCGTGACATACAGATGTTTACATTAGCCAGTGGACTTTCGTTGTAAGCTATAGGCCTATTTCTGTAATAGCTAAGCCCACTTACTGTTTTATCTAAAATTACCATAACCGAGATGATGTAATCGTTTTAATGAGTGTTCTTAGATTATTTGATCATCATCATCATCATCATCATCATCATCATCATCATCATCATCATCATCATCATCATCATTACGAGAGTTATTGAGTCTCGAGTATTTGCGCTATGTAACAGGCAGGAGGTGCGTGGCATCAACCCCTGGACTGCGCTGAGTCCATCAAGTAACAGTACAGGTTTATTAACACCGCCAGTAACACTTGTTGTCTTCTGTGGTCAACACGTCATCAAAACACTTTCTCTGTCTAACAGCGTGGACAGAGGTCGACGTACAGAGGAACTGTTGTGGAGATTACAGAGCAGCGTGCAGCATCTCCACCTGTGGTGTGCTGGTGTTGGTCACACAGACATTCCAGCCTGCCTGCAGCAAGAGGTGGTGACCACGCCCCTTCGCTCCGCACCCGCCGTCCTCAGGTGGGTAACTCATGTAATAAGTAGTAGTAGTAGTAGTAGTAGTAGTAGTAGTAGTAGTAGTAGTAGTAGTAGTAGTAGTAGTAGTAGTAGTAGAAGCAGCAGCAGTATTCGTGGCAGCAGCAACAGATAGTGGTAGCAGTGATTTTAATAACAATAGTAGAAGAAGTAGCTGTAGTTAGAGCAGCAGCAGTAGTAAAATGCAGCAGTAGAAGCAGTTCTAGTGGTAGCAGCGGTAATAGAAGTAGTAATAGTAGTAGTAGTAGTAGTAGTAGTAGTAGTAGTAATAGTAGTAGTAGTAGTAGAAGTAGTAGTAGTAGTAGTAGTAGTAGTAGTTGTTGTTGTTGTTGTTGTTGTTGTTGGTGGTGGTGGTGGTGGTGGTGGTGGTGGTGGTGGTGGTGGTGGTGGTGGTGGTGGTGGTGGAGGAGGTGGTGGTGGTGGTTGTGGTAGACACAAACTTACTAAGGCATGGTGACATGGAATAAGAATAAGATAGAAAGTACTTTGCTGTCCTCAGGGAGGTGCGGCCAGTGATACAGGAGACTCCCGGTGTAGTCCGTGACTACAGCGACAGCGTGCTTCCTGCCCCTGGGGACGGGCCAGCAGTGATCACACTCGTTCACGAGGGGGACGGCCATACAGGACGTTGGCCCGTGGAGTGTGAGGCGTGTGGACGGGGACTGGGCCAACTGCTGACAGGACGCCTTGATGTGGGCCCTGCAGGTGAGTGGTGTTTTGTGGTCACTGTCAAGGTCTAGGCTGCTTTGTGTTGCCTTCCTGATGATCACCTGCATTGACCCTTGACCTCTGATCCACCATCCAACTGCCGCTGATAGGATAGGATAGGATATGATAGGATATGATAGGGTAGGATAGGATAGGATAGGATAGGATAGGATAGGATAGGGTAGAATGGGATAGGATAAGATAGAATAGAAAAGTAAATTACGGACACAGACACATGTCATACAACATCAGGTCCAATGTCTATGTCATGTGCCTATGCCGGGAACCAGACTTGGCCGGTTTTAGTCTAGACGTAGAGCAGACTGCCGTTCTCTCCATTGGGATAAAGATCCAGTTTTGCTCCCCACCAAAATTAGCAAAGCACGGCACAAATGTTAGGGTTTAAGTTTGCAATAAATCAGGGTTAGGGACAGTGTTAGCCAACCCTATCTTTACTCTTAAACCTAACTTCAGCCCTAACCATAACGAAATCATTATTTTTGTAAGTGCGACGTGGCCTCTTTGACGAACAGAAAGATGTGTGATATGGGGAGGTAAAGTGGACCGTTAGCGTGTTGGCCACAACAGACGACAATACACTGACAGTCAACAATGGTGGTGTGTACATAGTGCGTGATCTCTGTCTGTCTGTCTGTCTGTCTGTCTGTCTATCTCTCTGTCTCTCTCTCTCTTTCTCTCTCTCTCGCTCTCTCTTAATAAATAAATAAATGGGTCAGGCAGGAAATTTAGAAATTAAAATTGACAGCAGTTGTAAAAAAATGAGGAAATATCGATAAACAACAAAATCCCAGTAGCTCAGTGCATCATTTGTTTTTTACATACAGTATTTTACATGAAAACAAATCAAAATGACTAAAAGAAAAAAAATGTATAAAACAAATCGTTATTATTTAGCGTAATTACATAAAATACAATTCAATTATATTAAAATAAATTAAATTAAATTAAATTAAATTAAAAGCATTATTTTTGTGAACAGGGACGCGTTCCATAGCCTGGCGTGACGTGCTCATTGTCACGAGCAGTTCAGAACTCCATGACGACGTGATGGACCAGCCAGGGGTGGTGACCGCCAACAGCGCCTGTGGCTTAGCCCTGGGCCTCCGAGCTGTCGGTGTGCCGCTGGCAGTGCTGAGTCTAGATGTGAGGTGGCATGACAGGCAGGAGTGGAACAGGCGGCTTGTCACGATGGTCACCGCCCAGGA
>CM072522.1:57777208-57962208 GCA_036898135.1 Oncomelania hupensis
ATATATTTATTGTACTACATGTACAAGGAAATGTAGCGTGTGGCGTGACAATTTCCAATCAACAAAATTAAAGATTGGAGCCCCAACCTTAGTGAAGTGATGGAGTGAGTCCACTAGCGATGCTGCATCTCCCTCAGTGCAACACTCATGCTGACGCCTTGCTCTCTTTTCAGATGACCGCCACCACGTGGACACCAGGGACAGCCCCCACCACACCACCACCACCACCGACTCGCCACCACTACCAGCGCCACAACGACGACGATGGCTGCCACGACAGTGCCGACTTCAGTAGAGCTGCTTGCCACAACATCAACAGTAAGAGTCCCAGTAACTGTCTGTCTGTCTGTCTGTCTGTCTCTGTCTGTCTGTCTGTCTGTCTGTCTGTCTCTCTCTCTCTCTCTCTCTCTCTCTCTCTCTCTCTCTCTCTCTCTCTCTCTCTCTCTCTCTCTCTCTCTCTCTCTCTCTCTCTCTCTCTCTCAGTACGATAAAGCGTCTTTATGCGTGGGTACATGGGCATGTCTTTACATCAACACAAACCCACACTGTTTTTTTAACATTCAAGATATAATTATTTTTTCTATAAATTACAAGAAAATGTAGTATGTGTGACAATTTCCAATGAACAAGAACAAAGTCATGCAAAAATTCAATGAAAACGTGCTTCATTATATCACCTAAACACAAAGTTTAGCACTGCAGTGCAGTACAAGAAATGACGTTAATTTTTCTCTTCAACCGACACTTCAATCTACAGGCACTAGACAATTGATAATCAACCTTTCACAGATACTCCACATCACAGGCACTAGACAATTGATAATCAACCTTCCAGGCAATCAATCAGCAGCTCCCACAAATGAAATGTACTCATGTACACATACTGCCAACATAATAAATATACAGGTAATGTAGCAATGTATATAATACAATCTACACATACTGCCACATAAATATACATGTAATGTAACAGTGTATAAAACACAATGTACACATACTGCCAACATATATACAGGTAATGTAACAGTGTATACAATACAATGTACACATACTGCCCACATAATATACAGGTAATGTAACAGTGTATAATACAATGTACACACACTGCCCACATAAATATATACAGGTAATGTAACAGTGCACCAAATACAATGTACACATACTGCCACACAAATAAAATATCTACAGGTAATGGACAGTGTAATACCAATTACAAATGTACACATACTGCTGCCCACATAAACATATACAGGTAATGTAACAGTGGTATTACAATACAATCTACACATAACTCCCACGCATAAAGAAGATATACGCTGCGCAATGTAATTTATCGATCCCCCGTTTACAAAAACAAAATAGAATACATACCAAAACATCCTTATAAAATATCAACAAATACTTACATATAGCCAACTCATTGAGCAACTACCTGCTTTGCTATGGCCTACTTGCTAAATAATAACATCATAGGAACCCTAGTGACCACCTGGCAGAAAGTGTCCAATATTCCCAAGCTGATCCAACAGACCTCATACACAAATAAGGAGTCTTGTCCCGGAAGAGTTTTCAAGAAAAATGGTAGGTGACTGGTCTAGTGAAGAAGAAGAAAGTATAGCAGATTGATAGAACAGAGCAGGAATGAGAAAGAGCAAATGAGAAAGACAGCGACAGTGGGAATTTAAAGCACTAAATTTCCAGAAAGTGGGGATAATATTTATACTGAAACCCCCGGCACCCCAACTGGGGACATAAATATATACAGGTAATGTAACAGTGTATCCAATATAATGTACACATATTGTCCACATAAATATATACAGGTAATGTAACAGTGTATGCAATACAATGTACACATACTGCCCACATAAATATATACAGGTAATGTAACAGTGTATAAAATGCAATGTACACATACTGCCCACATAAATATATACAGGTAATGTAACAGTGTATACAATGCAATGTACACATACTGTCCACATAAATATATACAGGTAATGTAACAGTGTATACAATGCAATGTACACATACTGCCCACATAAATATATGCAGGTAATGTAACAGTGTATACAATGCAATGTACACATACTGCCCACATAAATATATGCAGGTATTGTAACAGTGTATTCAATACAATGCACGCATACTGCCCAAATAAATATATACAGGTAATGTAACAGTGTATACAATACAATGTACACATATTGTCCACATAAATATATACAGGTAATGTAACAGTGTATACAATACAATGTACACATACTGCCAACATAAATATATACAGGTAATGTAACAGTGTATACAATACAATGTACACATACTGCCAACATAAATATATACAGGTAATGTAACAGTGTATACAATACAATGTACACATACTGCCAACATAAATATATACAGGTAATGTAACAGTGTATACAATACAATGTACACATACTGCCCACATAAATATATACAGGTAATGTAACTGTGTATACAATACAATGTACACATATTGCTAACATAAATATATACAGGCAATGTAACAGTGTATACAATACAATGGCAATACAAGAAGGGAAAGAAGCGTTATTAAAACACGATGTATAGTATCATAGTGCGTATCCACTAGGTTCTGACTACCCATTGCTGAAGTGACAGTGGTGATGGTGGTGATGGTGGTGATGGTGATGATGATGATGATGATGATGATGATGATGATGATGATGATGATGATGATGATGATGATGATGATGATGATGATGATGATGATGATGATGCGCATTCCTTCAAGTTTGATTAGGATTCTAAACGAAAGAAAATATAATTCTATAGCCGATGGATGATGACAGCAACGACGACAGCAACAACAATGGGGTTGAGGCTGACAGTTAATTGACGTGGATGTGAAAACTGGCTGTTGCAGCCACAACCGTGGTGATGCAATGGAGTGTGTCCACTAGCGATGCTGTTTCTCAGTGTGTCCTCTAGCGATGCTGTGTCTCAGTGTGTCCACTAGCGATGCTGTGTCTTAATGCAAAACTCACGCTGACGCCTTGTCTCTTTTCAGATGGCCGGGACGACGTGGACACCAGCGACAGCCTCAACCACCACCACCTCAACACCACTATCTCCACCTCCATCACCCCCACTATCACCACCCCCATCACCACCAACATCACCACCACAAGAACAACAAGAACAACCAGAAGTACTAGAACTACTACAACGACAACTACAACTAGAACCAGAAGTCCTAGAACAACATCTACAAATAGAAGCAGAAGAACTAGAACTACTACCACAACAACTACAACAAGAACCAGAAGAACTAGAACTACTACAACAACAACTACAACAAGAACCAGAAGAACTAGAACTACTACAACAACAACTGCAACAACCAGAAGTACTAGAACTACTACAACAACTACTACAACAACTACTAGAATCAGAGTCAGAATCAGAATCAGAATCAGATTAGGATCAGAATCAGAATCTTTACAATGACCTCATGACGCTGTCCACAGCAACAATTACAAAATGACTCAAAGCAAGATCAGCAACAGCAGTAACATCAACAATAACAGTTCTACATGCCGCGAAACAACAACGTTGACCTGTAAATCTGTCGGGAGTTGCATGCAGCAGGAACAGCAACAGTTAAAATAGCAATATCAGCAACATCAACAGTAGTAACTATCTGTAGAAACAGCAACATTTAAAATAACAGTATCAGCAGCATGAACAGCAACAACTGTCTATAGCAACAGCAACCGTTAAAATTTCAGTATCGACAACATCGACAACAGTAACTCTCTGTAGCAACCACAACAGTTAAAATAACAATATCAGCAACATCAACAACAGTAAGGGCAGCAACAGCAAACAATAACAGTCAGGTAATCAGTAATAGCAGCTAGAACTGCACAAAGTACGGCCAGATGATGAGCGGCATAGGCAGCTAGAACTGCAAAGTACGGTCACATGATCAGCATCATAAGCAGCTAGAACTGCAAAGTACGGTCAGGTAATGAGCGGTATAAGCAACTAGAACTGCAAAGTACGGTCAGATGATCAACATCATAAGCAGCTAGAACTGCAAAGTACGGTCAGTTGATCAGCATCATAAGCAGCTAGAACTGCAAAGTACGGTCAGACGATCAGCATCATAAGCAACTAGAACTGCAAAGTGCGGTCAGATGATCAGCATCATAAGCAGCTAGAACTGCAAAGTACGGTCAGATGATCAACATCATAAGCAGCTAGAACTGCAAAGTACGGTCAGTTGATCAGCATCATAAGCAGCTAGAACTGCAAAGTACGGTCAGATGATCAGCATCATAAGCAACTAGAACTGCAAAGTGCGGTCAGATGATCAGCATCATAAAGGCACGCAGTTGACTGTGTGGTGTACTCAACGGCAGAACAATGGAAGCACTGAATGTCAAGTGATAACATTGCAGCCCGTACAGTCAGTGGTTCCAAGCCCATTGACGGCCTGGAGTGCCCAAACAAAAACTTAACATGACTCTGAGATACAGTTGGCGAAGTGGTGTACTCAACGGCACAACACTTGAAGCATTGAATGTCAAACGTTAACATTGCAGCATGTACGCTCAGTGGTTGGAAGTTAGTTGACGGCCTGTAGTGCTGAAACAACAATAACATGACCCTCAGACACTGCAAAACTACTCTGACGTCCACAATAACATGACCCTCAGACACTGCCAAACTACTCTGACGTCCACAATAGCATGACCCTCAGACACTGCCAAACTACTCTGACGTCCACAATAGCATGACCCTCAGACACTGCCAAACTACTCTGACGTCCACAATAACATGACCCTCAGACACTGCCAAACTACTCTGACGTCCACAATAACATGACCCTCAGACACTGCCAAACTACTCTGACGTCCACAATAACATGACCCTCAGACACTGCCAAACTACTCTGACGTCCACAATAACATGACCCTCAGACACTACTAAACTATTCTGACGCCCTCAATAACGTGACCCTCAGACACTGCCAAACAACTCTGACGTCCACAATAACAATGACCCTCAGACACTACTAAGCTACTCTTGTTGTCCACAATAGCATGACTCTTAGACACTGCCAAACTACTCTGACGTCCACAATAACATGACCCTCAGACACTGCCAAACTACTCTGACGTCCACAATAACATGACCCTCAGACACTGCCAAACTACTCTGACGTCCACAATAACATGACCCTCAGACACTGCCAAACTACTCTGACGTCCACAATAACATGACCCTCAGACACTGCCAAACTACTCTGACGTCCACAATAACATGACCCTCAGACACTGCCAAATTACTCTGACGTCCACAATAACATGACCCTCAGACACTGCCAAACTACTCTGACGTCCACAATAACATGACCCTCAGACACTGCCAAACTACTCTGACGTCCACAATAACATGACCCTCAGACACTGCCAAACTACTCTGACGTCCACAATAACATGACCCTCAGACACTGACAAACTACTCTGACGTCCACAATAACATGACCCTCAGACACTGCCAAACTACTCTTTCAGATGAGAAGATAGACTGAGGTCTTGTCTGTGCACGCACGCATTCCATCGCAATGACTTTAAAGATCCTGACACTCATGTCCTAGACGAGTGAGTGTCGACTACACAAATACACCCAGCAAGCACTAGGTCCTTTCTCCCACATCCCCGGTGGCCCAGGATTCCTATCGTCAGACGATGCGCCCAAAGGCTGCAGGTGGTGGCCCAGGAGTCCTATCGTCAGACGATGCGCCCAAAGGCTGCAGGTGGTGGCCCAGGATTGCTATCGTCAGACGATGCGCCCAAAGGCTGCAGGTGGTGGCCCAGAATTCCTATCGTCAGACGATGCGCCCAAAGGCTGCAGGTGGTGGCCCAGAATTCCTATCGTCAGACGATGCGCCCAAAGGCTGCAGGTGGTGGCCCAGGATTCCTATCGTCAGACGATGCGCCCAAAGGCTGCAGGTGGTGGCCCAGGATTCCTATCGTCAGACGATGCGCCCCAAGGCTGCAGGTGGTGGCCCAGAATTCCTATCGTCAGACGATGCGCCCAAAGGCTGCAGGTGGTGGCCCAGAATTCCTATCGTCAGACGATGCGCCCAAAGGCTGCAGGTGGTGGCCCAGGATTCCTATCGTCAGACGATGCGTCAAAAGGCTGCAGGTGGTGTCCCAGGATTCCTATCGTCAGACGATACGCCCAAAGGCTGCAGGTGGTGGCCCAGGATTCCTATCGTCAGACGATGCGCCCAAAGGCTGCAGGTGATGGTCCAGGATTCATATCGTCAGACGATGCGCCCAAAGGCTGCAGGTGGTGGCCCAGGATTCCTATCGTCAGACGATGCGCCCCAAGGCTGCAGGTGAGCGCCTGGGGCGGCCTGCGTTAGATCCTGTATGGGCCAGCGCCTTGGACATTCCACTCTTGCACATTGTAGTTTGCTTACACATAGGTTTTCTGTTAGCAGCTACATTTTAAAACTTGACGCTTTCATTTCTTTGTTATTTTATCTCCTATTTTAAGTAATATTGTTTATAAGTACATACGTGTTCACTTTTGCCATTTTGATTTTTGATAGTCATTAAGCCCTTGATTGTCAGTTCATTGTGTAAATGACGAGGACGTAATTTTGTTGGTAGAGGTGAATGTGGCAGAGTGGGTTGTTAAGGCCATTGTATTAACGTAAGTTTATGCACGAAAGAAAGAAGGTAGACGAAGTATAGAACGATAGTTAAATAACAGTACCAATGATTGGTTTTATATCATGTCAGTATGGGAAGTAAGCATGTATGGTACAAAGATAGTTAGTTTTATAGAGTTCTTTCCCTCGTTTATTATAATACTTGTTTCTCACGTGCGCCGATTTTGCGCAGTATATGCAGTGTTGAATATCGAGTTCAGTAATTGATCATTCTTTCTCTGGCTTTGATATTGTAAAGACCTCTGTGTACCGGTTTCTGGTTTTGAATTTTTGTGCCAACCTCTCGTCATACTGGTGAGGTCAGGAATCCGTTGTTGTATATTACTGTACGTTATTTAGTATTTGTTGTATTAATTCATTATTCATTCGTGATGTAATTTTTATGTTCATTATTTTCAGTTAGGAATGTGGAGTCAGTGTGTCAGTGATACTTTCGTTGACTGCTACGTAGTTATGGCTGTGACCGACATGTTTAGACTTTGATGATGGACATGTTTAGACTTTGATGATGGACATGTTCAGACTTTAATGATGGACATGGTCAGACTTTGATGATGGACATGTTTAGACTTTGAAGACTTTGATGATGGACATGTTTAAACTTTGATGATGGACATGTTTAGACTTTGATGATAAACATATTTAGACTTTGATGATGGACATGTTTAAACTCTGATGATGGACATTTTTAAACTTTGATGATGGACATGTTTAGACTTTGATGATGGACATGTTTAGACTTTGATGATGGACATATTTAGACTTTGACATATTTAGACTTTGATGATGGACATGTTTAAAGACATGTTTAGACTTTGATGATGGACATGTTTAAACGTTGATGATGGACATGTTTAAAGACATGTTTAGACTTTGATGATGGACATGTTTAGACTTTGATGATGGACATGTTCAGACTTTGATGATGGATATGTTTAGACTTTGATGATGGACATGTTTAGACTTTGATGATGGACATGTTTAGACTTTGATGATGGACATGTTTAGACTTTGATGATGGATATGTTTTGACTTTGATGATGGGACGTGTTTAGACTTTGATGATGTGACATGTTTAGACTTTGATGATGGACATGTTTAGACGTTGATGATGATATGTTTAGACTTTGATGATGGACGTGTTAGACTTTGATGATGGACATGTTTAGACTTTGAGATGGACATGTTTTAGACTTTGATGATCGACATGTTTAGACTTTGATGATCGATATGTTGATCTAGTTTCCTAACTGTATTGGGCAGATGTTTTATAGTAGGCATAACGTCATACCTTATTGTATAGTAATTATATCTTGCTATGGTATTGGATATAATGTATTAGTTTT
The DNA here is from genome assembly GCA_036898135.1 of Oncomelania hupensis. Classification (NCBI taxonomy): domain Eukaryota; kingdom Metazoa; phylum Mollusca; class Gastropoda; order Littorinimorpha; family Pomatiopsidae; genus Oncomelania; species Oncomelania hupensis. Next base: position 57,785,291 of record CM072522.1, read on the forward strand.
ATATGTCATATTATTATGTTATAAGTTATTATTGTCTTCAGTTTATTATGTCATGTATTGATCACTTATAATGTTATTATTGTCTTCAGTTTATTATGTCATGTATTGATCACTTATAACGTAATTTTTGTGTTTAGTTTATAATGTCATGTATTGATCACTTATAATGTTATTATTGTCTTCAGTTTATTATGTCATGTATTGATCACTTATAACGTAATTATTGTGTTTAGTTTATAATGTCATGTATTGATCACTTATAATGTTATTATTGTCTTCAGTTTATTATGTCATGTATTGATCACTTATAATGTTATTCTTCTCTTCAGTTTATTATGTCATGTATTGATCACTAATAATGTTATTATTCTCTTCAGTTTATTATGTCATGTCTTAATCACATATAATGCTATTATTGTCTTCAGTTTATTATGTAATGTATTGATTACTTATAATGTTATTATTGTCTTCAGTTTATTATGTAATGTATTGATCACTTATAATGTTATTATTGTCTTCAGTTTATTATGTCATGTATTGATCACTTATAATGTTATTATTGTCTTCAGTTTTTTATGTCATGTATTGATCACTTATAATGTTATTATTGTCTTCTGTTTATTATGTCATGTATTGATCACTTATAATGTTATTATTGTCTTCAGTTTATTATGTCATGTAACAGGAACACACGTACACACATGTTATTATTGTCTTCAGTTTATTATGTCATGTATTGATCATTTATAACGATATTATTCTCTTCATTTTATTATGTCATGTATTGATCACTTATAACGTTATTATTGTCTTCAATTTATTATATCATGCATTGATCACTTATAATGTTATTATTGTCTTCAGTTTATTATGTCATGTATTGATCACTTATAATGTTATTATTGTCTTCAGTTTATTATGTCATGTATTGTTCACTTATAATGTTATTATTGTCTTCAGTTTATTATGTCATGTATTGATCACTTATAACGTTATTATTGTCTTCAGTTTATTATGTCATGTATTGATCACTTATAATGCTAGTATTGTCTTCAGTTTATTATGTCATGTATTGATCACTTATAATGCTATTATTCTCTTCAGTTTATTATGTCATGTATTGATCACTTATAATGTTATTCTTCTCTTCAGTTTATTATGTCATGTATTGATCACTTATAATGCTATTATTCTCTTCAGTTTATTATGTCATGTATTGATCACTTATAATGTTATTATTCTCTTCATTTTATTATGTCATTTATTGATCGTTGATCATCTTAGCAGTCAGTCAGTTTGATTGAAAGATGTTTATATGTTTTACAACGTATTTATATCTAGTAATCTTCTTGTTAGTTATAATTAAAAGTCTAGATGCAATCACTTAGTTGTACATGTGATGTCATTGTCAACATTCTATTCTTTGACATTCCTCAGCTTATACCATTGTTTTTGTTTGATTGTTTCACAGTTGTTGTGGTTTTTTTTTTTAATTGGAGTTGAATCAATAGAGAATAGCTTCTAAACCATCATGGACTTGTCCTTGTGTTCGTCCATCTTCTTTTTCCTTTTCCCTATTCCTTATCCTCACCTCACCTGCCACTCACCTCACCACACCCACGAGGGGTTTTCCTCGTCTTAACCCTACCCTTCAACACTTAGAGATCTTAACTGCTGGTCTTAACCCAACCCTTCAACACTTAGACATCTTAACTGCTGGTCTTAGCCCAACCCTTCAACACTTAGACATCTTAACTGCTGGTCTTAACCCAACCCTTCAACACTTAGACATCGTAACTGCTGGTCTTAACCCAACCCTTCAACACTTAGACATCTTAACTGCTCGTCTTAACACAACCCTTCAACACTTAAACATCGTGACTGCTCGTTCTGTTTGTCTAATGTTGTCATGCATGTGGTGGAATATTTGTCCTTTTGCCCCCTCCTCCATGTAGTGTAAACCTTCTCACTGCTACAAACTTTTCTTTAGCCTTTCTCACCATCAATTTTATTCTATCTCAACACTCATTCACATTCAAACCCTCATCAAGTCTCTCTTCCATTCATCATTTCGTACAACCCTCCTCATTCCCTCATACTCGCCCTTCGCAAACTGGTATTTTACAGAATAAGATCTTGTATTGGCGTTCTCACCAGTAAGAAGGAAAAATCCTATCAGCAAGTGATGGCTCTTACCTAGGGGCGGGAAAAGGTTGACTGAAGACACAAATTCCCCATTGGTTAAAATCAAATCAACAACATTTGCCGATTACAAAAATCTCTAGCGGGAGCCTAATCTTAAATCGTTCCATCCAACCTTTATTATAAAACTAATTTATAACCAATACTAGCCTTTACTATAAAACTAATATAAAACCAATACCAGCCTTTATTATAACACTAATATATAACCAATTACCGCCTATATTATAACACTAATAAATAACCAATTCCAGCCTTTTACTATAAAACTAATATATCATCAATATCAGCCTTTATTATAACACTAATATATAACCAATACCAGCCTTCATTATAAAACATCTGTACAACCAGTACTAGCCTTTATTATAAAACAAATACATGCATATAACCAATACCAACCTTTACAATAAAACTAATATATAACCATTACCAGCCTTTATTATAATCACAAAAGGTTGGAACGTGTTAATTAAAATGGGAAGCACCAATGGTCCTACCCAAAAATATATACATGAAGGTGTAAGTAGAATAAAGGAAAAACTAAAATCATAATAGCACTGCCCCAAAAGCGTCATCGCAATTAAAACGGGCAATAAACCCTGGGATGGTAAGTCCCGCAAACATCGCAGTATACACAGGCACACGCAGGGAGTACAAACATCGCACTATACACAGGCACACGCAGGGAGTACAAACATCGCACTATACACAGGCACACGCAGAGAGAACAAACATCGCACTATACACAGGCACACGCAGGGAGTACAAACATCGCACTATACACAGGCACACGCAGGGAGTACAAACATCGCACTATACACAGGCACACGCAGGCAGAACAGACATCGCACTATACACAGGCACACGCAGGCAGAACAAACATCGCACTATACACAGGCACACGCAGAGAGAACAAACATCGCACTATACACAGGCACACGCAGGCAGAACAAACATCGCACTATACACAGGCACACGCAGAGAGAACTAACATCGCACTATACACAGGCACACGCAGGGAGTACAAACATCGCACTATACACAGGCACACGCAGGGAGTACAAACATCGCACTATACACAGGCACACGCAGAAAGAACTAACATCGCACTATACACAGGCACACGCAGGGAGTACAAACATCGCACTATACACAGGCACACGCAGGGAGTACAAACATCGCACTATACACAGGCACACGCAGGGAGTACAAACATCACACTTTACACAGGCACACGCAGGCAGAACAAACATCGCACTATACACAGGCACACGCAGGGAGTACAAACATCGCACTATACACAGGCACACGCAGGCAGTACAAACATCGCACTATACACAGGCACAGGCAGGCAGAACAAACATCGCACTATACACAGGCACACGCAGGGAGTACAAACATCGCACTATACACAGGCACACGCAGGGAGTACAAACATCGCACTATACACAGGCACACACAGGCAGAACAAACATCGCACTATACACAGGCACACGCAGAGAGTACAAACATCGCACTATACACAGGCACACGCAGGGAGTACAAACATCGCAATATACACAGGCACACGCAGGCAGAACAAACATCGCACTATACACAGGCACACGCAGAGAGTACAAACATCGCACTATACACAGGCACACGCAGGGAGAACAAACATCGCACTATACACAGGCACAGGCAGAGAGAACAAACAAACAAAAAAACAAAACAACAACTAGGGTGTCCAGTAGCCAAAACTGAATAATAAATCAAGAGTTAAGAGATCCACCCTGGGTGGATTGTACTATAATATCCGCAATATGGCTATACATTGCTGAGGGTTAGCACACCTCTATTGATTAGTTGTTGTTACATATAATATATATCGTGCGATGTATATATAACAAGAACTAATCAGTAGAGGTGTGCTACCCTCGGCAGCGGGTATTTTACAGCAAACTACACGGGGGAAGGGGTTTCAACAGAAGAGTCATGTAGGCAGGCGACCCTCCATGTGCGCCATATTAAGAACACACCGACGGCCCACGGCCATCCTAGAGACTCGGGCCAGACGGGTCACCAAAAACCGGCAGAAGGCCAAGGCCCTTGCACGGATAGCTGCCACGCGGTCCATCCATGGTCCAAGGAACGCCCGCGGCCACACACTTCTCTCTCAGCCCAACAACCCCCGGGGAGGGACAGCGACACTCAAAAAGACGGTGTTGAAAAGAGAGGGCGGCGGCCCCCCGGTGTAAAATGGGACCCGGTGCCACTGAGCTGTTTCACAGTGATAACCACGTCCCGGACCAACTCCTGGCGGGCTTCGGTCCGATCGGCACCAGACACTGCCGGGCGCCCAGCGAGTAGAAAAAAACAAACAACAACGATCGGAACATCCAGGGAAGGCAGGACCATCCAGACCATCTGTAGTGCTCTCCTAATAGCCAAGAGCTCTACCGTGAGGGTACTGGAGCCACACGGGGTTCCAAAGGACTAGGACCCCACCTCCTCTATTGTCAATCCGTAGTCCGATGCTCCTCCCTCCAACACAGAGCCATCGGTAAGCATTTTGAGATGTTCGAGGAATGAAGCCACCCTCTCTCTGGCCAGCTGGGACAAAAGGGGCAGGTCCCTTTCCTTCCTGAGATTATCCCCCCTCCCCCCTACCCCCTCCCCAAGGAGCAACTTAAATCTCGGCAACTACATTCCATTACATTACATGGTTATTGCTTTAGGTCCAGCGGACTCTTCCGAGCCAAATCAGGACCAGAGAAGTGAAAGAGGACCCACCCCTGATCCGCATAAAAGATCTGCCGAAACAGCCCTAGTGGTAACACTGAAGGCAATCTACCAGCTGGTCACTATGCGTGTGCCTTTGTATAGTGCGACCCGTTAAACGAGTAGTGCACCCCCCAAACCCGGATCTACCTGGACGCGCCTATCTCCCCATACAGTTTGATTTTGAGTGCGTCAAAGCACGGTCACCACCCCGAGAAAAAGGTATAAAGACAGTTTTGACCGGCGAGAGCCTAAAACCGGTCTCGCTCAGCTCGTGTGCTGACACCGCGCTGTAATGTGGCGAGGAAAGGAACGAACGCCGTGAGGCAAGACTTATCCTCTTTAAAACGTGAGTAAATGTTAGTCCCCGAACACCTGAAGCGTAAAAGGGACTATGGAATTAAGAAGGCAGAGGAGTGATGCCTAACGTCGAAGGAAAATACTGCGTGCTGTAGATGAAGAGTTGAAGAAGTGGTGTAGTGGCGGGCGCTGCAGGCGGTACTGGAGAGAGGTAGTGGACTGGCAAGCAGGAAGGTGCTCCCTGACATGGAAAAGGGGCCCAAGGAAGACGGGTGACCGCGGGGAGAGATGCAAGCTGTCTATCAGTAAGGGACAAGCTATCTATCAGTAAGGGGTAAGCTGTCTATCAGTAAGGGACAAGCTATCAATCAGTTCTATCAGTAAGGGGTAAGCTGTCTATCAGTAAGGGACAAGCTATCAATCAGTAAGGGGTAAGCTATCTATCAGTAAGAAGTCCTCTCCAGGATCGCACAAACAACTGCTGCCCTGACAAAGTTGAAGCCCATTTGGAAAGACAGGACCATCAGTCTACATTCCAAGGTAAGGCTGCTGCGCTCCCTTGTCATCTTCATCTTCCTATACGCTTGCGAAACATGGACTATCACAGCAGATCTACAACGAAGAATACAAAGCATGGAGATGAGGTGCTACAGAAGACTTCTGGGCACGTCACCAACAAAGTCCGACAAACCATCACACAAACCATTAAACAACATGACGGCATGCTCACAATGGAGAAACGGAAACTCCGATGGTATGGCCACGTACCAGATCATCAGGCCTTGCAAGGCACGGTGCAAGGAGGCAGAAAAAGAGGGAGACCGAAAAAGAGGTTGAAGGACAACATTCGAGAATGGACTGGTTTGACAATGAGCGAAGCCATGAAGGTTGCTGAGAACAGAGAAAGATGGAGTATGATGGTTAAACGATCATCGGTGGTGCCCCAACGACCTTTGAGTTACGGGATAGGATAGGATAGGACTTGCGTCGTTCTCGTTGATGTGTGTATTACATATATGTTTCATGTTTAATAATGTGTTTGTAGTTTTGGTTGTTGAATGCATGTTTGTACAGCTGTGTGACAGAGGGAAGTGAGCCACAGCATGTGCAAACTAGGTGTGGGAGCCATTGGTTGGTTGGCTATTGAACGTCAGCACGAGAGGAGAGTCAGTCGGGCGAAAGGCAGCACAGAATGAACATCAAATAAAATATACACTAACTTCTGCTCCCATTTTGTGAGTTTGATTTGATGGTTGGGTGACAGTTAGTGTGTATTTGATGGGCGGGTGACAATGCCAGAGAAAACATACCAACCACAAACAATCGACCAAGCAAAGTCTCACCTGTAACATTTTAATTTTTTTTTAAACCAGCACAATGTTCAATTTTAAATTTTTATAAACACCTTTAAGCTTTGTTTAGAGTATTGTTTTAGCTGTTAGAAGCATACAATTTCATAACCTGTACACAACAACAAAGTGCTGTAATACACAGCCTGTACACAACAACAGAGTGCGGTATTACACAGCCTGTACACAACAACAGAGTTCTGTATTACACAGCATGTACACAACAACAAAGTGCTGTATTACACAGCCTGTACACTTCAACAAAATGCTGTATTACACAGCCTGTACAAAACAACAAAATGCTGTATTACACAGCCTGTACACAACAAAGTGCTGTATTACACAGTCTGTACTCAACAACAACATGTAAGTGTATGTCTCTTCAACTGGCAATTAGTTATTTATTGCTTACAGGGCCCAGTGGACTGCAAACAGCCGAATCAGGATCACAAAATCAAGACCACAACTTCGCTGAAACAGGACTCACCCCTGATCCGCATAAAAGATCCGCCGAAACCCTAGTGGTAACACTGAAGGCACTCAACCAGCTGGTCACTTTACAATAAAGACATCCCACGCAGGGGACGCTGAGGCTATACACTAATTTATGGAACCCCCGTTTACAAAAACAAAATAGAATACAAACATCATAATATCCTATCCTATCCTAACCCATAACATCGAGGTTGAAGGGGCACCACAGATGATCGTTTAACCAGCGTACTCCAACTTTCCCTGTCCTCAGCAACCCCGATTGTTTCGCTCAGTGTCAAATCATTCCATTCTCAAATGTTGTCCTCCCACCTCTTTTTTGGTCTCCCTCTTTTTCTACCTTCTTGCACTGTGCCTTGCAGGATGGTTATGCAAGACCTGATTGATTGATTGATTGATTTATTATTGCTTTAGGTCCAGCGGACTCTTCCGAGCCAAATCAGGACCGGACAACCCCCGATCCGCATAAAAGATCTGCTGAAACAACCCCAGTGGGAAAACTGAATGCCCTCCACCGGCCAGTCACTTTACAATAAAGACATCCCACGCGGGGGACGGCTGAGGGTTGACCTCAACTACGCGAACCCCCGGTTACAAAAACAAAATAGAATACAAACATCATTATAAATCATCAACAAAACACATACATATAAAATGCCTATAAAAAGAGTTTTCAAGAAAAAAGGTATGTGATTGGTCTAGCGAAAAAGAAGATAGTATAGTAGATTGATAGAACAGAGTAGGAATGAGAAAGAAAAAAAAATGAGAAAGACAGCGACAGTGAGAATTTAAAGCACTAAATTTCCAGAAAGTGGGGATACTGTTTATACTGAAACCCCCGGCATTTCAACTGGCAAGCTGGAAGAAAATATTTTCTTACAAACGTCAAACACATGAATTTTTCTGTCCAGAATGTGTCAACTTGTGCTTCTTCAAATCTCTAACCGATGTGAAAGCTTTATTACAAACATCACACACATTACTTTTTTCTCCTGTATGTATAAGCACATGTTCCTTCAAACTGCCAGCCTGAGTGAAAGCTTTATTACAAACATCACACACATGATTCTTCTCTCCTGCATGTATAAGCTCATGCCTTTTCAAATGGCTAGCTTGAGTGAAAGCTTTATTGCAAACACTACACACCTGATTCTTCTCTCCTGTATGTATAAGCTTATGTTCCTTCAAATTGCTAGCATGAGTGAAAGCTTTATTACAAACATCACACACATGACTCTTCTCTCCTGTATGTAGAAGCTTATGCAACCTCAAACTGGTAGCCTGAGCGAAAGCTTTATTACAAACATTACACACATGATTCTTCTCTCCTGTATGAATAAGCTTATGTGCCTTCAAACTGCTAGCCTGAGTGAAAGCTTTTTTACAAACATCACACACATGATTCCTCTCTCCTGTATGAATAAGCTTATGTGCCTTCAAACTGCTAGCCTGAGTTAAAGCTTTACCACAATCATCACACACATGATTCCTCTCTCCTGTATGTATAAGCTTATGTAACTTCAAATGGCCCGCCTCAGTAAAAGCTTTATTACAAACATCACACACATGATTCTTCTCTCCTGTATGTATAAGCTTATGTGCCTTCAAACTGCTAGCCTGAGTGAAAGCTTTACCACAATCATCACACACATGATTCTTCTCTCCTGTATGTATAAGCCTATGTAACTTCAAACTGTCAGTCCGAATGAAAGCTTTATTACAACCATCACACACATGATTCTTCTCTCCTGTATGTATAAGCTTATGTTTCTTCAAATCACCAGCCCGAGTGAAAGCTTTGTTACAAACATCACACATATGATTCTTCTGTTCTCCAGTCTTCTGTTGGTGCTCTGTCTTTGTTCCACACTCCTGATCTGTAAGACTGACTTCACTGTGGGGAGTGACTGAGGCAAAAGAGAACTTGAATGATGACTGTGGTGTTGAGTTGACAGCAAGCAGTTGTGTAGCACATGCAGTTGGAATCTGAAAAAGAAAACCAAGATTTACAATAAACACTAACCATAAAGTGTTGACAGATGTATATAAGTCACACTAACTATAAAGTGTTGACTACCCTATCCTATCCCGTAACTCAGAGGTCATAAGGGCACCACAGATGATCATTTAACCAGCGTAATCCATCTTTCTATGTCCTCAGCAACCCTGATGGCTTCCTTCAGTGTCAAACCAGTCCATTTACAAATGTTGTCCTCCCACCTCTTTTTCGGTCTACCTCTTCTTCTATCTCCTTGCACTGTGCCTTGCAGGATGGTCTTTGCAAGGCCTGATGACCTGGTGACGTGGCCATTTATCAGAGTTTCCGTTTCTTCACCACTGTGAGCAGGTCATCAGGTTGTCCAATGGCTTGTGTGATAGTCTGTCGGACTTCGTCGATGGTGATGTGCTAGGTATAGGAAATGCCCAAAAGTCTTCTGTAACACCTCATTTCCATCCTTTGTATTCTTCGTTGTAGATGTGCTGTGAGGTTGTTTCGCAAGCATATAGGAAGATGAAGATGACAAGGGAGCGCAGCAGTTTTACCTTGGAATATAGACTGATGGTCCTGTCTTTCCAAATGGGCTTCAACCTTGCCAGGGCAGCAGTTGTTTGTGTGATCCTGGAGAGAACTTCCTTTCGGGACCCATTGTCTGATACAATGGCTCCTAAATATTTGAACCTATGCACTGTGTCGAGGAATTGGCCTTAGACTTGGATGTCCGTGTTGATGCCATTGGTGTTGTTGGTCATCATTTTGGTCTTCTATGCACTTATTTCCATTACATAGGCTCCGGAGGTGGTGTCAAGCCTCTGTACCAGCTGTTCAAGTTCTTGTTCCTCTCCAGCCAATCCATCAATGTTATTTGCAAAACAAAGGTTGGAGATTGCTGTACCCCCTATGCTGACTGTGCCTTCATGATCTGCAAGTGCATCTGACATGATGCGCTCTAGCAAGTTGTTGAAGAGAGTTGGAGATAGTAGGCATCCTTGACGCATACCGATTGTTGTTCTGAACCAGTTTCTGATGGCGCTGTTGTGGAGGACTGCACTGGTAGCCTTGTCATACAGGCTTTTGATGACTTCAATAATTTTAGGGCTGATGTTGTACACTCTCATGGTTGCCCACAGAGCTGCATGCCAGATTCAGTCAAACGCCTTCTTGAAGTCTAGGAACACATGGTAAAGATGTTGTTGGTGCTGTAGGTATTTCTCGCAGATTATTCTGAGGTTGAAAATCTGTTCAGTGGTACTTCGCCCTGCCCTGAATCCTGCTTGTTCTTCAGCTATGATTTGTTCAGCTTGTGGTTTCAACCTGTTGAGTATTATTTTCAGGAGGACCTTGCTGGGATGGTTGATGAGGCTGATGGTGCGGTAATTTTCACACTCCTGAAGGTTACCTTTTTTGGGAAGAGTGATGACAAGTGACTGGGTCCATGGTGTAGGCCACTCTCCACTCTGCCAGATCTTGTTACAAATAATGGTGAGGATGTCAATCATCGCTTATCTTCCTGCTTGAAGCAGTTCCATGGGTATGTTGTCCATTCCACCTGACTTCCCTTTTTTTCAGCGATTGCACTGCTGCCTCAACTTCGTCTCGGAGAATTGGGATGATTTCTTCTTTGTTCTCAGGACATGCTAGAACTGATGGGTTTCCATTGGGTGTGTGGTTGTAAAGGTCAGAGCAGTACTCTGTCCATCTGTCCAAGATTTCTTGTTCTTCTGTAAGGCATATGTCAGACTTAATTGCTTTGGATTGTGGAAATCTTGGTTTGTTTAACACTCGTCAGCCATTTCACAGTCTGGTAGGCCTTCTTGCTGTTGTTCTTGTTCAGACTGTTCTCTATTTCCTGGCATTGATCTTCTATCCAGTTCTCTATTTGCTGTGCGCATGCCCTTTCGAACGTCATTGTTGATTTGTCGGTAGGCATCAGCTCCCTGTGAGGTGTTTTTGTTTTTCATCTCTCTTTGTTTATTACATAGGTCCAAATGTTAAGGTGTGATCCACAGCTTCTTCTTTGGCCAGTGCTTGCCAAGGATCTCAGTGGCGGCCTCTGTCACATCTGAGTTGAATGTGGTGGTCAGGGTGTTGACATATATTTCACCAGCTCCCAAAATGAGCAGTTCTGCAAATTTCCCTCCTATTGTGGCCTGAAATATTTCTGCCACCTCCGGGTCTTGCAGTTTGTCCTGGTCGAACTTCAGTCTAGTGCACTTTGCTGTGTTGACTCTTCAAGTGGAGCCGGAAAGACATCATCATGACATTGTGGTCACTTCCGATGTCTGCTCCTGGAAAAGTGCGTGTCCTGCCAATGTTGATGCTTGACCTGAAGCGTTTCTTGACCATGATGTAGTCCATCTGGTTGTGATGTTCCCCACCGGGACTGTAAAATGTTGACAGATGTATATAAGAAACACTAACTATAAAGTGTTTACAGATGTGTATAGGAAACTAACTATAAAGTGTTGAGAGATGTATATAATAAACATTAACTATAAAGTGTTGACAGATGCATGTAAGAAACACTGACAGATTATATAATAAACACTACCTATAAAGTGTTGACAGATGTATATAAGAAACACTACTTATAAGGTGTTGACAGATGTATATAAGAAACACTAACTATAAAGTGTTGACAGATGTATATAGGAAACAGTAACTATAAAGTGTTGACAGATGCATATAAAAAACACTGTCTATAAAGTATTGACAGATGTATATAAGAAACACCAACAATAAAGTGTTGACAGAAACACTAACTATAAAGTGTTGACAGATGTATATAAGAAACGCTAACTATGAAGTGTTGACAGATGCATATAAGAAACACTAACCATAAAGTGCTGACAGATGTATATAAGAAACACTAACTATAAAGTGTTGACAGATGTATATAAGAAACGCTAACTATAAAGTGTTGACAGATGTATATAAGAAACGCTAACTATAAAGTATTGACAGATGTATATAAGAAACAGTAACTATAAAGTGTTGACAGGTGTATATAAGGAACACTAACTATAAAGTGTTGACAGATATATATAAGGAATGGGGATGGGGAATAGCAGGTGTGTGGAAGAGGGTGAGGAGATGGGAGGGGCAGAAAATTGCATGAGTTCATCACTAAGAAAATTAGACTGAAGTCAGACCACAGTCAGAAAAGTCCTCAGCATTTACAATCCATGAATTATGAGGTACAAGACTACTGAGGTCATCAAAGGTTTTCTCCGGGTACTCCGGATTCCACCATCCCTTCAATAAATTATAATTATAATGGTATCGGATGCAGTCACAATAAAAATGTCAAAAATAAACATTTGATTTCCTTTCCATTTTCTAATAGCGATCTTCCTGCCTTCACACCATATGTTTGAGTGATAGATGTGTTTGCTGTGTGTGCCACAAGTTTGAGTGATGAATGTGTTTGTTGTGTGTGCCACACGTTTGAGTGATAGATGTGTTGTGTACATGTGCCACACGTTTGAGTGATGGATGTGTTTGTTGTGTGTGCTACATGTTTGAGCAATAGATTTGTTTGTTGTCTGCTACATGTTTGAGTGATAGGTGTGTTTTTTGTTTGCCACATGTTTGAGTGATAGATGTGTTTGTTGTGTGTGCCACATGTTTGAGTGATAGATGTGTTTGTTGTGTGTGCCACACTTGGTGAAACATGTCAGTGTGTATGTTGGTACAGATCGCCAAGCTGATGGGTGATTTGGGGAACAGCGCCTACAGTGGTTCCTCGGGTTACAAACCAAGTTCTGGAAACATTGATAACCTACAGTGGTACTTCAAGTGACAAACCAAGTTCTGGAAACGTTCGTAATCCAAAAACATTGAAATCAATAAAATAGAGGCAATCCGTTTCAAGAAAAAAAAATGTTCTTTTTTATTTATATCCGGTCATTTACCTGACAAAAGGCAAAGAATATGTGTACTTGTAGTACATACTGAGAAAGAATATGTGTTCTTGTATTACATACAGCGAAAGAATATGTGTTCTTGTATTACATACAGAAAAAGAAAACAGCAAAATAAATTAATGTAAAATTAAAAAAAAAGATTTTGTCTATCTTTCTTACAAAGAAAACCATTATGGGAAATGTGTCACTTTCTTAGCTATTGTGAATCATTAGTTTCAGGAGTTTCTTGTCGCTGTTTCTTGGCAGCCGACTGGGAATCTTTCTGCATCAAGAAACTATCAAGGGAAATTTGTCCTTCGTAACCCACTGTTCCTTACGCGAGACAAAAAATATAAAAAGTTGTTGTTCATAACCCGAACTGTTCGTGACCTGAGGCATTCGAGACCAAAGGAACAACTGTATATAACATCCATTATTATTATTATTATTATTATTATTATTATTATTATTATTATTATTATTATTATTATTATTATTATTATTGGATAGTTATTGTGTTGAAGATTTGTAAAAGAGATGTCAAGGTCCATTATTACCTCAGACTCCATTGGAAGTAAATCTATGTACCTCTCAGTCTTCACCCACACCATCTTTGTTTCCAATGGGTCAGTGCTTTCTGTAACAAAGAAATCAGCAAATGTATCATGGGTGGTAGCAGTAGCACTGTTGGTTAGGACTCTGGTTTTCTATGCCAAAGTTGGAGAGTATAAACCCTGCAGAAGATTAATTTCAATGATTTAGATACTAGACTTTTCAGGTCACCAAGTGTTTTCTCCTGGTATTTTGGTTTCCTCCCTCCCTTCAATAATGGTGTCCCAGTTAATAATAAGACACATTTACCACGCATTTATTTATTTACTTTATAATAATAAAACAAAAGAGCAGTTTTTAATTACTCAAGCCTAAATTACTATGGGATTCACACCACACACACAAAAAAAGCACTCATTAGAAATGTTCCTGCCAGTAGTAGAATTGAACACTTATTCACTGGCACACATGCTTGTAACATAGCTCACAGCCTATTCTACACTTTAAATCTAGAAAGGTGAAATTGTTCAGCAGCTAAGCTACAATCACAATATATACTACTCAAAATAATTGAAGAGCCACTCTAATATTTCATTTAGTTTATTTATTTTTTGCTGCTATCAATAATATCGCTTATATTGCTTTTCTCAAAACTTATCCTGTACAGTAACATTGAAGACAATCTTATTCTGACAAGTAATCACATGTGTGAGTTTTGAACTTTCTGCACTGAGTTCAAAAACAAACCCAATTTTTACAAAATAATGACCCTAATTTACTGTTGTCTTGCTAATAAAGCAAAATTTTCAACATTAAAAAGTGATTTGCATGCGAAAAGCTTGCATTTTCTGAGTTCAGTTCAACAATCAGCGCTTTTTTCTGGGTATAAATGGCAGCGGTTTTGCTGCTTTTCTAACCATGCCCCCAAGGCGACGATTGACTGATGCGGATAGAGGCAGAGCTATTGCATGGCTTCAGGAAGGGGTGGGGGTGAGAGAAGTTGGCAGGCGGCTGGGAGTGTCCCACTCCGTTGTCCAAAGGCTGCGGGAGCACTTTAACAACACTGGAAGCGTCCAAGAACCAAGAAGGTCCGGACGCCCCCGCGTTACCACTGCAAGACAAGACAATTTCATCAACTTGTCAGCTCTGAGGATGAGGTCCGCTACAGCAAACACCATCAGAAGACAGCTTCACGCAGCCAGCAATGTTAACGTCAGCGACCAGACAATTCGCAACCGTCTACACGAGGCAAACCTGCGATCAAGACGACCAGGAGTACGGCCTTTGCTCACCACAGCTCACCGTGCAGCGCGTTTGGCCTGGGCTCGGCGTCATTTGGTGTGGACTAGACAACATTGGTCAAGGGTGCTCTTTACAGACGAGTCTCGGTTCTCCTTGTCTTTCAACGACCGTCGAGTGAATGTTTGGAGGCGTCCAACGGAGCGTTTTGCTGATGCGACGGTGCGCGAGCATGACCGCTTTGGTGGTGGATCTGTCACGATGTGGGGTGGCTTCGCATTAAACTTCAGAACACCCCTGCTCCAAATTCATGGCAACTTAAATGGTATTGGCTACATGGATGACGTCCTACAGCCTAGGGTTCTCCCAGCTCTGCGGGCCATTGGGGAAGGTGCCATACTATAGGACGATAATGCCAGACCCCACCGAGCGTGTATCATCAATGACTTCCTGTAGCAACAGCACGTCATAAGGATAGACTGGCCGGCTCGATCACCCGATTTGAACCCCATAGAACATCTGTGGGATGTCTTGGGTCGACAGACACGGGCAAACCTCCCTCCAGGAGCTAACCTTGAAGTTCTGGCCTAAGTTCTCCAGCAAGAGTGGTTGGCCATCCCAGGAAACATCCTCCATAACCTGATACGGTCCATTAGACAACGATGCCAAGACTGCATTGATGCAAACGGTGGCCTCACCCGATACTGACTCTATAGATTTTTGGTTTCTAAAGTTTTGATTATGTAAATGAGGGGTATGTCCAGTTAAATTGAATTTACTCGAATTTTAAGCGACTGATGTCTAAAATCTTTTTTGTTATTGATGCAGAAATGATTGCAATAAAATATGATGAACTAATAAATTGAATTCGTGTTTCTGATTTAAAGAGACCCATATGTCCAAGTGGCCCTTGTATTATTTTGAGTAGTATAGATAACAACATCACAATATAGATGACAACATCACAATTATTGCTAAGTATAAAACACTAATATACTTACTGTATCCCTCTGTGTCACTGTCAGGCTCTGTCTTCACTTTACTCAACTCTGAGTCATGTGGCTCCTGAAATCAATGATGAGAATATATTACTTTACAATAACTATCGGTACATTTGGATTACTGAACCACACAGTTCATGTGTTGAAGATTTGTATAAGAGACACCAAGCTCGGTTATTACCTCAGGCTTCACTGGATCTACATCAAGATATCTCTCTGTCTTGACCCACACGGTTTTCGATTCCAATGGCCCACTGCTTTCTGTAACAAAGAAATCAGCAAACACATCATGGGTGAATGCCACAGTGGATGATAAAACTGAACAGTTGTTGTCACTCACATCCATATTCCTGTGTAGGTCACACCAACTTGTAATCACTAAAATGTTAACTTCCATGAAAACTGTTCTTGTCACTCCTAGAAATAAACATTTGTTTACTGGCACATAAGGTAAGTTATGGAGCTCACAGCCTGTAATATACTGAAGTGAGATCTAGAAATAAACATTTGTTTACTGGCACATAAGGTAAGTTATGGAGCTCACAGCCTGTAATATACTGAAGTGAGATCTAGAAATAAACATTTGTTTACTGGCACATAAGGTAAGTTATGGAGCTCACAGCCTGTAATATACTGAAGTGAGATCTAGAAATAAACATTTGTTTACTGGCACATAAGGTAAGTTATGGAGCTCACAGCCTGTAATATACTGAAGTGAGATCTAGAGAAGCAAAACTCTAAAGCATTTCAGCTACAATCACAATAGATTAAAAAAAAATTACTATCACTCAGGGCTCCCAATTATGCCAAGATTGGGCGAAATCACGCCTTAGTCCCTCAAAAGCATGTCTTAGAATCACTGATCAGGTGTGAGAAGTACGTCTTAAATGTTACAATTGGTGCTGAAAACATGCCTGAAAAAACAATCTACAGCGTGAGAAGGTGGTGAAAGCATAATTGTTTCTAATATTAGCATGGCTATGTGACTGAAAAATTAGCTCGATGTTCGTTGGTTTACCTTTTGCACTATCAACCAATCCCAAAGCTCATAAATCATCTTGCTATGCTTAGGAAGTGACGTCATAGTTTGATGGTACGTAGGTTTGTGACGCATCGTATGAAGTGGTTACTTCCCTTGTTTCACTACCAACCATCAATCATGGCGTTTGTCTATCAGCCCTGTTTTCTTTTGGTTTTTTTTTTTGGCGACTCTTTAAAATGCTTAACAAGGAGTGAAAAAAATGCTTAAAATTGTAAAATAAAAGTGATTCCACCCCTTAGATTCACTGTAAATGGGGAGCCCTGACTATAATACGCTAATATACTTACTATATTCCTCAGTGTCACAGTCAGGTTCTGTCTTCACCTTAGACAACAGTGGGATATGTGGCTCCATCATGTCACTGTCAGGTGCTATCTTGCTTTCTGATTCTTCCTTTATGTTGAACTCACTGCCAGTCATGTTAGCGGGGTCTCTGACAATCTGTTCACTGCTGCTGTGAGAAACATGATGGCTTTCTCTTCCTGCAATTTCTAAACAAACCAACAGCTTTCATGTAAATAGTTCCTGACAGCAAGCACAGTGATAAACTGAAAATTCACACATATGAAATATATCTTTTCCTCTTATCTAAATATTACAGGTGACAGTAAATAAACCTCCAAAGTTCAATCAAAGATTAACAAAGTTCACGAATTCCAATTCAAACAAATCATGCAGAAACAACTTTGCCCTAGGTAAGTTCAGCACCCTGTACTCATTTACTGCACAATCCACAGAAAGGTCAGGACAAAACAAACTATTGTGTTAGTGTGAGGGTGGATGGGCTAAACCTAACCATTATCCTAATCCTTTTCTGTGATGAACCATTATCCTAATCCTTTTCTGTGATGAACCATTATCCTAATCCTTTTCTGTGATGAACCATTATCCTATTCCTTTTCTGTGATGAACCATTATCCTAATCCTTTTCTGTGATGAACCATTATCCTAATCCTTTTCTGTGATGAACCATTATCCTAATCCTTTTCTGTGATGAACCATTATCCTAATCCTTTTCTGTGATGAACCATTATCCTAATCCTTTTCTGTGATGAACCATTATCCTAATCCTTGTCTGTGATGAACCATTATCCTAATCCTTTTCTGTGATGAACCATTATCCTAATCCTTGTCTGTGATGAACCATTATCCTAATCCTTTTCTGTGATGAACCATTATCCTAATCCTTTTCTGTGATGAACCATTATCCTAATCCTTTTCTGTGATGAACCGTTATCCTAATCCTTTTCTGTGATGAACCATTATCCTAATCCTTTTCTGTGATGAACCATAATCATAATCCTTTTCTGTGATGAACCGTTATCCTAATCCTTTTCTGTGATGAACCATTACCCTAATCCTTTTCTGTGATGAACCATTATCCTAATCCTTTTCTGTGATGAACCATTATCCTAATCCTTTTCTGTGATGAACCATTATCCTAATCCTTTTCTGTGATGAACCATTATCCTAATCCTTTTCTGTGATGAACCATTATCCTAATCCTTTTCTGTGATGAACCATTATCCTAATCCTTTTCTGTGATGAACCATTATCCTAATCCTTTTCTGAGATGAACCATTATCCTAATCCTTTTCTGAGATGAACCATTATCCTAATCCTTTTCTGTGATGAACCATTATCCTAATCCTTTTCTGTGAAGAACCATTATCCTAATCCTTTTCTGTGATGAACCATTATCCTAATCCTTTTCTGTGAAGAACCATTATCCTAATCCTTTTCTGTGATGAACCATTATCCTAATCCTTTTCTGTGATGAACCATTATCCTAAACCTTTTCTGTGATGAACCATTATCCTAATCCTTTTCTGTGATGAACCATTATCCTAATCCTTGTCTGTGATGAACCATTATCCTAATCCTTGTCTGTGATGAACCATTATCCTAATCCTTGTCTGTGATGAACCATTATCCTAATCCTTGTCTGTGATGAACCATTATCCTAATCCTTGTCTGTGATGAACCATTATCCTAATCCTTGTCTGTGATGAACCATTATCCTAATCCTTTTCTGTGATGAACCATTATCCTAATCCTTTTCTGTGATGAACCGTTATCCTAATCCTTTTCTGTGATAAACCATTATCCTAATCCTTTTCTGTGATGAACCATTGCCCACTGCCGTAGCTCAAGTGGTAGAGCGTTCGCCTTGCACATCGATGACTCAGGTTCGAATCCCGTGGTGGGCGATATAAAATGTGGCCATTTTCACTGTCCATTTTAGCAGTATGATTGCTCTTGTGGTTCACTGTTGATTTAGGTCCCTACCCCTCTTTCCCTGGGATGGTTATCCCCGTCTGCCATATCGCCAATGGTGGGTGTAGACGTTAAACCTCAATGTTCAACATGAACCATTATCCTAATCATTTTATGTGATGAACCAGTAACCTAATCCTTTTCTGTGGTGAACCATTATTATAATCCTGATCGAATAAAAACAAAATGATGAGCCAATGCCATCCAATGCACGTGACAGTAATAGAATTACAAAGTTTTCATTTTGACTGGCGTCGAAATTGTTTTTTTCTTTTGTGATACTATGATGTTGATATTAATGGTCTGTCCTTTACTGGCTGTAGACAAGTTGTAAAATGTCCATCTTCAGTAAATGTTTCATTACCGGTGTGACATTACAGATTGGATCGCATTATACTCCGTCAGCGCGCGCAAGGGAAGTAATAAAAGTACTACATTAGGAGTTATATCGTTAATGTCTGCCTTTGTTTATAATACTCTGCCCGCACGGTAAACTGTCAGGGTTAGGGTTAGGATTAGGGTAAGTAATAACATTACGTTGCTTGCATTGATTCAAAAGCGGTTCTGTATGTAAAACAGTGGAACTGTAAAGTAGACGGGAGCTTATCTATGAAATTAAACATATGATACACTGTGTGATTTCTAGAGGAATAAACATTGATTTCTGTTGGGTTCCATCACATTGCGGAATTCATTGGAATGAGGTATGTGATAGATTAGCTAAGGAGGGAGCACAAAGGTCATCAGATTCTATAACTATAACAAATTTGAATATGTGTAATCATGAAATGAAATGAACGTCGCTACTTTCGGTTCTGATATCTGCTTGTGACGTCACAGCCATCGGCGGGGATTTTGAAGTCTGGCGTAGCAGACGAATTTGGCTTCTTTTTGAGCATGCATTTTGTGTAAAATTAGACTGATGCAACACAAAACCTGTGATTTACTGTTTGGATTTTGCATCTTTTTAGATGCTTACCTGTATATTTAAATCAACCCCAACAGCTTTATCTGACTTTAAAAAGAGCCTGTTATCGCCCTTTAAGTTCATCCAGTTCCTCCATTATGGACTTGCATTGTTGGCATTGCACAGCCTTTTATTTATCCTCCTGTAGCGGCAAATAACTGTTGTTAATGTTATAACTATTTATAACTGTTGTTAATATTATAACTATTTATAAGTGTTGTAATGTTATAACTATTTATAACTGTTGTTAATATTATAACTATTTATAAGTGTTGTAATGTTATAACTATTTATAACTGTTGTTAATATTATAACTATTTATAAGTGTTGTAATGTTATAACTATTTATGACTGTTGTTAATGTTATAACTATTTATAACTGTTGTTAATGTTATCACTATTAATACTGTTGTTAATGTGATAACTATTTATAACTGTTATAATGTTAGAACTATTTATAACTGTTGTTAATGTTATCACTATTAATACTGTTGTTAATGTTATAACTATTTATAACTGTTATAATGTTATAACTATTTATAACTGTTGTTAATGTTATCACTATTTATGACTGTTGTTAATGTTATAACTATTTATAACTGTTGTTAAAGTTATCACTATTTATAACTGTTGTTAATGTTATAACCATTTATAAATTTTGTTAATGTTATAAATATTTATAACTGGTTAATGTTATAAATATTTATAACTGTTAATAATTTTATAAATAATTATAGTGTTTTGAACTGTGATTCAGGGGTCCACACACCTGACTAAAAAAAAAGAGGAAAATTTGTATAATAGCGGAGAGAGGAAAGGGGGGGTTACAGATTCAGCGAAGGCGCGAAGCGCCAAGCCCTCTAGGGGGGTCCGGGGGCATGCCCCCCCTGAAAATGTTTTTGTCCAAGGATGCAAAATGGTGCAATCTGGTGCAATCTGAACCTTGAAAAAGCCATTTGTGATGGTTTTGGACTTTGAGCTTTTTGAACAATTGAACTGACAAACTCTGGGGTACAAAAATTATCCTCTGCCCCTCCCTTAACAAAAAAACCACACACACAAACATTTATTTATCAGCAGAGATGTTTTGTATAGTCTATTATTATTCACCACTTTTTGTAGATCGTTAACGGTATAAAGCTTTACCTTGTAGTTTATGAACATCACCGCCCTGCTTTCACTTTCAGTCTTACTGCACTAGCTGACTAGGTTCCTCGGCATTAGTACCATTTGTGAATTGTATCTAGGGGTGTCGGATAGTGCAGTGGTTGGAGCACTCGCTACTGTGTCGAAAGTGAAGCACCGTCCGGTGCGGTTAGCACTTGGATGGGTGACCGCTAAGGTGTGAAGCGACAAACAACAACGCCCCCAGTTGACTCAACTGTGATTGAGTACCTACTCTCTTGAGGGTGGGGAAGGTAAAGCAGCGAGGGAGAGAGTTGGGCATCACCCTCATTACGCTGGCCCAAGATAAGTGTGATCTCCAACATCACGCTCCCCTACGGCCACAAGGCTATGGGACTACCTTTACCTTTTTTTTTTATCTTCTGGCAAAACAGTTCACTGCCTCTTTGAAGTCAATATTAACATCCCTGTTATTTCAGTAAAGCAAGTCCATTGAGTCTCTTTTGCCCCATTCATTGTAGAGCGCAGGTAGTTTTTTGGGTTGCGCAACTGACTGTTTAAACGCTCACACTCGGCAGTAGTGACAGGCCGGGTGCAAAGGTTCTTTAGCATGAACAGGTTGGGATAAAATTCCCTGCCGTTCATACACATCAGGGTTGGACATAACTTTAACAGATTTTTCGCACCACTCCCATCGCCACTTATTTTTTACTCCTGAATCATCATAAGCATCGCCGCGAGCTACAATGCGTGGTGCACAATGAGACGCCATGTTGGAAAAGGAAGTGATGATAGAGAATCTGACTGCTTGTGGATCTACACCGTTTGGGAACCGCGACAGAGTGAGAATTTTTTTTTTGAGAATATATTTTTTTTTATTCTGAAGGATTTTTATTTTTGCGGAAATCGCAAATTTTTTCAGCGGAAAGTTTTTACTTTACGCGGATTTCCGCGGAAGATTTGGACCCCTGCTGTGATTACATGTGTATACTGTTCCTTTACTGTTTTACCTGCATTTGTTTTTACATTTATAACTGTTTACAGGCACACATAATAAATAATAATAATAATAATATTAATATTAAAGTAGGCTTATATAGCGAGATACCCCAGCTCAGGGCTGAGCTCACCGCACTTAACATAGGATATATCTTTAGAACAAACAAACAATAAAACAGGGTATGCAAGCATTCACACCAACCGTACTCGCAAAGGCATACAAGGGAACAACAACATATGCAATACACTACACATGCATAGTAAAACAAAAAAAAAAATAAAATAATAATAATACAATGGCATATTAGATAATAATAAAATTCACCATTCGTACAGATTTAAAATATAACTAAACATTTGTTACATCTAACAATAGTTAATTAATACAATGATCAGATAAAAGACAAGACCTGCCTCCTCACTATTGGAGAAATAAATTATTATTAATAACATAATGTAGAAACTAATGCAAAAATAATTATATACAAATAATTAGATAGTCAGATCTAAATGTACAGACTATTTACATGTCAAGCCATGGACGACACCCCACCGGCATCCGGCATCGGTCGGAGGGTAAGAGTCAATCACGATCATACAGTTTGAAGAGATGGATCTTGAGTGCGTTTTTGAAGGCCTGGGTGGTCGGTATGTTGCAGATGTGTGATGTGTGATGCTTGGGAGCGCAGAAAGAGAAAGATCGTTTACCGTATGTCTTAGTGCGTGTCTTGGGAACAGAAAGAATGCATGCATCTGCAGAGGAGCAAAACGGTCAAGAGGGTGAGTAGACAGTTAGAAGATCAGTAAGATAGGAAGGGCAGGAATCAGAGATGAAGTTGTGGCAGAGAGTGGACAGTTTGTAGTCAATGAGGGCTTGAACAGGGAGCCAGTGAAGAGAATGGAGAAGTGGAGTGATGTAATCGCGCTTATTTGCCTTAAGAACATGCATGTAACATAGCTCAAAGCCTATTCTACACTTTAAGTCTAGAAAGGTGAAACTGTTCAGCAGCTAAGCTACAATCACAATATAGATAACAACATCACAATTATTGCTAAGTAAAAAACACTAATATACTTACTGTATCCGTCTGTGTCACTGTCAGTCTCTGTCTTCACTTTACACAACTCTGAGTCATGTGGCTCCTGAAATCAATGATGAGAATATATTACTTTACAACAACCATCAGTACATTTGGATTACTCAGGGCTTAAAGTGAGCCACCAAGAAAAAGGAGGAATAATTTGGGGTCCAGGGGCAGCGCCCCGGTCAGGGTGTCAGGGGGCAAAGTCCCCCTGAAGCTGAAGAAAATTTTAAATTTTGAATATGATTTTGGAGGCTCTCCTTCAACTTCATACTGAAAAAAACATGTCACAAATTACCACTTTCACAACACAATCATTCTTACATAACAAGTAAGAAGTACTTACAGGTACAATAGAACGCTTTATTGTGATTTTTTTTAAAGTTGAAAAGTCACAATTCCCAAAGATCCACCAAAGACAATTAGACAGTCATGATTGCATCACACTATAATAATAATAATAATAATAAAATCATAGCTGAAATGAGTCCCTATTTAAGAAAAGTGTCAAAATCACTTGTGGCAGTTCATTATACTGTTGAATTTCTGTTCATGTGTTCACATGGCTGTTGATGTAACTTCATTTTAACTATTTGACTATGGTCTAAACTCTAAGAAGGAATGACTTCAAAGAACTTTGCTTGATCTTCTTAGGTTGCTTTCCTTTCACAATGTCTTCAGAATCATTTATTGCAACAACCTCACATGCCACGAAAGTGTCTTGTGATGTTGTATTATTAACAATAGCAATTTCTAAGACCTCTGTGGATGTGGGTTTGCTCTGTGACTGTGTGTGTGACACTTGAGTAGCTATCCTTGCCCTTTTGGCATTCTCCAAGACTTCCTCTGTGGCTTTACAGCCTTTCTGTGAAGCGTTGTCTTCAGGTGATTGCCCAACGCGATCAGACCTTTGGAGCCATATACAACTTCACACGCGCAGACCGTGCAGAATGCAAAACCAGCTTTGTCGAGTTTCCTCATATGCTTTCCTAGACGTTCTTGTTCACCTTCTGCAATTTCAACCTCCACCTCCATCCAACCCCACTTCCACTTATTTTTCACGAGCGGATCATCGACTTTTTCTGTGCGCTGAACGATAGCTCTCTGCGCCGCCATGTTTCAGTGTTCTGCACTGGTTTTCAAACAGCACGCTTTCCACTTCCGGTAAGCTTAAGCTGACGTTCAAAGTATCGTGCCAAGTAAGATTAACGAGCCGAAATATGGAGAGCCTTTTTTTTTCTCCCTTAAGTACGAACGGTGGAAAAATAAAAATTGTCGGAGAAAAAGTAACTGTCAACGGTTGAAAATCAGCCGAAAGGCGGAAGACTTTAAGCCCTGATTAATTAAATGGGTGTATGCCATAATGGCCAATAAAAATATTAATTAAAGGGGTGTATGCCATAATGGCCAATAAAAATATTAATTAAAGGGGTGTATGTCATAATGTCCAATAAAAATATTAATTAAAGGGGTGTATGCCATAATGGCCAATAAAAATATTAATTAAAGGGGTGTATGCCATAATGGCCAATAAAAATATTAATTAAAGGGGTGTATGCCATAATGGCCAATAAAAATATTAATTAAAGGGGTGTATGCCATAATGGCTTTGAAGGTATGTGGAGGGTGGAGGAGAAGGGAAACGTGTGTGTGTGTGTGTGGTTTTATTTATTTAATTGTATTTATTTATTTATTGTGTTTGTTTGAGGGCTAATTTTCGTGCTTTGTAGGACCTATGGCCTCCCTTTCCCATAATCCACCCATGCACAGTTAATTTGTTGCAGACTTGTAAGAGAGACATTCAGTGCAAGGTTACCAGTGCAGTCCTCCGCAACAGCACCATCGGGAACTGGTTCAAAACAACAATCGGTGTGCGTCAAGGATGCCTACTCTCTCCAACACTCTTTAACATCTTTCTAGAACGCATCATGTCATATGCCCTTGCAGATCACAAAGGCACAGTCAGCATAGGGGGTAGAGCAATCTCCAATCTTCGTTTTGCGGATGACATTGATGGATTGGCTGGAGAGGAACAAGAACTTGAACAGCTTGTACAGAGGCTTGACACCACCTCCAGAGACTATGGAATGGAAAAAAATTGCAAATAAGACCAAAATGATGACCAAGAACATCAATGGCATCAACATGGACATCAAAGTCCAAGGCCAATCCCTCAACACAGTGCATAGCTTCAAATATTTAGGAGCCATTGTATCAGACAATCAGTCTCGACAGGAAGTTCTCTCCAGGATTGCACAAACAACTGCTGCTCTGACAAGGTTGAAGCCAATTTGGAAAGACAGGACCATCAGTCTACATTCCAAGGTAAGGCTGCACTCACTTGTCATCTCCATATTCCTATATGCTTGTGAAACATGGACCCTCACAGCTGATCTACAACGAAGAATACAAAACATGGAGATGAGGTGCTACAGAAGACTTCTGTGCATTTCCTATACTCAGCACATCACCAATGACAAAGTCCGACAGACCATCACATAAGCCATTGGACAACATGTTGACATGTTCACAGTGGTGAAGAAACGGAAACTCCGATGGTATGGCCACATCACCAGAGCATCAGGCCTTGCAAAGACCATCCTGCAAGGCACGGTGCTTGGAGGCAGAAGGAGAGGGAGACAAAAAAAGAGGAGGGATGACAACATTCGAGAACGGACTGGGTTGACACTGAACAAAGCCATGAGGGTTGCTGAGGACAGAGAAAGATGAAGTACACTGGTTAGAGGATCATCTGTGGTGCCCCTACGACCTTCGAGTTACGGGATATGATAAGATAGGAAGAAGAAAGACATCAAGCTCGATTATTACCTCAGGATCCATTGGATGTATATATTTCTCTGTCTTCACCCACACTGTTTTCGTTTCCAATGGCTCACTGCTTTCTGTAACAAAAAAATCAGCAAACACATCATGGGTGAGTGCTACAGTGGATGATAAAACTGAACAGTCACTCACATCCATATTCCTGTGTGTATCACACCAACTTGGAAGCACTAAAACGTTCACTTCCATGAAAAATGTTCTTGACGCTTCTGGAATTAAACATTCGTTCACTGGCACATGAGGTAAGTTATTTACCTCAAAGCCTGTAATATACTGAAGTGAGATCTAGAGAAGCAAAACTGTAAAGCATTTCAGCTACAATCACAAAATAGTGTTAAAAAAACATGACAAGCATTACTATCACGTATCAGGACTCATAATTATTACAAGATTGGGCAAAATCACACCTTAGTCCCTCAAAATCATGCCTTAGAATTGCTGATCAGGCGTGAGAAGTAAGTCTTAAATGTTACAATTGGTGCTGAAAACACGCTTAAAAAAAACAGTCTACAGCGGGAGATGGTCGTAAACGCATTATCGTTTCTAAAATTAGCATGACTGTGTGACTGAAAAATTAGCTCGATGTTCATTAATTTACCTTTTGCACTATCAACCAATTCCAAACTTATAAATCATCTCGCTGTGTTTTTTTTTTTAACAACTCTTTAAAATGCTTCAGAAGGAGTCAAAACAATCCTTAAAATTGTAAAATGACAGTGATTCCACTCCTTAGATTTACTGCAAATGGGGAGCCCTGACTATGGTACGTAAATATTCTTACCATATTCCTCAGTGTCACAGCCAGGTTCTATCTTCACTTTACACAACAGTGGGATATGTGGCTCCATCATGTCACTGTCAGGTGCTGTCTTGCTTTCAGATTCTTCCTTTATGTTGAACTCACTGCCAGTCACATTAGTGGTACGTCTGACAATCTGTTCACTGCTGCTGTGAGAAATATGATGGTTTTCTCTTCCTGCAATTTCTAAACAAACCAACAGCTTTGACGTGAATAATTCCTGACAGCAAGCATATTTATAATGATAAACTGAAAAGCCATCACATATGAACTTATATCTTTTCCTCTTACCTAAGTATTACAGGTGACAGTAAATAAACCTCCAAAGTTCAATCAAAGATTAACAAAGTTCACGATGCAGAAACAACTTTGCCCTAGTTAAGTTCAGCACCCTGCACTCATTCACTGCACAATCCACAGAAAGGTCAGGACAAAACAAACTATTGTGTTGTGAGGGTGGGTGGGCTAAACCTAACCATTATCCTAATCCTTTTCTGTGATGAACCATTATCCTAATCCTTTTCTGTGATGAACCATTATCCTAATCCTTTTCTTATGATGAACCATTATCCTAATCCTTTTTTGTGATGAACCTTTATCCCAATCCTTTTCTGTGATGAACCATTATCCTAATCCTTTTCAGTAAATGTATTTCAAGGATCCCTGACATTTTCCCACCACTTTGTGACATCTGAGAAGAAAAAAAACAAATCATTGTAGTCAAATACATTTTGGTCGAAGAAAAACAAAATGATGAGCCATTCAATTCACATGATAGTCCTATCCTATCCTATCCCGTAACTCGGAGGTCGTAGGGGGCACCACAGATGATCGTTTAACCAGCGTACTCCATCTTTCCCTGTCCTCAGCAACCCTGAATGATAGGAATGGGATAATTACAAAGTTTTCATTTTGACTGGCATGGAGTTTATTTTTTCTGTACAGATACCATGATGTTGATCGTAATATTATGTACGGTACTGGCTGTAGATAATTCGTAAACTTTCCATGTTCAGTAAATGTTTAATGGGAGCGCCTATTGGCAATCGATTGCCTTTAGGTTTTCAACGCTATTGGCAATCGATTGCCTTTAGGTTTTTAACGCTATTAGCAATCGAGGCTCCTGTGCAGTCAGAATACTGTTGTATTCTACTTAGATAACGTGTTGCAGATAGTAGGCCTATTCAGTAGCCAGAGATGTGTGTGAAATAAAAGTAAACAACGGTTATTCCCACTCGATTACGTCACCACTCACTGAAGTTACCTCCCTTGTGGTTAGAAAACACACAAAAATACAATGCATAATTAATTAAGCTGGAGTGGCCACTGCATCTCGTTTGCATGCTACAGCCTCTACTACTACTACTACTACTACTACTACTGCTGCTACTACTACTACTACTACTACTACTACTACTACTACTACTACTACTACTACTACTACTACTACTACTACTACTACTTTGTATACTGTTTTTTCTTTCATCAGAATTTATTTAAATATTACTTTATTTTGTTTTAAAATTATGTTTGTGTTTTATTTGGATTTTCTTGTTAAAAAAGTAATATTAAGGAATTAAAATTATTAATATTAACAACAACAACAGAAAAAGAACAATATTATTATTATTATTAACACTACTACTAGATACATAATTCTACTACAATTTTCTTAGATTTTTTTTGCTTTTTTTATTTATTTATTTATTATTATTTCTTAGGCCTATTATTATTATTATTATTATTATTAATATTATTATTATTATTATATTATTATTATTTATTATTTATTTATTAATTTTAATACTGGTTTTCTTTCTGCATTTTGTAAAAATATGTATTTTATTTCATAATTATGTTTAAATGTTTTAAATTGATAGAAATTTGAGAGAAATCACTTTCTTTTATTCTTATTTATTCAAATAGCACTCCATCATCGCGTTCTAACTGTTTTAGGGCTTTTTGAAATTCAACATAGGACGCAAACGTCGATCCTTCTTGGATGGCAGCCATTTTGGAATGAACGTCGAAAGGAAAGACAACCTCAATTCCGTGAGATTCTACATCCGCCGATTGCCTAGGCTATTTATAGCACGCGCCGATTGCCAATAGGGTTTGAAACCTAAAGACAATCGATTGCCAATAGTCACTTCGATGTTTAATTACCGGCTCCGACTCACCTTGTGCATGCCACGCTTGCAATCTCATCCAGTCTACCACTGGATCCTCAGCAATGTCAATCTCCAGCTTCACCTCAGACAGCACTGGATTGTCATAGTCCTCCATAACAAAGCAATGTAAGCTCTTAACGTGCTAAACAACTGCTCAAACTCAACATGAACAGGGAAAGTATAACTGACACCGGAAGTTTGTTTTAAAAAAAAAAACACTCTCCATAGCGACATAATTTTCTTCGCTAACGCTTTTAAATAAAATAATGTTTACTTTTAAAAACACGTGTTAAATGTGAATATAACAAGCAGCTACTTATAAATAATTCAAAGAATTAATTCGGGCTAACCTAGAAAGAGAAGCTATCAATAAACATAATCACAAAGCTAGATTGTCTTTTAATAAATGAGTTTCGTATGTCTCTAAACGATTGACTATTTCATTAATTTATTGAAATGAAAACTTTGTTATTTATTTGTAATTATATTTATTAACATAAACATGACAAATTTGGTCAATATGTGCCGAAATTATCCATTTATAAAGTCATTAAATTGCAATGGATTATAAGCAAAACTGTTACAATTATGATGGTTGTATTTGAGGTGTGGTTAGTTTGGTTTTTAAGCTAGGTCCATCGGGGAAGGTTAACCACTTTTGTATAGCACTTTACCAGCTCAAGAGCGGTCAAGGCACTGTATGGCCGATACAGGATCTAACTCGCACCACCCGAGGCACCTTGCAACTTTTGGGCGCATGGTCTAACGCCAACACCACTCAGCACAATCCAGGGCGACCGGGGATGAGGTGAAGGGACCTAGTGCATGCTGGGATATTTGTGTAAGCGGCACTCACCCGTCTAGAACATGAGCGTCCGGATCTTTAAAGTCCATGCGATGGAATGCGTGCGTGCACACGTGCGTCCCCGTTTCACTCACATTTGCCATGGTCTGATTGATTTCATGACATGATTCATTATTTGCTCTGTATCTGTACTTGACATGCGCACAAATCATTTCTCTAATTTATCTAACCCACGTTTACAAAAAACAAAATAGAATACAAACATTATTATAAATTATCAACAAAACACATACATATAAAATACCTACATTGCTAAATAATATCATATGAAGCCCTATTATAGTGACCACCTGGCAGAAAGCGTCCAATATTCCCAAGCTGATCCAACAGACCTCATAAAAGCACTAAATTTCCAGAAAGTGGGAATACTATTAATACTAAAAGCCCCGGCACCCCAATGGGGTTGGCTATTAAATGTCAGACTGAGAGGGGAGTCAGTCGGGTGACAGATAGCAAAGATTGAACATCAAATAAAATAGACACAAATATCCACTTCCATTTCGTGAGTTTGTATTTGATGGTTGGGTGAAAGTTAGTGCGCATTTGATGGTCGGGTGAC
Organism: Oncomelania hupensis; assembly: GCA_036898135.1. Taxonomy (NCBI): domain Eukaryota; kingdom Metazoa; phylum Mollusca; class Gastropoda; order Littorinimorpha; family Pomatiopsidae; genus Oncomelania; species Oncomelania hupensis. Next base: position 57,815,823 of record CM072522.1, read on the forward strand.
AGTGCCAGTGAAACATACCAACCACAAACAATCGACCAAGCAAAGTCTAACCTGTAACATTTTAATTTAAAAGAAAACAACAGCACAATGTCCAATTTAAAATTCTTAAAAACAGCTTTAAGCTTTGTTTACAGAATATTGTTTTAGTTGTTTGAAGAATACAATTACACTGCCTGTACACAACAACAAAGTGCTGTATTACACAGCCTGTACACAACAACAAAGTGTTTGTTTCTTCAACTGGCAAGTTAGGTATTCATTGCTTACAGGGTCCAGCAGACAGCAAAGAGCAGAATCATGACCAAAACTTCGCTGAAAGAGGACTCACCCCTGTGTTACACTCAGTTCGATGATGGTGTTTTTCTTTATCAGTATCTGATTCAGCCACAATGCTGAATTCCTGATAAGGTGTAACTCAGATTCGTTTATCCACGCAGCCTGCTCAAACAGCATACAAGTCACAAAGTCGACGAATGAAGTTTTCCACTTTTATTCAGCACACATCAACAACTGCATACAATTCTCAACTCAACTTAACAGCTTTCAACAACTATTCACAACAACACACGGAGCATGGAATATATAATTTTTTCTCTCAACTCGAGATGACCTCAGTTTGTTCTAGAAAATGACGCATTACAACCAATCAGAATTAAAGATCGTCATCGCTGACTTACGTCATACATTGTTCTAAACATACCCGGAACCTTCTCTCGCTTCGACATGTATCGGGAAATTTCTATCGAGAGTAAACACGCAGATCCAGAAACTTCCCCAGTAATATCGACTAACGCAAATTATCAACGTTATACAAAGCCTCTCCTAACAACAATGCAAACTCAAATCAAAGGTAAATAAACTCCATTATTGAATACTTTGCAAAACGAAACGATTAGATCTATCGTGCGCGCTTCCGACGTACTACCATTCGCGTTTCAACGTAACACCCTGATCCGCATAAAATATCTGCTGAAAACCCCAGTGGTAACACCGAAGGCACTCCACCAGTCTGCCACTTTACAATCAATACATCCTACGCTGGGGACACTGAGGCTACACTCTAATCTATTGAACCCCCGTTTACAAAAACAAAACAGAACACAAACATCATCACAAAATATCAACAAAACACATACATACAAAACGTCTACATTGCCAAACAATAACACCACATGAAGCCCCAGCGACCACCTGGCACAAAGCGTCCAATACTCCCAAGCTGATCCAACAGACTTCACACACAAATGAGGAGTATCATCCCGGAAGAGTTTTCAAGAAAAAACGTAGGTGACTGGTCTAGGAAAGAAAAAGACAGTGTAGTAGATTGACAGAACAGAGTAGGAATAAGAAAGAACAAAGGAGAAAGTCCATGACAGTGGAAATTTAAAGCACTAAATTTCCAGAAAGTGGGGATACTATTTATACCGAAACCACGACAATTCAACTGGCAAGCTGAAAGAAAAGATTTTCTTATAAACGTCAAATACATGTATTTTTGTGTCCAGAATGTGTGAACTTGTGCTTCTGTAAATCGCCCACCGAAATGAAAGCTTTATTACAAACCTAACACACATTATTTTTCTCTCCTGTATGTATAAGCTTATGTACCTTCAAATTGCCAGCCCTAGTGAAAGCTTTATTACAAACATTACACACATGATTCTTCTCTCCTGTATGTGTAAGCTTATGTGCCTTCAAATGGCCAGCCCTAGTGAAATCTTTATTACAAACATTACACACATGATTCTTCTCTCCTGTATGTATAAGATTATGTACCTTCAATTCACTAGCCCGAGTGAAAGCTTTATTACAAACATTACACACATGATTCTTCCCCCCTGTATGTATAAGCTTATGTTTCTTCAAATTGCCAGCCTCAGTGAAAGCTTTATTACAAACATCACACACAAGTGTCTTCTCTCATGTATGTATAATAAGCTTATGTTCCTTCAAATGGCCAGCCCGAGTGAAAGCTTTATTACAAACATCACACACATGATTCTTCTCTCGGACTGTATGTATAAGCTTATGTTGCTTCAAACTGCGAGCCTGAGTGAAAGATTTATTACAAACATCACACACATGATTCTTCTCTCCTGTATGTATAAGCTTATGTAACTTCAAATGGCCAGCCCGAGTTAAAGCTTTATTGCAAACATCACACACATGATTTTTCTTTCCTGTATGTATATGCTTATGTCTACTCAAACTGCCAGCCTGAGTGAAAGCTTTATTACAAACATCACACACATGATTCTTTTGTTCTCCGGTCTTCTGTTGCTGCTCTGTCTTTTTTCTACACTCCTGATCTCTGACACTGACTTCACTGTGGGGAGTGACTGAGGCAGAAGAGAACTTGACCACTAATGACTGTGGTGTTGAGTTGACAGCAAGCAGTTGTGTAGCACATGCATTTGGAATCTGAAAAAGAAAACCAAGCTTTACAATTAACACTAACTATAAAATGCTGACAGATGTATATAAGAAACACTAAGAAAATGAGACTGAAGCCAGACTACAGTCAGAAAAGTGCTGAACATTTAAAATCCATAAATTATGAGACATCATCCAAATGCATTTTAAACTTGTAACTCATTAAAGCATGACCTGTACTTTGATCTATCCTATATAATGTGCAGAACAAGTAACATATCATCATCATCATCATCATCAAAGTGGTCATGATTCAGCTCTTTGAAGAAGCACAAAATTACTTAGTAATCTTTAGTATTTCTTATATTAATATGATTGGTCATTATTATACCATTATCACAGCAACAGTGTGTTGAGTTTCTCTATAATGTTTAAAACAAGCCTACTTCAGTCCTAAAATTACGAGGATATATTACATTGCAATAACAACCAGAACAAGGAGCTAACTTATACAACTTAGGTACAAGACTATTGAGGTCACCCAGGGTTTTCTATGGGTACTCCGGTTTCCTTCCTCTCTTCAATAAATTATAATGATAATGGTATCGGAGGCAGACACAATGAAAAAGTTAAAAATGAAAACTAAATTTTTTTTCCGTTTTGTAATAACGATCTTCCTGCCTTCACACCACATGTTAGAGTGATAGATGTGTTTGTTATGTGTGTCACATGTCTTTGTGATAGATGTGTTTGTTGTGTGTGACACACATGTTTGAGTGATAGATGTGTGTGACGACACGAGTTTTGACGCACACTAAGTTTATGCTGTGTCAGGGTGTACATACAGTACTCCTCTTTTAACGTCACTACCGTTTAAGGTCACAACGCGGATAAGATCAATCAGGTTGTTGGTCCCGGCCAAACACCTTCTTTGTACCATTTAGAATTCCTCGCTTAGCGTCACCTCGCATAAGGGAAAACCTCGGATAACGTCAACCCCGTTTTGGTTCCCAAATGGAGGAGACTACTGCTTAAGAGAAATTGATGTCACAGATGAGGTCATTTATGAGGTCACTTCCTAATTTGAGATGATGTCATATATTCCTTATGATGTCATTTCCTGTTCACATAGCGTGGGATGCTGTGCAAAGTGAACAATTCGTTAAACTTGTGTAAGGTTTTCTGCAAATACACGCAGTAACTGTCTTGGTGCATACTTTTTATTTTTTCATTCTCATTTGCGTGCGTGCGCGTCAATGTGTTTGTGTGTGTGTGTGAGAGAGAGTGTGTGTATGTGTATGCATGCTTGCATCCGTTCGTTTGAGTGTTTGAGTGTGTGCTTATGCATCATACACACGCACAAAAAATACATATACAGTAATGCATACATGCATACGCGCGCACCAACGTGCAAACATGTACACACATACACACGCACACACACACACACACACACACACACAGTCACACGACACAAAAATTTAGCACCTCGTATAAGATCAAGTTTTTTACTGGTAGTTGATCTTATCAGAGGACTGTTTAGGGTGCCCCACGGATAAGATCAAACAAAAATTGGTCCCGTGGGGGGTCACCTTAAGAGAGGAGTACTGTAGTCTGTAGTTTCATATTTCCGAATGTGTGATGTGCTAAGTTTGAATCAGCAGCCTATTATGCATAGTGTAACTTAAAAAGTATGTTTCTCACGTTCGACACGCATAGTTCTATAGCGGAATATAGCTGAACAGAGCTCTGGGTTTGAACTGTGGACTGGGGAGAAAGCGGCAGGTTTGGCAGAGTTGAGGCGTGTAGTCTTTGTGGATAGATGACTATTGGAGAGACTGTATCTGCCACTATCAGAGGATAAAGTGTAGGGATCGTCTCTAAGGGCTGTGTTTCGTGATTGAACCACCCAAGGTTTTGTGACTTAAAATGGACAAGAATTAATAATAATAATAATAATAATAATAATAATAATAATAATAATAATAATAACGGATATTTATATAGCGGGTACTCCAGCCTATGACCAGACTTTCCACGCTTTACATAGTCATTACATAAAAATACATGCACTCGGTCAGCATGCACTCGGTCAAACATCGCTTTTGCTACGATACACCAAAAGACAGAATAGTAAAAGTAAAAACTATTTACAACTATGTACACAAATGACAAAAAAGACATAAATAGAATAGCAAAAACCTATTCAAAGCTATTTATATGCCCGGTTAGACCCAGGAAGGAAAAAGAGTATAAATATTTACAGCCGTGTATACACTTTCGGATCAGACAGAGACAAAAGAGGAGAGAATGGCAGCAGGATACAAATCAGTCTGAATAATGCAGTTTGAAGAGGTGTGTTTTGAGGGCCTTTTTGAATGCTTGTGTTGATTGTATGTTGCGGATATGGGAGGGAAGGGAATTCCACTGCTTGGGTGTGGAGTAAGCCAATGCACGTTGGCCGTATGTCTTAGTGCGGGTGACGGGAACCTTGAGTGTGTGAGTGTCAGCAGAAGATCTTAAAGTGCGTGAAGGAGAGTAGACAGACAGTAGATCAGCAAGGTAGGAAGGACAAGAATCTGTGAAGAAGTTGTGACAGAGAACAGAGAGTTTGTACTCTATGCGTGCTTGCACAGGAAGCCAGTGAAGGGAATGTAGTAGAGGTGTGATGTGATCACGTTTCTTTGCTTGGAATACTAGTCTAGCTGCTGAGTTCTGAACCTTTTGTAGTTTGTCAATGATGTGTTTTGGGGAGCCAGCTGTGACAATTATTATAGAAAAGTAACTTTATGGTAATTGAGGAGAACTTTTGCTGCCACAGTGTTGTGTTCTCTGTGTAGAGTGACGTCCTATGGGTGTGCACTCTTTGTTTAAGGGCCTCCCAAGACCTAACATTTCGCCAGTGTTAGGGTGACCTAGTAAATCATATAAGACAGTAACGAACCGCCTACTCTCCACAGATAGTATCGTGTTGTATTGTGTTGTGCCATGGTGTTGTGTGTATCTGTGCGTCACAGGCCGGGAAACTGAAGGAGAGTTGATGCCCAGTATTTCAATTCCTTAGTGGCTAAGCATTCCGAGCATGCATACGTAAATGAATGGTGATGAATGAGGGGGAAAGGGTTATTTTGATAAATAGTATTTTCAGATGATTTTTTTGTTGAAATGCTAAATGGGATAATGTTGAAGTTGTTGCCAAAATGAGGTCACGAGTGACGATGTATTATTGCATGAGAGAGGGGTGATAAAATGTGTGAGAGAGAGAGAAGGGGATGTTTTATTAGAGTATGCCAGGGGGTAATGGAAGTGAGGGGAGTGTTAGGAATAAGGTCAAGGGTGACGTTGGGTTATATATTATGACATGGTAGGGGGGTGGTGAATATGAGAGGAAGGATGAGTCAAGATTGTTGATTAGAAATTCCATTATAATATTTCTTTATATTGGTGTAAATAAACATGTTCATTGGATGTTAATATAAATTATAGAAGAATTATGAAATGTTATGATGCATAAACAGGTCACGATGGCGGACGGCGGAAGGAGTTATTTCCCATGTTTTGTTTACATCTTGAGACAGTTTTCCTAAGACAGTGTTATTTGTTGACCAGATTGGGCCTTTGTTTTCTATTTTGCTATCTACTACGTCTTTGATTTCTACTTCGATACCTTCTAGGACATCGACTATGTTTGCGATTCCTACCACATCTTGAGTTCCTCTTCTTTGCCTACTACATCTCCGACTTCGTACCTCGTTCTTTGAACTTCATCCTAAGTACTGCATGCCGCTTACTCCGACCACCTGCAGGCGGAGGCAAGCTTGGGCACCACTTCTTCTTTGGTCGCAGCATGCAGGGCTTTACATTACACCCTCAATCATACGTACATGCACGCACATAAACATATATAAACAGTGACTTTTTACAGTCTGCATTGAGTTGATCGAGTTTGTGAATCTTCTTGAAGTAGTGCTTTGTAATTAGACATGTGTTGAAGATCAGAGAGATAATCTAAGCATAAAGTATTGACTATTTATTAAATACATTTCTTCAAAGTGTTGCTTTGTTTACATAAGCCATTAGTATTTTTTTTTTTTTTGCATTTTGTTTATATTACTGCATCTTGATTGTTTTAGCATCTGTGTACAGTGTCAGGGGCTAGGGATTAGACAAGGGAGGTAATTATCTGTTGATTGTTGGGGTTGTGGGTCCAGATAAAGGGTTGAGGTTGGGTTAGATTCCCATTGTCCTGTGTGTGTGACTGTTGAATAAAAGTGTATAAGTGTTCATCTGGCATTGGTGTTAGTTTTTTTTTAGTTTTAGTGTGTATCCCTCCACTCGCTGTTTGAGCTGAAGTCACTGATCTCATTCAGGTGACGTGACAATGTGTTTGTTGTGTTTGCCATATGTTTGAGTAATAGATGTGCTTGTTGTGTTTGCCATATGTTTGAGTAATAGATGTGCTTGTTGTGTGTGCCACATGTTTGAGTGATAGATGTGTTTGTTGTGTGTGCCAAACTGGGTGAAACATGTCAGTGTGTATGTTGGTAGAGATCGCCACACTGATCGGTGATTTGGGGAACATCGCCTACAGTGGTACCTCGGGTCACAAACCAAGGTCTGGAAATGTTCGTAATCCAAAACATTGAAATCAATGAAATAGAGACAATCCATTTCAAGAGGAAATAATCTTTCTTTTTTAATTACATCTGGTCATTTACCTGACAAAAGGCAAAGAATACGTGTACTTGTATTACATACGGAGAAAGAATATGTGTCCTTGTATTACATACACAGAAAGAAAACCAAATAAATTAAATGTAAAATAAAAAAAGATATTTCGTCTATCTTTCTTACCAAGAAAACCATCATGGGAAATGTGTCACTTTCTTAGCTATTGTGAATCATTAGTTTCAGAAGTTTCTTGTCGCTATTTCTTGGCAGCTGACTGGGAATCTTTCTGCATCAAGAAACTATCAAGGGAAATCTGTCCTTCGTAACCCACTGTTCTTTACGCGAGACAAAAAATATAAAAAGTTGTTGTTCATAACCCGAACTGTTCGTGACCTGAGGCATTCATGACCAAAGGAACAACTGTATATAGCATCCATTATTATTATTATTATTATTATTATTATTATTATTATTATTATTATTATTATTGGATAGTAATTGTGTTGAATATTTGTAAAAAACACGTCAAGGTATATTATTACCTCAGACTCCATAGGAAGTAAATCTATGTACCTCTCGGTCTTCACCCACACCATCTTTGTTTCCAATGGGTCAGCGCTTTCTGTAACAAAGAAATCAGCAAATATATCATGGGTGGTAGCAGTAGCACTGTTGTTTCCAATGGGTCAGCGCTTTCTGTAACAAAGAAATCAGCAAATGTATCATGGGTGATAGCATCAGCACTGTTGTTTCCAATGGGTCAGTGCTTTCTGTAACAAAGAAATCAGCAAATGTATCATGGGTGATAGCAGTAGCACTGTTGTTTCCAATGGGTCAGTGCTTTCTGTAACAAAGAAATCAGCAAATGTATCATGGGTGATAGCAGTAGCACTGTTGTTTCCAATGGGTCAGTGCTTTCTGTAACAAGAAATCAGCAAATGTGTCATGGGTGATAGCAGTAGCACTGTTGTTTCCAATGGGTCAGCGCTTTATGTAACAAAGAAATCAGCAAATGTATCATGGGTGATAGCAGTAGCACTGTTGGTTAGCACTCTGGTTTTCTATGCCAAAGTTGGAGAGTATAAACCCTGCAGAAGATGAATTTCTATGACTTAAATACTAGCCTTTTCAGGTCACCACGTGTCTCCTCCTGGTATTTTGGTTTCCTCCTTCCATTCAATAATGGTGTCTCAGTTAATAATAAGGCACATTTACCACTCATTTATTTATTTACCTTTTAATAATAAAACAAAAGAGCAGTTTTTAATCACTCAAGCCTAAATTACTGTGGGGTTCACACCACACACACACAAAAAGCACTCATTAGAAATGTTCCTGCCACTAGTAGAATTGAACACTTATTCACTGGCACACATGCATGTAACATAACTCACAGCCTATTCTACACTTTAAATCTAGAAAGGTGAAATTGTTCAGCAGCTAAGCTACAATCACAATATAGATAACAACATCACAATATAGATAACAACATCACAATTATTGCTAAGTATAAAACACTACTATACTTACTGTATCCCTCTGTGTCACTGTCAGGCTCTGTCTTCACTTTATTCAACTCTGAGTCATGTGGCTCCTGAAATCAATGATGAGAATATATTACTTTACAACAACTATCACTACATTTGGATTACTGTGCCACACAGTTAATGTGTTGAAGATTTGTATAAGAGACACCAAGCTCGGTTATTACCTCAGGCTTCACTGGATCTACATCAAGATATCTCTCTGTCTTGACCCACACTGTTTTCGATTCCAATGGCCCACTGCTTTCTGTAACAAAGAAATCAGCAAACACATTATGGGTGAATGCCACAGTGGATGATAAAACTGAACAGTTGTTGTCACTCACATCCATATTCCTGTGTAGGTCACACCAACTTGTAATCACTAAAAAGTTAACTTCCATGAAAACTGTTCTTGTCACTCCTAGAAATAAACATTTGTTTACTGGCACATAAGGTAAGTTATGGAGCTCACAGGCTGTAATATACTGAAGTGAGATCTAGAAATAAACATTTGTTTACTGGCACATAAGGTAAGTTATGGAGCTCACAGGCTGTAATATACTGAAGTGAGATCTAGAGAAGCAAAACTCTAAAGCATTTCAGCTACAATCACAATAGATTTAAAAAAAAAATACTATCACTCAGGGCTCCCAATTATGCCAAGATTGGGTGAAATCACGCCTTAGTCCCTCAAAAGCATGCCTGAGAATCACTGATCAGGTGTGAGAAGTACGTCTTAAATGTTACAATTGGTGCTGAAAACATGCCTGAAAAAACAATCTACAGCGTGAGAAGGTTGTGAAAGCATAATTGTTTCTAATATTAGCATGGCTATGTGACTTAAAAATTAGCTCGATGTTCGTTGGTTTACCTTTTGCACTATCAACCAATCCCAAAGCTCATAAATCATCTTGCTATGCTTAGGAAGTGACGTCATAGTTTGATGGTACGTAGGTTTGTGACGCATCGTATGAAGTGGTTACTTCCCTTGTTTCACTACCAACCATCAATCATGGCGTTTGTCTATCAGCCCTGTTTTTTTTTTGTTTATTTTGGCGACTCTTTAAAATGCTTAACAAGGAGTGAAAAAAATGCTTAAAATTGTAAAATAAAAGTGATTCCACTCCTTAGATTCAATGCAAATGGGGAGCCCTGACTGTAATACGCTAATATACTTACTATATTCCTCAGTGTCGCAGTCAGGTTCTGTCTTCACCTTAGACAACAGTGGAATATGTGGCTCCATCACGTCACTGTCAGGTGTTGTCTTGCTTTCTGATTCTTCCTTTATGTTGAACTCACTACCAGTCATGTTAGAGGGGTCTCTGACAATCTGTTCACTGCTGCTGTGAGAAACATGATGGCTTTCTCTTCCTGCAATTTCTAAACAAACCAACAGCTTTCATGTGAATAGTTCCTGAAAGCAAGCACAGTGATAAACTGAAAAGCCACACATATGAAATATATATTTTCTTCTTACCTAAATATTACAGGTGACAGTAAATAAACCTCCAATAAAAAGTTCAATCAAAGATTAACAAAAGTCACGAGTTCCAATTCAAACAAATCATGCAGAAACAACTTTGCCCTAGTTAAGTTCAACACCCTGTACTCATTCACTGCACAATCCACAGAAAGGTCAGGACAAAACAAACTATTGTGTTAGTGTGAGGGTGGGTGGGCTAAACCTAACCATTATCCTAATCCTTTTCAGTGATGAAACATTATCCTAATCCTTTTCTGTGATGAATCATTATCCTAATCCTTTTCTGTGATGAACCATTATCCTAATCCTTTTCTGTGGTGAACCATTAATAGGCATTATCCTAATCCTGATCAAATAAACACAAAATGATGAGCCATCCAATGCACGTGACAGTAATAGGAGAATTACAAAGAATTCATTTTGACTGGCATGGAAATTATTTTTTCTGTTGTTATACTATGGTGTTGATATTAATGGTCTGTCCTGTACTGGCTGTAGACAAGTTGTAAAATGTCCATGTTCAGTAAATGTTTCATTACCGGTTCCAACTCACCTTGTGCATGCCACGCTTGCAATCTCATCCAGTCTACCACTGGTTCCTCAGCAATGTCAATCTCCAGCTTTACCTCAGACAGCACTGGACTGTCTTCGTTCTCCATAACGGAGCAATGTAAGCTCTCAACGTGCAAAACAACTGCTCAAACTCCACATGAACAGGGTAATTATAAGTGACACCGGAAGTTTAAAAATAAAAAATCACAACTCTCCATTGCGACATAATTTCCTTCGCTAACGCTTTAGTAGAAACTGACCTGACGCACAAGAATTGTTTAAAAGCTATTATAAATATAATAATGTTTATTTTTAACAACACGTGTTAAATGTGAATATAATAAACAGCTACTTATAAATCATTCAAATAATTAATTCGGGCTAGCCTAGAAACAGGAGCTATCGAAATAACGTAATTGCAAAGCTAGGTTGTCATTTAATAAATTAGTTTCGTTTGCCTCCCAACGATTGACTATTTCATTTATTTATTTAGTATAGTAGTATAGTAGCATCGGCGTAGCGTTAGGCCTCTGGGGCCTGTCGCTGAGTCTGTTGTACTTGGTAACTTCAGGATTTATCTTTCTTCAAACCCGGTCTTTTGACCGGGGCCTGATCTAAAAAAATTGTTTGTGTGTGAAGGCTATATACTGATCTTTTGATCAGATCTAACAACTGTGGGAGGCTCTTCTAAACTATGAATGTGTTCGTGCATAGGTTCATCTATAGTCTATTCTTGAAGGCGTTCACTGATGTTGCTTCCACAACGCCTGCAGGCAAATTGTTCCATCTCTCGATCACACGTTGTGAGAAGAAGGTTTGCCTCAGTTTCGATTTCCATCTGGGCTTCACGAGTTTAAAGCTGTGACCTCTGGTGTGGCTATCCTTGTCTATAGTGAACAAGCTGGCTGTAGTCTTATACAGGTCATGTGTATGCTTGTACGTTTCAATTAGATCTGCTCTCACTCTTCTGTACACCATACTTGATATTTTCATTTTAGCTAGTCTCTGCTCATAAGGCGAATCTTTCAGACCACTGACAACTTTAGTCGCTCTTCTCTGCACGCCTTCTATCAGTTTTATATCCTTTTGAAGACGTGGGTACCACACAACATTACTGAACTCGAGGTGAGGACGATCCAATGCCGTGAACAGCGTTCTCATCGACCCACAGTCCAAATACTCAAACGACCTCCGGATAAGGCCCAGGATCTGATTCGCCTTATTCACTTGGATTTCTACGTGTCTTGAGAACTTTAGCTCGCTATCTATGTGCACTCCCAGATCCCTTTCAAGATCAGACGATTTGAGCACTATATCCTCTCCCCACTGCCGTGCTTTCGTATCTCATAGCTCCTGGATTGTTTATTCTTCTTACCCAAGTGGAGTACACAACATTTCTCTGCATTAAATCGGAGCTGCCAGGTGTCTGCCCAGTCCACTAGTCTATCGAGGTCATCTTGGAGAGCTGTACAATCCTGTGCACTATCCATCCTGGAGTAAACCTTGGTATCGTCAGCAAACATCTGACACATGTTTTTATCTGCATCAGAAAGATCGTTGATGAACATTACGAATAGAATCGGGCCCAAAACACTTCCCCGCGGGACTCCGCTCCTAACTGATGCCCAGCCTGACAAGTGCCCATTCAAACAAACTCTTTGTTTTCTACCTACTAGGAAGTCTTTGATCCATGACAGTCCTTTTCCCTGGATGCCCAGTGTCTCTATCTTATGCAAGAGCCTCATGTGAGGCACAGAATCAAACGCCTTTGCCAGATCTAAGTACACCGCATCAACCTCAGCTCCCTCGTCCAGAGCCCGTGTCCAGTCCTCCAAACAAGCCAGCAGATTCGTAGAGCATGATCTACCTGAGACAAAACCGTGTTGGCAATCTGACAAAAAGTTTATTCTTGTCCAAATGTTCAACGACCTTGTCCCTGATAATAGCTTCCAGCACCTTGCAAACTATGCTGGTAAGACTCACTGGTCTGTAATTACTGGGTTCATTTTTTTCACCCTTTTTGAACAGAGGTGTCACTTGTGCTTCTTTCCAAGCTTGTGGTAACTTGCAATCCCCAACAGATTTTTCAAATATTACTTTTAATGGTCCGGCCAGTATTTCTGCTGTTTCCTTTAACAACCTAGGATGAAAGCCATCTGGACCAGGTGATTTGCTAGGATTTAGTTTTTTTTAGTTTCTTGCATACCTCCGCCTCAGTTATTTGTATCTCATCAAGAATGGAGGTCAGCACTGGTTTGTCACACGCAGGCATATGAGATAAATCTTCATACGTAAAAACATTACTGAAAAAGTTGTTAAGGACTTGCGCTTTACTCTCGTCTGATGTCACTTTCATAGTTCCGTCGTTCAGATCCGATACGCCAACTCTTGTTTTCATTTTAGTCCTGGTGTAAGCGTAGAATGCCTTCGGGTTGTTTTTGGCTTCCAAGGCGATGGATTTCTCAAAGTTCTTTTTGGCAGCCTTACATGCACTCTTGGCCTGATTCCTAGCCCTAGTGAACTTCAGGTAGTCTGCACCCTCTCTAGTCTGCATGTACCTAGTATAAGCATCTTTTTTTCATTTTCACTTTCGACAGAGCTTTTACGTTTAGCCACAGGGGCTTCCGCCTTTTAGTACTAGGTTTCACTGTTGGAATGCAGTCTTTCACAATCCGATTTAAATTTTAATTGAAAACGTTGTTGTTTATTATATTTATAAACATTTATATTTATATTAAAATTTAGTCAATATATGTAGAAATTATCCATTTACAAAGTAATTAAATTTAAATGGATTATAACGTCACGCTCATAACATAAATGCCTAACTCAGACTTAGGCAGTTGTGCAGTAGGGGTAAAAACAAAGCCCTGAGAAGACAAGCCATCTGTGCTAGAGAGTACAAGTCTCTATCTAAATTGTAACAGTCTTAATTGCCTATCTCATTCCTGACATAGGCATTTTGCAGCCAATATGGCGGCGCCCAGACGCATTGAAAAAATTTCGGCTGAAAAAGCAACAGAGATGTTGCAAAACATACTTCAATCAGAAGATGAAGGTAAGTAATCAATTTTAGAACTTGTCATTCTTAGGTGTTGTAAAAATAATCACTGAAAATGGCTATAAATGCTGTTCCAAGCATCATCTTCAATGTGAAGCGATTGATATCGGCAATGTGTAAATTAAGACAGAGCTGAGATAGGCATTTTGTCTTAAACGGCAGACTGACTGTAAAAAAACGTTAAATAAAGTTAAAATACTTGGCTATTTACCATTTACCATTGCTAACCATTGTTCTCGTTTTATATTACATAAACTATCGAGCATATTTATTTATAGATGCGTCTGTATATATATATATATATATATATATATATATATATATATATATATATATATATATATATATATATATATATATATATATATATATATATATATATATATATATATATATATATATATATATATATATATATATATATATATATATATATATATATATGCGTGTGTCCATAGATCCCCACGACTGTGATGATGAAACGCGGGAAGCTACCAGCCTGAGTCCTCCTCGTCAAGTGAGGAAGACGACATTACATTACATTACATTACATGGTTATTGCTTTAGGTCCAGAGGACTCTTCCAAGCCAAATCAGGACCAGGGAAGTGAAAGAGGACTCACCCCTGATCCGCTTAAAAGATCTGCCGAAACAACCCTAGTGGTAACACTGAAGGCAATCTACCAGCCGGTCACTTTACAATAAAGCATCCCAAGCAGGGGACGCTGAGGCAATTAGGTTCTGTCTTTACTTTACACAATGTGGGTGGGATATGTGACTCCGTTATGTCACTGTCAGGTGCAGTCTTGCTTTCTGTTTCTTCCTTTACGTTGAAATCACTGCCATTCATATTAGTGGTTCCTCTGACAATCTGTTCACTGCTGCTGTGGGAAACATGATGGCTTTCACTTTCTGCAATTTCTAAACAGAACAACAGCTTTGATGTGAATATTACCGGACGCTGAGAGGTCTGGTCAGCTACGCAGGAGCCACCCAGCCGAGTTACCTTCCCCCTGTACTGAGGACCGTGCGCGGTTCAGATGTGAACCGTGTGAGGGCTGCCTATGCGCTGCTGTGTCTTCAGGGGTGGTAAGTCTGTATCGCCTACAGGAAGGTCGACGTCAAGGAGTGTTTCATTTCGGTTTGAAAAGGAAATCTGAAAAAAAAAGAACTTAAACGACTTTGAGTAATAGGTTATGAGTATAACAAGAAAGGCCTTAATATGCGCATATTTTTTTCAGAGTTTTGAATAGAGCGAATATAGAAACAAGTTTTCATAAATCGGTTTGTTAATTTTCATTTCATCATTGCATTTGTAAATATCATTTGTTTATTGTTAAACATGTTGTGTATGCTTGTGAGTGTGAGTGAGGGAAGTGTGTGCTGTTAGAGGGACGGGTGGGTAGTTAGTACGTTTGGGGAATAAAAGAGTTTCGTTAATTTACCACTGGTGTTTGTGTTCTTATTTAGTGTGTGGGTGGGGTGTGCTCGGGTCGTATGGACTAACAATGTTCGCGGGATTCTGACTTACGTCAGCGTCACGTGACAAAGTCCATCCTTGGTTGATAGTGTAGTGCATAGGCTGCATCTATTGGTTGATCTACCTCTGGCCGAGTCTCGGGCTACATTGATCGAAAATGTTCTTGCTATACTTACAGTGGTGTAATGTTTGTATTTATGGGTTAATTTTGGTTTTGAAATTGTTTTGTATGTATTCAATGATACCAATTTTTGAGTCAAATCTGATAGAGAGCTGTTCGGAAATGTCTGTGAATCAATTCCGTTTTGTTTATGTCAGGGAAAGTAAAATGTTTTGAAATTTAATTTAGTTTCTGTTAATTGTATGGATTGTAATCAAATTTTTCTTCTTAAAAAATTGACTATTTTTGAAGGGGTGACTGTAATACCCACCAAGGATTAAGATGTGTATTAATTTTGTGTGTAGGCCTATTCCATAGTAATATTGTAGATTAGTGGAACAGGGGAGATTATAGTTTAGTCAGACTGGCTAGATTAGATTACTTCCCTTTATTGTGTTTCAGACGAAAAAGTGGGATTTAATTTATTAATTGCAGTCTTGCTTGTATGTGTGGAAAGGGAAGAAGTTATTAATAAAATGTTTTATTCTTTTTAGGGTTAAATATATTTTTTTTATATTTCCGCTCTGAACTAAATTTCCCGTGGCGACAAAATAAACATCCATTGCTGGTTGGTTTGTTTCATCTGTGTTGTGAAAATCTGTAGTAATCCTAATCCAGGGTTACCAGTTTAAGATTTTCCTTTGAAAAATTGATTGAGGTAAATAAAAGAATTACGCAAATCTCCCACTGTCTTACGAGTTTACACATACATGTAAAACACACAACCACACAAGTATTAAAGCTACATTGCAATACTATAGAATAATCAATACTAAGCACATTTATTTATTTAAACCTTCGGATGAGAGTGTAAACCGAGGTCTAGTCTGTGCAAACACGCATTTCATCGCATGGACTTTAAAGATCTGGATGCTCGTGTTCTAGATGGGTGAGTGTCGGCTACACAAATAGCATGCACTAGGTTCCTTCACCTCATCCCCGGTCGCCCTGGATTGTGCTCAGTCGTGTGGGCGTTAGACCGTGCTCCCAAAAGTTGCAAGTGGGTGCCTCGGGCGGTGCGAGTTAGATCCTGTATCGGCCAGTGCCTTGACCGCTCTTGAGCTGGTAAAGCGCTATACAAAAGTGGTTAACCTTCCCCGTTGGACCTATAGGTACACAAAAATTAACCACACTGTGATGTTGTTGTTGGATTGATGAATCAACCAAACAATTGAGATTGATTTATTGATTGATTAATCAACCAAACAATAGAGAAGGAGCGATTGCGTCCCTTGCACCAGTCATGTAGATCATATATCAATACTAATCAATGTCAATACATTACACACACCTTAAATACAACCATCATATTCATATGTTACACTCAGTTTGACGATGGTGTTTTCTATCAGTATCTGATTCAGCCCCGATGCTTGAATTCCTGATAGGGTGTAACTCAGATTCGTTTATTCACACAGCCCGTCCAAACAGCGTACAAGTCACAAAGTCGACGTATGAAGTTTTCCACTTTTATTCAGCACACGTCTTGTCTCTCTTGGCCTGGGCCCTGGTTGTAACGGCACCGACGACCTCTGGTCGGCAGGGCTGAGCCGGAGTAACCACATTGTCCCGTAGCAGCTCTGTAAGGTCTCCATCGGGAAATGGCAATGGATCCTCCTCCACAACTTCGACGTGTTGAATTGAGGCAGGACTCCACTCTGGATCGGGGTCGTCGGGTCGTCTCGCGCCGTCGATATTCCCGATCATCAAATCGTATAGCGGCTTCTTCAGGCAAACCGCTTCGACTTCGCCTATGTAGAAAGGGGGTGTTGACATGAATCTTCGCAACTGGCGCTCTCACACATTTGCTGTCGGCCATAAGTGTCCATTTTGAATCGCCAGTGAACTGTTCTTTAGCGATTAGGTCTTCTCTGACGATGACCCCACTGCAGCCAGAGTCTCTTAAAACAGTCACTTCATGATTTCCAACGCGTCCCTTGGAAACAGGCATGTTCTGGACGGTCACAGCTGCGCTGGCGACGACGGGGATGGATTTTCCGTTGGCAAGGAGAAGTTGGCCATCGGTCATGCACTCTTGCACGTCCGCAGGGGTAGCTGTGCGCTCGGTCTCACTCGGAAGAATGACGCTCCCGCCGCACACTTGATGGTCAGATCTTCTGTTTTGCCGTTGATTGGAGAACCGCCTCTGCCGGTTGCCCGCCGCTGCATTGTCCGTACTGCTCCGCTGTCCGCTATTTCTGCTTTGAGGGCAGCTGGCAGCTCTGTGGTCTGTAGCGTTGCAGATAAAACAGCCTCTTGAGTGCCCTTCCCTGGGAGGAGGCGTGGAGTCCGTCTGTCTCTGGCTCGTCTGGCTCCCTTGGACCTGGTTCCCATGGTTTGCAGTCTTCTGAAAATGTTTCGTCGCGCTGGGTAGCCCCAGGGTTTTCCCATGAGCGATGAGATATCTTTCAGCAGCCTCAGTCACATCTTTAAGCGTCTGCAGCTTTTGTTCTTCTAAGTGGGTCGCTAGGTCCTTGTGACAGGCATTGAGAAATTGTTCCTTCACGATCAGGTCATGGAGACTGTCGTAAGACTTCGTTTCGCCTGATAACTCCACCCACTTGTGTAGATATGACGACAGGCGCTCCACAAACTGCTTTGGCGTCTCGCCTGACTTAGGCCGGCATTCACGGAAGCGTTTACGGTAGCCCTTCTCTGTAAAGTTGTAGCACTGCAACAGGGCCTCTTTCAAGACGTCGTAGTCTTTAGCGTCATCGTCCGACAATCTGGTGTAGACGTCGAGTGCTTCTCCCGTCAGAAGTGCACTTAGTCGAATCGCCCAGTCTTGAGGTTGCCAGTTAGAGCTTTTGGCAAACCTTTCAAATCTCGCCAAATAACTGTCGATCTGGTCCTTCCCGTCGACGAAAGCTGGCAATTTTGGAGCCATGTGGTCGCTGACGACTTGTGGCGCATGCTGATTGTTCTGGATACGCGCCAACTCTAGCTGGTATTGACGCTCAGCCTCTCTTTCCTCTCTTTCTTCACGACGTCGTTGCTCTTCTTTCTCTTGCCGCTGCTGTTCAATTTCTCTTTCTTCACGACGTCGTTGCTCTTCTTTTTCTTGCCGCTGCTGTTCAATTTCTAGACGCTTCTGTTCTAGTTCTATTTCTTTTTCTAGACGCTTCTCTTCCAATTCTCTTTCTTCACGGCGACGCTGCTCTTCTAATTCTCGTTCTTGTATTCTCTCCTGGGATTTGACGTACTCCGTCAGCTGTTTGCCTTTTAGATTCAGTTGAATCCCTTTCTGCCAGAAGTCAGCCATCTTGATGCTTCTGGAAAGTTCTTTTCAAGAAAGTTCTTTTTCTAGAAAGTTCTTGACTGTAGAGTTCTTTTTCTGGAAAGTTCTTGACTGTGCTGTACCTTTCTAGACTGTTCTAGAACAGCACGCTTTCTGCAGTAGCGCTGATGCTTGTCACTAGTCGCCTTCGTTGACGCAGGCCCCGCTGTCCTCGTCGTGTGCGACGCTGCACCACGCTGGTGTTGATGTACACGCTCCTGTGCTGAAGTAGACGCGACGTCCGCTAGCCGCTCTCTAACACTGGCGATGTAGCTCCGAGACTGTCCCTCGACGTAGTCCTGCGACAGCCACGTAGTCCTGATCTGTTGTTCGCTCACGAAGCAACTCTTCAGCGACTACACGCCCTTGCAGTCAACCCGAACCTATCGGTGATGTAGTCCCAGTATGTTGGCCCCTCTCGACGCAACTTGTTGGCGGCTACCCTCGATGACTGCCTCTCGTAACGTTGACTCGCTTGTTGTAGCAGTTGAACCCTTGGCTATGGCGTGAATCGCGGCTTGACCCCCAAAATGTTACACTCAGTTTGACGATGGTGTTTTCTATCAGTATCTGATTCAGCCCCGATGCTTGAATTCCTGATAGGGTGTAACTCAGATTCGTTTATTCACACAGCCCGTCCAAACAGCGTACAAGTCACAAAGTCGACGTATGAAGTTTTCCACTTTTATTCAGCACACATCAACAACTGCATACAATTCTCAATTCAACTCAACAACTTTCACAGCAACTTTCCAAATCACTATCAACAACTTTACTCTCTCAACAGCGACTCGGCTCACGATTAAATAACCTCTCTCTTTTCTGGAACGATTTGGTACGTGGTAGAAATGACGTACTGCCACCAATCGAACTAAAGATCGTCATCACTGACTTACGTCACTCACATTTTCTCTACTTCCGGGAACATTCACGACCTTCGATATCCATCCGGAAATTTCTATCAAGAGTAAACACGCATATCCAGAAGATTCTCAACTAATATCGACTAACGCAAATTATCAACGTTATACAAAGCCTATCCTAACAACAATGCAAACTCAAATCAAAGGTAAATAAACTCCATT
This sequence comes from Oncomelania hupensis, assembly GCA_036898135.1. Lineage (NCBI taxonomy): Eukaryota > Metazoa > Mollusca > Gastropoda > Littorinimorpha > Pomatiopsidae > Oncomelania > Oncomelania hupensis. The sequence goes on from CM072522.1 coordinate 57,835,493, forward strand.
ATTGAATACTTTGCAAATCGAAACGATTAGATCTATCGTACACGCTTCAGCCATACTATCATTCGCGTTTCAACGTAACATCATAACATTAACAGTTTTGCTTATAATCCATTTTAATTTAATGACTTTGTAAATAGATAATTTCTGCATATATTGACCAAATTTGTTATGTTTATGCTTATAAATATCATTACAAATAAATAACAAAGTTTTTATTTCAATAAATTAATGAAATAGTCAATCGTTTGGAGACATCCGAAACTCATTTATTAAATGACAATCTAGCTTTGTAATTATGTTTTTCGATAGCTTCTATTTCTAGGCTAGCCCGAATTAATTCTTTGAATTATTTATAAGTAGCTGCTTGTTATATTCACATTTAACAAGTGTTTTTAAGAGTAAACATTATTATATTTATAATAACTTTTAAACAATTCTTTTGCATCAGGTCAGTTTCTACTAAAGCGTTAGCAAAGGAAATTATGTCGCAATAGAGAGTTTTTTTTTTTTATGTTTTCTTTTTTTTAAACAAACTTCCGGTGTCAGTTTTCCTATTCATGTTGAGTTTGAGCAATTGTTTTGCACGTTGTGAGCTTACATTGCTCCGTTATGGAGAACAAAGACAGTCCAGTGCTGTCTGAGGTGAAGTTGGAGATTGACATTGCTGAGGAACCAGTGGTAGACTGGATGAGATTGCAAGCGTGGCATGCGCAAGGTGAGTTGGCAATGAAACATTTACTGAACATGGACAGTTTACAACTTGTCTACAGCCAGTAAAGGACAGACCATTAATATCAACATCATAGTATCACAAAAGAAAAAAAATAATTTCCACGCCAGTCAAAATGAAAACTTTGTAATTCTATTACTGTCACGTGCATTGGATGGCATTGGCTCATCATTTTGTTTTTATTCGATCAGGATTATAATAATGGTTCACCACAGAAAAGGATTAGGATACTGGTTCATCACAGAAAATGATTAGGATATTGGTTCATGTTGAACATTGAGGTTTAACGTCTACACCCACCATTGGCGATATGGCAGACGGGGATAACCATCCCAGGGAAAGAGGGGTAGGGACCTAAATCAACAGTGAACCACAAGAGCAATCATACTGCTAAAATGGACAGTGAAAATGGCCACATTTTATATCGCCCACCACGGGATTCGAACCTGAGTCATCGATGTGCCAGGCGAACTCTCTACCACTTGAGCTACGGCTGTGGGCAATGGTTCATCACAGAAAAGGATTAGGATAATGGTTCATCACAGAAAAGGATTAGGATAATGGTTCATCACAGAAAAGGATTAGGATAATGGTTCATCACAGAAAAGGATTAGGATAATGGTTCATCACAGAAAAGGATTAGGATAATGGTTCATCACAGAAAAGGATTAGGATAATGGTTCATCACAGAAAAGGATTAGGATAATGGTTCATCACAGAAAAGGATTAGGATAATGGTTCATCACAGAAAAGGATTAGGATAATGGTTCATCATAGAAAAGGATTAGGATAATGGTTCATCACAGATAAGGATTAGGATAATGGTTCATCACAGAAAAGGATTATGATAATGGTTCATCACAGAAAAGGATTAGGATAATGGTTCATCACAGAAAAGGATTAGGATAATGGTTCATCACAGACAAGGATTAGGATAATGGTTCATCACAGAAAAGGATTAGGATAACGGTTCATCACAGAAAAGGATTATGATAATGGTTCATCACAGAAAAGGATTAGGATAATGGTTCATCACAGAAAAGGATTAGGATAATGGTTCACAACAGAAAAGGATTAGGATAATGGTTCATCACAGACAAGGATTAGGATAATGGTTCATCACAGACAAGGATTAGGATAATGGTTCATCACAGACAAGGATTAGGATAATGGTTCATCACAGACAAGGATTAGGATAATGGTTCATCACAGACAAGGATTAGGATAATGGTTCATCACAGACAAGGATTAGGATAATGGTTCATCACAGACAAGGATTAGGATAATGGTTCATCACAGAAAAGGATTAGGATAATGGTTCATCACAGAAAAGGTTTAGGATAATGGTTCATCACAGAAAAGGATTAGGATAATGGTTCATCACAGAAAAGGATTAGGATAATGGTTCTTCACAGAAAAGGATTAGGATAATGGTTCACAACAGAAAAGGATTAGGATAATGGTTCATCACAGACAAGGATTAGGATAATGGTTCATCACAGACAAGGATTAGGATAATGGTTCATCACAGACAAGGATTAGGATAATGGTTCATCACAGACAAGGATTGGGATAATGGTTCATCACAGACAAGGATTAGGATAATGGTTCATCACAGACAAGGATTAGGATAATGGTTCATCACAGACAAGGATTAGGATAATGGTTCATCACAGAAAAGGATTAGGATAATGGTTCATCACAGAAAAGGTTTAGGATAATGGTTCATCACAGAAAAGAATTAGGATAATGGTTCATCACAGAAAAGGATTAGGATAATGGTTCATCACAGAAAAGGATTAGGATAATGGTTCATCACAGAAAAGGATTAGGATAATGGTTCATCACAGAAAAGGATTAGGATAATGGTTCATCACAGAAAAGGATTAGGATAATGGTTCATCATAGAAAAGGATTATGATAATGGTTCATCACAGAAAAGGATTAGGATAATGGTTCATCACAGAAAAGGATTAGGATAATGGTTCATCACAGAAAAGGATGAGGATAATGGTTCATCACAGAAAAGGATGAGGATAATGGTTCATCACAGAAAAGGATTATGATAATGGTTCATCACAGAAAAGGATTATGATAATGGTTCATCACAGAAAAGGATTAGGATAATGGTTCATCACAGAAAAGGATTAGGATAATGGTTCATCATAGAAAAGGATTATGATAATGGTTCATCACAGAAAAGGATTAGGATAATGGTTCATCACAGAAAAGGATTAGGATAATGGTTCATCACAGAAAAGGATTATGATAATGGTTCATCACAGAAAAGGATTAGGATAATGGTTCATCACAGACAAGGATTATGATAATGGTTCATCACAGAAAAGGATTAGGATAATGGTTCATCACAGAAAAGGATTATGATAATGGTTCATCACAGACAAGGATTATGATAATGGTTCATCACAGAAAAGGATTAGGATAATGGTTCATCACAGACAAGGATTATGATAATGGTTCATCACAGAAAAGGATTAGGATAATGGTTCATCACAGAAAAGGATTAGGATAATGGTTCATCACAGAAAAGGATTAGGATAATGGTTCATCACAGAAAAGGATTAGGATAATGGTTCATCACAGAAAAGGATTAGGATAATGGTTCATCACAGAAAAGGATTAGGATAATGGTTCATCACAGAAAAGGATTAGGATAATGGTTCATCACAGACAAGGATTATGATAATGGTTCATCACAGAAAAGGATTAGGATAATGGTTCATCACAGACAAGGATTATGATAATGGTTCATCACAGAAAAGGATTAGGATAATGGTTCATCACAGAAAAGGATTAGGATAACGGTTCATCACAGAAAAGGATTAGGATAATGGTTCATCACAGACAAGTATTAGGATAATGGTTCATCACAGAAAAGGATTAGGATAACGGTTCATCACAGAAAAGGATTAGGATAATGGTTCATCACAGAAAAGGATTAGGATAACGGTTCATCACATAAAAGGATTAGGATAATGGTTCATCTCAGAAAAGGATTAGGATAATGGTTCATCACAGAAAAGGATTAGGATAATGGTTTATCACAGAAAAGGATTAGGATAATGGTTCATCACAGAAAAGGTTTAGGATAATGGTTCATCACAGAAAAGGATTAGGATAATGGTTCATCACAGAAAAGGATTAGGATAATGGTTAGGTTTAGCCCACCCACCCTCACACTAACACAACAGTTTGTTTTGTCCTGACTTTTCTGTGGATTGTGCAATGAATGAGTACAGGGTGCTGAACTTAACTAGGGCAAAGTTGTTTCTGCATGATTTGTTTGAATTGGAATTCGTGAACTTTGTTAATCTTTGATTGAACTTTGGAGGTTTATTTACTGTCACCTGTAAAATTTAGAGAAGAGGAAAAGATATATTTCATATGTGTGGCTTTTCAGTGTATCACTGTGCTTGCTGTCAGGAACTATTTACATGAAAGCTGTTGGTTTGTTTAGAAATTGCAGGAAGAGAAAGCCATCATGTTTCTCACAGCAGCAGTGAACAGATTGTCAGAGACCCCGCTAACATGACTGGCAGTGAGTTCAACATAAAGGAAGAATCAGAAAGCAAGATAGCACATGACAGTGACATGATGGAGCCACATATCCCACTGTTGTCTAAGGTGAAGACAGAACCTGACTGTGACACAGAGGAATATAGTAAGTATATTAGCTTATTAGTCAGGGCTCCCCATTTGCAGTGAATCTAAGGAGTGGAATCACTTTTATTTTACAATTTTATGGATTTTTTTCACTCCCTGTTGAGCATTTTAAAGAGTCGCCAAAAAAAACAAAAAAGAACAGGGCTGATAGACAAACGCCATGATTGATGGTTGGTAGTGAAACAAGGGAAGTAACCACTTCATACGATGCATCACAAACCTACGTACCATCAAACTATGACATCACTTCCTTAGCATAGCGAGTTGATTTATGAGCTTTGGGATTGGTTGATAGTGCAAAAGGTAAACCAATGAACATCGAGCTAATTTTTCAGTCACATAGCCATGCTAATATTAGAAACGATTATGCTTTCACAACATTCTCACGCTGTAGATTGTTTTTTCAGGCATGTTTTCAGCACCAATTGTAACATTTAGGACGTACTTCTCACACCTGATCAGTTATTCTAAGGCATGCTTTTGAGGGACTAAGGCGTGATTTCGCCCAATCTTGGCATAATTGGGAGCCCTGAGTGATAGTAATTTTTTTTTTTAATCTATTGTGATTGTAGCTGAAATGCTTTAGAGTTTTGCTTCTCTAGATCTCACTTCAGTATATTACAGGCTGTGAGCTCCATAACTTACCTTATGTGCCAGTAAACAAATGTTTATTTCTAGATCTCACTTCAGTATATTACAGGCTGTGAGCTCCATAACTTACCTTATGTGCCAATAAACAAATGTTTATTTCTAGATCTCACTTCAGTATATTACAGGCTGTGAGCTCCATAACTTACCTTATGTGCCAATAAACAAATGTTTATTTCTAGGAGTAGGAGTGACAAGAACAGTTTTCATGGAAGTTAACTTTTTAGTGATTACAAGTTGGTGTGACCTACACAGGAATATGGATGTGAGTGACAACAACTGTTCAGTTTTATCATCCACTGTGGCATTCACCCATAATGTGTTTGCTGATTTCTTTGTTACAGAAAGCAGTGGGCCATTGGAATCGAAAACAGTGTGGGTCAAGACAGAGAGATACCTTGATGTAGATCCAGTGAAGCCTGAGGTAATAACCGAGCTTGGTGTCTCTTATACAAATCTTCAACACATTAACTGTGTGGCACAGTAATCCAAATGTACTGATAGTTGTTGTAAAGTAATATATTCTCATCATTGATTTCAGGAGCCACATGACTCAGAGTTGAATAAAGTGAAGACAGAGCCTGACAGTGACACAGAGGGATACAGTAAGTATAGTAGTGTTTTATACTTAGCAATAATTGTGATGTTGTTATCTATATTGTGATGTTGTTATCTATATTGTGATTGTAGCTTAGCTGCTGAACAATTTCACCTTTCTAGATTTAAAGTGTAGAATAGGCTGTGAGTTATGTTACATGCATGTGTGCCAGTGAATAAGTGTTCAGTTCTACTAGTGGCAGGAACATTTCTCATGAGTGCTTTTGTGTGTGTGTGTGTGTGTGGTGTGAATCCCATAGTAATTTAGGCTTCAGTGATTAAAAACTGCTCTTTTGTTTTATTATTAAAAGGTAAATAAATACATGCGTGGTGAATGTGACTTATTATTAACTGGGCCACCATTATTGAATGGAAGGAGGAAAGCAAAATACCAGGAGAAAACACTTGGTGACCTGAAAAGTCTTGTATCTAAGTCATAGAAATTCATCTTCTGCAGGGTTTATACTCTCCAACTTTGGCATAGAAAACCTGAGTCCTAACCAACAGTGGTACTGCTACCACCCATGATACATTTGCTGATTTCTTTGTTACAGAAAACACTGACCCATTGGAAACAAAGATGGTGTGGGTGAAGACCGAGAGGTACATAGATTTACTTCCAATGGAGTCTGAGGTAATAATGGACCTTGACGTCTTTTTTACAAATCTTCAACACAATAACTATCCAATAATAATAATAATAATAATAATAATAATAATAATAATGGATGCTATATAATGTTGTTCCTTTGGTCACGAATGCCTCAGGTCATGAACAGTTCGGGTTATAAACAACAACTTTTTATATTTTTTGTCTCGCGTAAGGAACAGTGGGTTACGAAGGACAAATTTCCCTTGATAGTTTCTTGATGCAGAAAGATTCCCAGTCGGCTGCCAAGAAACAGCGACAAGAACAGTGTTTCCCAAAACGCACATGTGTGCGTCAGAGACGCACAAAAACTGAAAAAGGACGCATGAAAAAAAAAAAGGTGCGTCACAAAGGACGCAACGATTTTTTTTTTTACTGCCGTTATGTATCCCGGCACCTCTGAGCTATCGTGCGCCCGAGCCGAGTAAGCGCGGTGATCTCCCCTACCCACTGACCGCGCTGACACGCATGCGCAGCCTTTTTGTTTGCTTCCGAAAAGCTGAAACATGTCGCTCGACACATGGCTACGGAAAACGATAACCCGCAGAAATGCGGAAGACGGTGCAATCGGTAAATGTTGAATCATCATTTTCAGTTCTCCCTAGACTTGGCAATGATGATCTTGTCTGTAATACGCAGTTGAACAGATTTTTTTGTCTCTTTTTTTTCTTCTTCTGGTCATCGACTTAGTCACCTCTAACACTAACTGCTTTTAGTTTTACAGAGACAATTTGTCAGTACATGCAGATTGATGTGTGTAAATTGTCGTATGACTATTTCATGTTTGTTCTATGGTCATTTTATGTGATTTTAAGGTTCCTCTAGTCAATGATGGATTCCTTTGTAACATTTATCAGAACAGTATTCCTTTTGTTGTGTTGCTTGTTTTATGGCTATTCATAATTTTCAATAAAGTTGCATTGAAAACTAAGCTTTGTTTGACTTTGAGGCGTATTTGTGTGTCCGTGATGTTGGTAATCAAAATCAAGGTAAATGTAGGAATTGTAAGGGGACTCTCAAATTTTGTAAGGGGACTCTTGAAATTTTGCACCAGAGAGTCCCAAGGACTCTCTGAAAAAAAAGCTGTGGGAAACACTGAAGAAACTCCTGAAACTAATGATTCACACTAGCTAAGAAAGTGACACATTTCCCATAATGGTTTTCTTTGTAAGAAAGATAGACAAAATCTGTTTTAAATTTTACATTAATTTATTTTGCTGTTTTCTTTTTCTGTATGTAATACAAGAACACATATTCTTTCGCCGTTTGTAATACAAGAACACATATTCTTTCTCAGTATGTAATACAAGTACACATATTCTTTGCCTTTTATCAGGTAAATGACCGAATATAAATAAAAAAGAACGATTTTTTTTCTTGAAAAGGATTGCCTCTGTTTCATTGATTTCAATGTTTTCGGATTACAAATGTTTCCAGAACTTGGTTTGTCACTTGAGGTAACACTGTAGGTTATCAATGTTTCCAGAACTTGGTTTGTCACTTGAGGTACCACTGTAGGTTATGAACGTTTCCAGAACTTGGTTAGTAACCCGAGGAACCACTGTAGGCTTTGTTCCCCAAATCACCCATCAGCTTGGCCATTTGTACCAACATACACACTGACATATTTCACCAAGTGTGGCACACACAACAAACACATCTATCACTCAATCATGTGGCACACACAACAAACACATCTATCACTCAAACGTGTGGTATACACAACAAAACACATCTATCACTTAAACATGTGACACACACAACAAACACATCTACCTCTCAAACATATGGTGTGAAGGCAGGAAGATCACTATTACGAAATGGAAAGGCAATCAAATGTTTATTTTTGACATTTTCATTGTGACTGCATCCGATACCATTATAATTATAATTCATTGAAGGGAGGGAGGAATCTGGAGTACCTGGAGAAAACCCTCGGTGACCTCAATAGTCTCGTACCTAAGTCACATAAGTTCGTTCCTTGTTCTGGCTGCTATTGCAAAGTAATTGCAAAGTAATATATCCTTGTAATTTCAGGATTGATGTAGGCTTTTTTTAAACATTATCGAGAAACTCAACACATTGTTGCTGTGATAAAGGTATAATAATAATGATCAATTATATTAATTTAAAATATACTAAAGATTAGTTAGTCATTAGCGGACTGCAAAGAGCCGAATCAGGACCACTCTGATGATGATGATGAGGATGAGGATGATGATGATAATAATGGTGATCATGATGATGATCATGATGATATGTTACTGGTTTTGCTTGTTATATAGGTTAGATCAAAGTACAGGTTAATGAGTTGCAAGTCTAAAATGCATTTGATGATGTCTCGTAATTCAGGGATTGTAAATGTTAAGCATTTTTCTGGACTTAGTCTGACTTCAGTCTCATTTTCATAGTGATGAAGTAGGAACTCATCAGGCAATGACTGTAGTCTGACTTCAGTCTCATTTTGTTAGTGATGAAGTAGGAACTAATCAGACAATGACTGTAGTCTGACTTCAGTCTCATTTTCTTAGTGATGAAGTATGAACTAATCAGACAATGACTGTAGTCTGACTTCAGTCTCATTTTCTTAGTGATGAAGTAGGAACTAATTAGACAATGACTGTAGTCTGACTTCAGTCTCATTTTGTTAGTGATGAAGTAAGAACTAAGCAGACAATGACCTCCCCCTCTCCTCTACTCCTCCCTCCCCCACCCGCCATTCCCCATCCCCTTTGTTATTGACATCTTTGATCACTTTATATTTATAGTCAGGGTTTGTTATTGACATCTTTGATCACTTTATATTTATAGTCAGTGTTTGTTATTGACATCTTTGATCACTTTATATTTATAGTCAGTGTTTGTTATTGACATCTTTGATCACTTTATATTTATAGTCAGTGTTTGTTATTGACATCTTTGATCACTTTATATTTATAGTCAGTGTTTGTTATTGACATCTTTGATCACTTTATATTTATAGTCAGTGTTTGTTACTGACATCTTTGAACACTTTATATTTATGGTCAGTGTTTATTGTAAATCTTGTTTTTCTTTTTCAGATTCCAACTACATGTGCTACACAACTGCATGCTGTCAGCTCAACACCACAGTCATTACCAGTCAAGTTCTCTTCTGGCTCAGTCACTCCTCACAGTGAAGTCAGTCTCACAGATCAGGCATGTAGAACAAAGACAGAGCAGAAACAGAAGACCAGAGAACAAAAGTATCATGTGTGTGATGTTTGTAATAAAGCTTTCACTCACGCTGGCCATTTGCAGGAACACAAGCTTTTACATAGAGGAGAGAAGAATCATGTGTGTGATGTTTGTAATAAAGATTTTACTCAGGCTAATTCTTTAAAAGAACATAAGCATATACATATAGGAGAGAAGAATCATGTGTGTGATGTTTGTAATAAAGCTTTCACTCGGGCTAACAATTTGAAGGCACATAAGCTTATACATATAAAAGGGAAGAATCATATGTGTAATGTTTGTAATAAAGGTTTCACTCAGGCTTGCCGTTTGAAGTTACACAAGCTGATACATACAGGAGAGAAGAATCATGTTTGTAATGTTTGTAATAAAGCTTTCACTCAGGCTTGCAATTTGAAGTTACACAAGCTTATACATACAGGAGAGAAGAATCATGTGTGTAATGTTTGTAATAAAGCGTTCACTCGGGCTGGCCATGTGAAGGAACACAAGCTTATACATACAGGAGAAAAGAATCATGTGTGTGATGTTTGTAATAAAGCTTTCACTGAGGCTGGCAATTTGAAGGTACATAAGCTTATACATACAGGAGAGAAGAATCATGTGTGTGATGTTTGTAATAAAACTTTCACTAGGGCTGGCTCTTTGAAGAAACACAAGCTTATACATAGAGGAGAGAAGAATTATGTGTGTGATGTTTGTAATAAAGCTTTCACTCGGGCTGATTCTTTAAAGGAACATAAGCTTATACATACAGAAGAGAAGAATCATGTGTGTGATGTTTGTAATAAAGCTTTCACTCAGGCTGGCCATTTGAAGAAACACAAGGTTATACATACAAAAGAGAAGAATCATGTGTGTAATGTTTGTAATAAAGCTTTCACACAGGCTTGCAGTTTGAAGGTACATAAGCTTATACATACAGGAGATAAAAATCATGTGTGTGATGTTTGTAATAAAGCTTTCACTCAGGCTGGCAATTTGAAGGAACATATGCTTATACATACAGGAGATAAAAATCATGTGTGTGATGTTTGTAATAAAGCTTTCACTAGGGTTGGGGATTTGAAGAAGCACAAGTTGACACATTCTGGACACAAAAACGGATGTGCTTGACGTTTTAATAAAATCTTTTCTTTCAGCTTGCCAGTTGAAGTGTCGTGGTTTCAGTATAAATAGTATCCCCACTTTCTTGAAATTTAGTGCTTTAAACTCCCACTGTCACTGTATTTGTTTGTTCTTTGTCATTTTTACTCTGTTCTATCAATCTACTATACTATCTTCTTCTTTGCTAGACCAGTCACCTACCTTTTTTCTTGAAAACTTCCGGGACAAAACTCATTTGTGTGTATGTATGTGTTTTGTTGATAATTTGTAATGATGTTTGTGTTCTGTTTTGTTTTTGTAAACGGTGAGATTCGATAGATTAGAGTGTAGCCTCAGTGTCCCTTGCGTGGGATGTCTTTATTGTAAAGTGGCTGGCTGGTGGAGTGTCTTCGGTGTTACCACTGGGGTTTTCAGCAGATATTTTATGCGGATCAGGGGCGAGTCGTCTTTCAGCCAAGTTGTGGTCTTGATTTTATGGTAATGATTCAGTTCTTTGCAGTCCGCTGGACCATGTAAGCAATGAATAACTAACTTGCCAGTTAAAGAGACATACACTTACATGTTGTTGTGTACAGGCTGTGTAATACTGCACTTTGTTGTTGTGTACAGGCTGTGTAATACAGCACTTTGTGGTTGTGTACAGGCTGTGTAATACAGCACTTTGTTGTTGTGTACATGCAGTGCAATTGTATGCTTCTAATAGCTAAAACAATACCGTGTAAACAAAACTTAAAGATTGTTTTAAAAAAATTTAATTGAACATTGTGCGTTTGTTGTTGTTTTTTTTTAAAAATTAAAATGTAACAGTTGAGACTTTGCTTGGTCGATTTTTTTGTGGTTAGTTGGTTTCGCTGGCACTGTCACACGACCATCAAATAAACACTAACTTTCACCCAACCATCAAATATACAATAACATTCATCCAACTATTAAAAAAAATAATAACTTTCTTTCATCCAACCATGATACAAACTCACAAAATAGAAGTGGAAGTTTGTGTCTATTTTATTTGATGTTCATTCTTTGCTGTCTGTCGCCCGACTGACTCTCCTCTCATGCTGACGTTCAGTCTGACATTTAATAGCCAACCACCCAATGTCTCCCGCACATAGTTTGCACGTGATGTCGCTCACTTCCCTCTGTCACACAGCTGTATAAACATGCATTCAGCAAACAGGCAACCAAAGCCTCAAATACGATATTGAACATAATTATAACAGACATGTAAAACACACATCAAGAAGAACGACTCAAGACCTATCTTATGCTATCCCTTAAATCAAAGGTCGTTGGGGCACCAAAGATGATCGTTTAACCAGCGTACTCCATCTTTCTCTGTTCTCAGCAACCCTCGTGGCTTCGTTCAGTGTTATTATAGCAGTCCATTCGCGAATGTTGTCCTCCCACTTCTTTTTCTGCCTCCTTGCACCGTGCCTTGCAAGGTCTGATGATCTGGTGACGTGGCCATATACCATCAGAGTTTCCGTTTCTTCACCACTGTGAGCATGTCATCATATTGTCCAATGCCTAAAATTGTGTGATGTCTGTCGGACTTCGTTGTTGGTGATGTGCTGGGTATAGAAAATGCCCAGAAGTCTTCTGTAGCATCTCATCTCCATGTTTTGTATTCTTCGTTGGAGATCTGCTGTGAGGGTCCATGTTTCGCAAGCATATAGGAAGATGTAGATGACAAGTGAGCGCAGCGTAACTGTAGATTATAGTCACACGACACTGAAACGTATAGGCGACTACTGGTCACACTATTCTGACACCAGCGAACCAGTTGATGATAAGGGTTACCTATAAAGGGCGAAAAGACAACTAAAGACAACTAAAGACAGCTAAAGACAACTACCCAGACAGCACGGCAATATTGGTGCAACATTGCCCTAATATTGACTGTGACATTGCCCTAATATTGGAGTACAACATTGCTGCAATGTTGGAAGCGCAAATCGCCCTATTATTGGAGCAATATTGGATTTTACATTGTATCCAATGTATACCCAATATTAGTGCAACATTGCATCTACACTGCAACAATATTGCTCTAACATAAGCTGAATATTGCGTCTGTATTGGATTTAGTATCGATTCCAATATCTATCCAATGTCAGTGTAATGTTGCTCTTATGTTGGTTCAATATTGGTATGATTTGTGATTTTAAATAGTCGTTGGTTCCAACATCTATCCAATGTGAGTGTAATGTTGCTCCTATGTTGGTTCAATATTGGTCTAATTTGTGATTTTCATTATTCATAAGTTCCAATATCTAGCCAAAGTCAGTGTAATGTTGCTCCTATGTTGATTAAATATTGGTCTGATTTGTGGTTTTCATTTGATAAAAGGTTTCTCCTACTTCGATGCATTATTATAGAGTACAGCGCACTGAATAATTAATCGAAGTAGGAGAAACCTTTAATCCAATGAAAATCACAAATGAATAATGCATCAACATATGTAATTGATGGAACAAAGCAACCAAAATAAGAACTTCAGGTTTTATATTAGTACAAACATTTGACGAGTTTCTCAAATAAAATGTAAAAAAAAAAAGTTTTATGAGCAATGAAATCATAATCATTCAAAAATGAAGTATTTTAGAGCATTTGTTTTCTGTAACTTACGAAACTAACTTCAGACACAAAAAAATACATTGCAGTAACAGTACGCCTGAATTATTCCTGATTTTTTTTTTTTGCTTGTTCTGCATCAATAAACAGTACAATCAACTTTAATTGCAATAAACTTTAAAGCTCCAGATACCAATACCAAATAAATTTCATTTGCTGTTTTATTGTAAAATGTCCCTTTGGAAACATATTTATCTTTTTTCTGTTTGTTTGGGGAGTGGGATCAGTATTCCATTTTGTTTCACTGAAAGTTGTACATACACCTGGATGCTGTGTTCTGAATGTGATAGTTGCAGGGCCTGAAATATTGCAGAATTTCACCTTATAAAGTTTCTCAAGTATACAGCATTTTAAGAGATTGTTAACTTAAAATGAATTAGTTAACGTAGCACACACACAGTCACAAACACACACCATACACTCCTACAAAACCAGAGGCAAAATTCTGTATAGCTTATTTCACTATTGAAATAAAAGAAACCACATAAGCAATAAAAAATAAAACAATATTTCAATTGTAATACTCTGCATGCCAACTGTTGGACTGGATTGGCATGTCAGATTGATTCTGCTGGCTGTTGGATTGATCCTGTCAGTCTTCTCTCAACCTCTTCTTGATTTTTACCAGTCTCCCTCTCTTGCATTGTCACATGACCAGGTAAAGAAGTGGCTGTTGATGGTGTCCCGCTATGTTGTTTTGGGAATCTCTTCCTTGCAGCCGCTGAGGAACAAAAGACAGAGAAAATGTCACAAACAGCATACATGTCTGAAGCAATGAAATGTGTACATTTGTAGAACCTTTGCTGTTCACACAAGCAAAACATTCTGAGAATGTTTTAATATATTTCAGTGTTTCCGTTGGATTTGTAAATTAGATCACCAAAGTGTAAGCAAATTATATAGAGTGTGAGGGCCCAGTGAGCTACCTTGAGAATAGCATCATGTTAAAGTTATTTCTTTCTGTCAACAATTTAAAGTCACAAAACTGCAAATCAGCTGCCTACAGCACTAAATTAACAAATTTCCTAAAATCTTGTAACTGTTGGCAATTCTATTCAATTTGTTTAATGCTTAATCAGAATGGTAGCTTCTCACTTTGCCAGTGGAGAAAACAAGATCTCTACGTACCATAAACTGTATTTAGGAGATCCTGAAAGTCCTTCAGCATCCCCGTCTTCACTTTTCCAGTTGCTGTGTACCTGAAGGCCGGTCTTGGGGCTCACCAGCTACTTCCATATTTTTTCTGTCACGGCCTTGAGGTTACAGGATCTGTAATCATGAATACAATACATTTTATTTAGTCATTTTAATTAAACTCATTAGAACTGCTACAACTAAACGTTTTTAGCAATAACATGATTCAAATGACCTTGACCTTTCGTGAAGTATTGCCAGCAAAGCAGAAAGTGCAACTAGTGTTATTCCAAACAAAGTAGTAGCATATATATGTAAAAAAAAAAATCAAATCTCTTTTGCTAGACTAGCTGAAGTCTGATCTTTATATTATCCTCAAAGTCAAACTGTTCACTATCAGAATCAGAAATCTCATCAACTGACGAGTCTCTTGCTTCTACTTCAGTCAAAAAATCCTGCATATCTACATCTTCCACATTGTCAGAAAAAACCCATCGAATTTATTAACCAAGTCTAAGTCTATTACTGGTCACACAGGCTGTGAAATCCGAAGGCCTCGCCTCACGAGGCCTCAAATACATACTATACATAGTAATTGAGGCGAGGCCTACAGACTTCACAGCCTGTGATTACCACAAAGAGTTTATTATTTTACTAAATTCTTTGATTACCACAGGCTCATCAACCTCACTTTCTCTTGCCACATTCTCTTCTGTTTGGTCCATTTCTGTAGTTGATCCATCCAGAATTTCTTACTCATGTGAACCTAAACTATACGACCATCGGATGAGCTGAATCTTACTACTTTGGATGGACTCAGTCCACTATTGAGGAAAACTCGCCATTGCCGTTGGCAGGCCATTTTGAATTTTATCACCTGCCCTAGAAGATATTGTCTCTCAAAGTTTAGTTTGGGTTTAATATGATAAAAACAACAGTATTTACCTTGTAGGTTAAACACTTCACAAACTACTGGCGTCAACTGTGTTCCCTTCCTCGCTCGTTCGCGCTGTTTGGGTCACGTGGCACACTTCTGTACAGAACTGCTGCAGTGATGGCGCGAGGAGTGGATTAAATAGTAGGCTTTGTTTGACTACAATTTCTGTTGGTACGAAAACGGACAGCTGATAGTGAAACGGCCTCGCATTTTGAAAGGTGTGGGTTCGATTCACGAACCTTTTATAAAAAAATTTTCTTTCCCCACAGCTTCGCCGTTCTTTTCAATTTGTGTGTATTTGATTGTATATTAATTTCAATTATTAAAATTTTGTTTTGATGTGGATTCCGTTTTTTTTTCATATTTTTTGTAATAGTTGTACCTGCATGTGTAGAGCGATAGAGAGATAAGTGTTGTGTGTGTTCTTTTTTACATTAAAAAATGTGTTGATATAGAGGTGGGTTAAAGTTGTTGCAGACAATATTGTAAACTTAACTTGTGTCGCACAGCTAATTCAGTTGTCCATATTGAAAGCAAAGAAGAGTTGGATATATAGATTAGCTCTACATACAAATTGCATTGTAGTTGGATTCCAAGGCAGATACAACATCCCGGCAATATTGCTCAACTATGGGCCGATCTTCACTGCGCATGCGCTTAGTTATATCGCGAAAGCAATGAAGCGTAGTATTGGCTCCACCTACGAATTACATTGTAATTGGATTCCAAGGCAGAGACAATATCCATGCAATATTGTTCCAATACTCGGTGCTGTCTGGGTAAAGACAGCTAAAGACAACTAAAGACCGGCACCTATAAAGGGCGAAAAGACAACTAAAGACGGCTAAAGACAACTAAAGACGGCTAAAGACACCTATGTATAGACAACTAAAGACAACTAAAAGTTGTCTTTAGTTGTCTTTTCGCCCTTTATAGGTACCCCTAAAGACAACTAAATACAACTGAAGACGGCTAAAGACACCAGGGGTAGAAATTTTAGAGGGTAAACGTTTCTACAAACAACTTAGAGAGCCCCAAAACACCTGCCATCTTTGAAAGACATTGGTTATGGCAGAAATTTGTTGCCGCGTAGAAAGTACAACGGATTACAAAAAAAATAACAATAATATTTTTCAAGTATATTATATAAGATAATTGATTTAGATACAAAGTGAAAGCTGTTCTGGGTGATTGTGTAGTCGGATTTAATGAAAATGCAATGCCCGATTCGAAACTGAGGCTATTGTTGTTTATAGGGTTATGTTAGGGTTAGGGGTTAGGGTTAATTGTCTTTAGTTGTCTATACATAGGTGTCTTTAGCCGTCTTTAGTTGTCTTTAGCCGTCTTTAGTTGTCTTTTCGCCCTTTATAGGTACCGATGGTAAGGGGAAAATAATATGGTCACACATTGGCCAATCCGGGATTCGAACCAGGTACCTTTCGGTTTTTAGTAAGACGCTCTACCAACTGAGCTACCCGGCCCCACACGAGCGCAGCAGCCTTACCTTGGAATGTAGACTGTATGGGGTCCTGTCTTTCCAAATTGGCTTCCACTTGTCAGGGCAGCAGTTGTTTGTGCGATCCTGGAGAGGACTTCCTGTCGGGACCCATTGTGTGATACAATGGCTCCTAAATATTTGAAGCTATGCAAGTATTAAACCTATATAAATTGTAATACTAAATAATTATCATCTCGATGAAGAAGACGTTAATAAAACAACCAACCAACCAACCATAAATAAATAATAATAAATACTAATGCAAATTTATTTATTTAATCCTTTGGATGAGCATATAAACCAAGGTCTAGTCTGTATGCACGCATTCCATCGCGTGGACTTGATCCTGACGCCCATGTCCTATGCGGGTGAGTGCCGGCTACACAAATACACCCAGCATGCTATAGGTGGTCTTTTCAACCCATCCCCAGACGCCAGGGACTGTGCTCAGTCGTCTGGGCATCAGACAAATGCGGCTGCAAATGGGCGCCAGGGTCGGCTTGAGTTAGATCCTGTATCGTCCAGCGCCTTGACCGGCTCTTTAACAGATAAAGCGCTATATATAAATAAATAAAATAGTAAATCGTTTTGGAGAGATACGAAACTAATTTGTAAATAACAATCTGGCTTTGTGATTGCGCTTGTCGATAGGGGTTGATAGATTTCCTATCTAAGTTATTCTAAGCTAGCCCGATTGAATTCTTTATCTTCTTCTTCTTCCTGATAAGTAACCACAATCGTCGTGTCGAGCATTGTTATATTTATAATATCTTTTTAACACTTCTTGTGCGTCAGGTGAGTTTTACTAAAGCGTTAGCGAATAAAATTATGTCGGTTTTCGGTAAGGAAAGTTTTTCTAACAAACTTCCGGTATCAGTTATACTTCCCCTGTTCATGTTGAGTTTGAGCAGTTGTTTGGCACGTTGAGTGCTTACATTACCGGTGTCAATTATACTTTCCCTGTTCATGTTGTGTTTGAACAGTTGTTTTGCACGTTGGGAGCTTCCGTTGATCTGTTATGGAGGACAAAGACAGTCCAGTGCTGTCTGAGGTGAAGCTGGAGATTGACATTGCTGAGGAACCAGTGGTAGACAGGATGAGATTGAAAGCGTGGCATGCACAAGGTGAGTCGGAGCCGGTAATGAAACATTTACTGAACATGGAAACTGATATTTTACAACTTGTCTACAGCCAGTACAGTACAGAACATTACGATAAACATCATGGTATCTGTACAGAAAAAAATAATTTCCACGCCAGTCATTTTGAAAGCTTTGTAATTGTCCTATTACAGTCATATGTCTTGGATGGCTCATCATTTTGTTTTTCTTCGATCAAAATTTCTTTGACTAGTAAAATGTCAGTTGTTTTTTTGTTCTCAGATGCCACAAAGTGGTGGCAAACGTTAACATCAGCGCTTCTTAAAAAATTAAATCACAGAAAAGGATTAGAATAATGGTTCATCACTGAAAGGATTAGGATAATGGTTCATCACTGAAAGGATTAGGATAATGGTTCATCACAGAAATTTAGAGAAAAGGATTAGGATAATGGTTCATCACAGAAATTTAGAGAAAAAGATTAGGATAATGGTTCATCACAGAAAAGGATTAGGATAATGGTTCATCACTGGAAAGGATTAGGATAATGGTTCATCATAGAAAAGGATTAGGATAATGGTTCATCACAGAAAAGGATTAGGATAATGGTTCATCACAGAAAAGGATTAGGATAATGGTTCATCACAGAAAAGGATTAGGATAATGGTTCATCACAGAAAAGGATTAGGATAATGGTTCATCACAGAAAAGGATTAGGATAATGGTTGGGTTTAGCACACCCACCCTCACACTAACACAATAGTTTGTTTTGTCCTGACCTTTCTGTGGATTGTGCAGTGAATGAGTACAGGACACTGATTTTAACTAGGGCAAAGTTGTTTCTGCATGATTTTGTATTAACTGGAAATCATAAACTTTGTTAATCTTTGATTGACCTTTGGAGGTTTATTTACTGTCACCTGTAACATTTAATTAAGATGAAAAGATATAATTTCATATGTGATGGCTTTTCAGTTTATCATTATGCTTGCTGTCAGGAACTATTCACGTGAAAGTTGTTGGTTTGTTTAGAAATTTCAGGAAGAGAGAGCCATCATGTTTTTCACAGCAGCAGTGAACATATTGTCAGAGGTACCTATAATGTGACTGGCAGTGAGTTCAACATAAAGGAAGAATCAGAAAGCAAGACAGCACCTGATAGTGACATGATGGAGCCACATGTCCCACTTTTGTGTACAGTGAAGACAGAACCTGACTGTAACACTGAGGAATATGGTAAGTATATTCAGGTACTATAGTCAGGCCTCCCAATTTGCAATAAATCTAAGGAGTGGAATCACTGTCATTTTACAATTTTAAAGATTTGTTTCACTCCTTGTTAAGCATTTTAAAGAGTTGCCAAAAAAAAAAGAAAAAAAAAAGCTAATAGCGAGATGATTTATTTCTTTATAAGTAGCTGCTAGTTGTATTCACCTTTGGTATGAGATTTTTACACGTTAGCACATTTATTTTTATTATAAAATCATTCTTTTGCTTCAAAGGACTTTATAATAAAACTTTATCATGAAAATTGTGGCAATCTAGAAAGTGTCTGAGGAAGTTTCCGGTGTCAGCTATTACTTCCCTTGTTCAATTTTGAGCAGTTGTTTTGCACGTTGAGTGCTTACATTGCTCTGTTATGGGTGATCAAGACAGGCCAGTGCTGTCGGAGGTGAAACTGGAGATTGACATTGCTGAAGAACCAATGGTAGACTGGATGAGATTGCAAGCGTGGCATGCACAAGGTGAGTTGGCGCCTGTAATAAAGAATTCACCTAATATGGAAACATGATATTTTACAACTACAGACAGTACAGGACATTTAAAATCAACATCAGGACCAGTATCTGTACCTATCCTATCTCGTAACTGGAAAGTGGTTGGGGCACCACAGATGATCATTTAACCAGCATACTTCATCTTTCTCTGTCCTCAGCAGTCCTCATGGTTTCAGTATACATGTATGTACAGAAACAAAAAACTCCTCGCCAGTCACAATGAAAGCTTTCTCATTCTCCTATTACTATCATGTGAATTAGATAGCTTATCATTTGGTTTTTTTCTTTGTTCAAAATGTATTTTACTACAATGTAAATAGCTTTTTTTCTTTTGAGATGCCACAAAGTAGTGGCAAATGTTAACATCAACGCCCGTTACTACTACTATTACTACTACCACTAAAGTTATTTATTTATCACTTTTTCCTAATGACATCAGTTCAAAGCGCAGTTCTCAGGCATTTATACCTAACGTTAACATAGAAATACAAACAAAAAGAAGGAAAACAAAATTGAATCACTAATAAATTATGCGAAGTTATAATACAAACATGATACAGAATACTTACAAGTAAAATAATAAAGATGATGGAGGGAGGGAGATGGAGGAAAACAGCTAAGGAGTGAGGGGACTGGTGGCGTGCTGTGTGGCGGCGGTGGTCTGAATCAGATAAGAAGGAATGTTGATGAAGGTAGACCAGATCAGAATTTTGTATAACATCAGCACCCCTTGAAAAATGTCATCACTGAAAAGGATGAGGATATATGTTAGGTTTATCACAACCACACCCAAAGTTGTTTCTTCATTATTTGTTTTCATTGGAAATTATGAAATAGATCAGTTCTTTGTTCATCCTTGATTCACTTTGGAGATTTATTTACTGTGTCACCTGTAATATTTAGGTGAGATGAAAAAGATACAAGTTCTTATAGGATGGCTTTTTAGTTCACCACTATGCTTGCTATCAGTTTCAGGAAATATTCACATGAAAGCTGTTGTTTTGTTTAGAAATTGCAGGAAGAGAAAGCCATCATGTTTCTCACAGCAACAGTGAACAGATTGACAGATGTACCGCTAACATGACTGACAGTGAGTTCAACATAAAGGAAGAACCAGAAAGCAAGGCAGCACATGACAGTGATATGATGGAGCCACATATCCCACTGTTGCTTAAAGTGAAGACAGAACCTGACTGTGACAGTGAGGAATGTGGTAAATATAATGGTGTATTATAGTAATGATTGCCATGTTTGTTACTATATTGTGATTGTAGCTGAAATGCTAAATGGTTTTGCTTCTCTAGATCTTAATTGTATAGAACAGGCTGTGAGCTAAATAGCTTGCTTTATGTGCCAGTGCTACAGAAGACTTCTCTAGATCTTACTTGTATAGAACAGGCTGTGAGCTAAATAGCTTGCTTATGTGGCCAGTGCTACAGAAGACATCTCTAGATCATACTTGTATAGAACAGGGCTGTGAGCTAAATAGCTTGCTTTATGTGCCAGTGCTACAGAAGACTTCTCTAGATCTTACTTGTATAGAACAGGGCTGTGAGCTAAATAGCTTGCTTATGTGCCAGTGCTACAGAAGACTTCTCTAGATCTTACTTCTATAGAACAGGCTGTGAGCTAAATAGCTTGCTTTATGTGCCAGTGCTACAGAAGACTTCTCTAGATCTTACTTGTATAGAACAGGCTGTGAGCTAAATAGCTTGCTTTATGTGCCAGTGCTACAGAAGACTTCTCTAGATCTTACTTGTATAGAACAGGCTGTGAGCTAAATAGCTTGCTTTATGTGCCAGTGCTACAGAAGACATTCTCTAGATCTTACTTGTATAGAACAGGCTGTGAGCTAAATAGCTTGCTTTATGTGCCAGTGCTACAGAAGACTTCTCTAGATTCTTACTTGTATAGAACAGGGCTGTGAGCTAAATAGCTTGCTTTATGTACCAGTGCTACAGAAGACTTCTCTAGATCTTACTTGTATAGAACAGGCTGTGAGCTAATAGCATGACTTTATGTGCCTGTGCTACAGAAGACTTCTCTAGATCTTACTTGTATAGAACAGGCTTTGAGCTAAATAGCTTGCTTTATGTGCCAGTGCTACAGAAGACTTCTCTAGATCTTACTTGTATAGAACAGGCTGTGAGCTATGTGCCAGTGCTACAGAAGACTTCTCTAGATCTTACTTGTATAGAACAGGCTGTGAGCTAAATAGCTTGCTTTATGTGCCAGTGCTACAGAAGACTTCTCTAGATCTTACTTGTATAGAACAGGCTGTGAGCTAAATAGCTTGCTTTATGTGCCAGTGCTACAGAAGACTTCTCTAGATCTTACTTGTATAGAACAGGCTGTGAGCTAAATAGCTTGCTTTATGTGCCAGTGCTACAGAAGACTTCTCTAGATCTTACTTGTATAGAACAGGCTGTGAGCTAAATAGCTTGCTTTATGTGCCAGTGCTACAGAAGACTTCTCTAGATCTTACTTGTATAGAACAGGCTGTGAGCTAAATAGCTTGCTTTATGTGCCAGTGCTACAGAAAACTTCTCTAGATCTTACTTGTATAGAACAGGCTGTGAGATAAATAGCTTGCTTTATGTGCCAGTGCTACAGAAGACTTCTCTAGATCTTACTTGTATAGAACAGGCTGTGAGCTAAATAGCTTGCTTTATGTGCCAGTGCTACAGAAGACTTCTCTAGATCTTACTTGTATAGAACAGGCTGTGAGCTAAATAGCTTGCTTTATGTGCCAGTGCTACAGAAGACTTCTCTAGATCTTACTTGTATAGAACAGGCTGTGAGCTAAATAGCTTGCTTTATGTGCCAGTGCTACAGAAGACTTCTCTAGATCTTACTTGTATAGAACAGGCTGTGAGCTAAATAGCTTGCTTTATGTGCCAGTGCTACAGAAGACTTCTCTAGATCTTACTTGTATAGAACAGGCTGTGAGCTAAATAGCTTGCTTTATGTGCCAGTGCTACAGAAGACTTCTCTAGATCTTACTTGTATAGAACAGGCTGTGAGCTAAATAGCTTGCTTTATGTGCCAGTGCTACAGAAGACTTCTCTAGATCTTACTTGTATAGAACAGGCTGTGAGCTAAATAGCTTGCTTTATGTGCCAGTGCTACAGAAGACTTCTCTAGATCTTACTTGTATAGAACAGGCTGTGAGCTAAATAGCTTGCTTTATGTGCCAGTGCTACAGAAGACTTCTCTAGATCTTACTTGTATAGAACAGGCTGTGAGCTAAATAGCTTGCTTTATGTGCCAGTGCTACAGAAGACTTCTCTAGATCTTACTTGTATAGAACAGGCTGTGAGCTAAATAGCTTGCTTTATGTGCCAGTGCTACAGAAGACTTCTCTAGATCTTACTTGTATAGAACAGGCTGTGAGCTAAATAGCTTGCTTTATGTGCCAGTGCTACAGAAGACTTCTCTAGATCTTACTTGTATAGAACAGGCTGTGAGCTAAATAGCTTGCTTTATGTGCCAGTGCTACAGAAGACTTCTCTAGATCTTACTTGTATAGAACAGGCTGTGAGCTAAATAGCTTGCTTTATGTGCCAGTGCTACAGAAGACTTCTCTAGATCTTACTTGTATAGAACAGGCTGTGAGCTAAATAGCTTGCTTTATGTGCCAGTGCTACAGAAGACTTCTCTAGATCTTACTTGTATAGAACAGGGCTGTGAGCTAAATAGCTTGCTTTATGTGCCAGTGCTACAGAAGACTTCTCTAGATCTTACTTGTATAGAACAGGCTGTGAGCTAAATAGCTTGCTTTATGTGCCAGTGCTACAGAAGACTTCTCTAGATCTTACTTGTATAGAACAGGCTGTGAGCTAAATAGCTTGCTTTATGTGCCAGTGCTACAGAAGACTTCTCTAGATCTTACTTGTATAGAACAGGCTGTGAGCTAAATAGCTTGCTTTATGTGCCAGTGCTACAGAAGACTTCTCTAGATCTTACTTGTATAGAACAGGCTGTGAGCTAAATAGCTTGCTTTATGTGCCAGTGCTACAGAAGACTTCTCTAGATCTTACTTGTATAGAACAGGCTGTGAGCTAAATAGCTTGCTTTATGTGCCAGTGCTACAGAAGACTTCTCTAGATCTTACTTGTATAGAACAGGCTGTGAGCTAAATAGCTTGCTTTATGTGCCAGTGCTACAGAAGACTTCTCTAGATCTTACTTGTATAGAACAGGCTGTGAGCTAAATAGCTTGCTTTATGTGCCAGTGCTACAGAAGACTTCTCTAGATCTTACTTGTATAGAACAGGCTGTGAGCTAAATAGCTTGCTTTATGTGCCAGTGCTACAGAAGACTTCTCTAGATCTTACTTGTATAGAACAGGCTGTGAGCTAAATAGCTTGCTTTATGTGCCAGTGCTACAGAAGACTTCTCTAGATCTTACTTGTATAGGACAGGCTGTGAGCTAAATAGCTTGCTTTATGTGCCAGTGCTACAGAAGACTTCTCTAGATCTTACTTGTATAGAACAGGCTGTGAGCTAAATAGCTTGCTTTATGTGCCAGTGCTACAGAAGACTTCTCTAGATCTTACTTGTATAGAACAGGCTGTGAGCTAAATAGCTTGCTTTATGTGCCAGTGCTACAGAAGACTTCTCTAGATCTTACTTGTATAGAACAGGCTGTGAGCTAAATAGCTTGCTTTATGTGCCAGTGCTACAGAAGACTTCTCTAGATCTTACTTGTATAGAACAGGCTGTGAGCTAAATAGCTTGCTTTATGTGCCAGTGCTACAGAAGACTTCTCTAGATCTTACTTGTATAGAACAGGCTGTGAGCTAAATAGCTTGCTTTATGTGCCAGTGCTACAGAAGACTTCTCTAGATCTTACTTGTATAGAACAGGCTGTGAGCTAAATAGCTTGCTTTATGTGCCAGTGCTACAGAAGACTTCTCTAGATCTTACTTGTATAGAACAGGCTGTG
Organism: Oncomelania hupensis; assembly: GCA_036898135.1. Classification (NCBI taxonomy): domain Eukaryota; kingdom Metazoa; phylum Mollusca; class Gastropoda; order Littorinimorpha; family Pomatiopsidae; genus Oncomelania; species Oncomelania hupensis. The sequence goes on from CM072522.1 coordinate 57,860,154, forward strand.
AGCTAAATAGCTTGCTTTATGTGCCAGTGCTACAGAAGACTTCTCTAGATCTTACTTGTATAGAACAGGCTGTGAGCCTAAATAGCTTGCTTTATGTGCCAGTGCTACAGAAGACTTCTCTAGATCTTACTTGTATAGAACAGGCTGTGAGCTAAATAGCTTGCTTTATGTGCCAGTGCTACAGAAGACTTCTCTAGATCTTACTTGTATAGAACAGGCTGTGAGCTAAATAGCTTGCTTTATGTGCCAGTGCTACAGAAGACTTCTCTAGATCTTACTTGTATAGAACAGGCTGTGAGCTAAATAGCTTGCTTTATGTGCCAGTGCTACAGAAGACTTCTCTAGATCTTACTTGTATAGAACAGGCTGTGAGCTAAATAGCTTGCTTTATGTGCCAGTGCTACAGAAGACTTCTCTAGATCTTACTTGTATAGAACAGGCTGTGAGCTAAATAGCTTGCTTTATGTGCCAGTGCTACAGAAGACTTCTCTAGATCTTACTTGTATAGAACAGGCTGTGAGCTAAATAGCTTGCTTTATGTGCCAGTGCTACAGAAGACTTCTCTAGATCTTACTTGTATAGAACAGGCTGTGAGCTAAATAGCTTGCTTTATGTGCCAGTGCTACAGAAGACTTCTCTAGATCTTACTTGTATAGAACAGGCTGTGAGCTAAATAGCTTGCTTTATGTGCCAGTGCTACAGAAGACTTCTCTAGATCTTACTTGTATAGAACAGGCTGTGAGCTAAATAGCTTGCTTTATGTGCCAGTGCTACAGAAGACTTCTCTAGATCTTACTTGTATAGAACAGGCTGTGAGCTAAATAGCTTGCTTTATGTGCCAGTGCTACAGAAGACTTCTCTAGATCTTACTTGTATAGAACAGGCTGTGAGCTAAATAGCTTGCTTTATGTGCCAGTGCTACAGAAGACTTCTCTAGATCTTACTTGTATAGAACAGGCTGTGAGCTAAATAGCTTGCTTTATGTGCCAGTGCTACAGAAGACTTCTCTAGATCTTACTTGTATAGAACAGGCTGTGAGCTAAATAGCTTGCTTTATGTGCCAGTGCTACAGAAGACTTCTCTAGATCTTACTTGTATAGAACAGGCTGTGAGCTAAATAGCTTGCTTTATGTGCCAGTGCTACAGAAGACTTCTCTAGATCTTACTTGTATAGAACAGGCTGTGAGCTAAATAGCTTGCTTTATGTGCCAGTGCTACAGAAGACTTCTCTAGATCTTACTTGTATAGAACAGGCTGTGAGCTAAATAGCTTGCTTTATGTGCCAGTGCTACAGAAGACTTCTCTAGATCTTACTTGTATAGAACAGGCTGTGAGCTAAATAGCTTGCTTTATGTGCCAGTGCTACAGAAGACTTCTCTAGATCTTACTTGTATAGAACAGGCTGTGAGCTAAATAGCTTGCTTTATGTGCCAGTGCTACAGAAGACTTCTCTAGATCTTACTTGTATAGAACAGGCTGTGAGCTAAATAGCTTGCTTTATGTGCCAGTGCTACAGAAGACTTCTCTAGATCTTACTTGTATAGAACAGGCTGTGAGCTAAATAGCTTGCGTTATGTGCCAGTGCTACAGAAGACTTCTCTAGATCTTACTTGTATAGAACAGGCTGTGAGCTAAATAGCTTGCTTTATGTGCCAGTGCTACAGAAGACTTCTCTAGATCTTACTTGTATAGAACAGGCTGTGAGCTAAATAGCTTGCTTTATGTGCCAGTGCTACAGAAGACTTCTCTAGATCTTACTTGTATAGAACAGGCTGTGAGCTAAATAGCTTGCTTTATGTGCCAGTGCTACAGAAGACTTCTCTAGATCTTACTTGTATAGAACAGGCTGTGAGCTAAATAGCTTGCTTTATGTGCCAGTGCTACAGAAGACTTCTCTAGATCTTACTTGTATAGAACAGGCTGTGAGCTAAATAGCTTGCTTTATGTGCCAGTGCTACAGAAGACTTCTCTAGATCTTACTTGTATAGAACAGGCTGTGAGCTAAATAGCTTGCTTTATGTGCCAGTGCTACAGAAGACTTCTCTAGATCTTACTTGTATAGAACAGGCTGTGAGCTAAATAGCTTGCTTTATGTGCCAGTGCTACAGAAGACTTCTCTAGATCTTACTTGTATAGAACAGGCTGTGAGCTAAATAGCTTGCTTTATGTGCCAGTGCTACAGAAGACTTCTCTAGATCTTACTTGTATAGAACAGGCTGTGAGCTAAATAGCTTGCTTTTTGTGCCAGTGCTACAGAAGACTTCTCTAGATCTTACTTGTATAGAACAGGCTGTGAGCTAAATAGCTTGCTTTATGTGCCAGTGCTACAGAAGACTTCTCTAGATCTTACTTGTATAGAACAGGCTGTGAGCTAAATAGCTTGCTTTATGTGCCAGTGCTACAGAAGACTTCTCTAGATCTTACTTGTATAGAACAGGCTGTGAGCTAAATAGCTTGCTTTATGTGCCAGTGCTACAGAAGACTTCTCTAGATCTTACTTGTATAGAACAGGCTGTGAGCTAAATAGCTTGCTTTATGTGCCAGTGCTACAGAAGACTTCTCTAGATCTTACTTGTATAGAACAGGCTGTGAGCTAAATAGCTTGCTTTATGTGCCAGTGCTACAGAAGACTTCTGGGCATTTCTTATACCCAGCACATCACCAACGATGAAGTTCGACAGACAATCACACTGGCTTGACACTGAGTGAAGCCATAAGGGTTGCTGAGGACAGAGAAAGATGGCGTACGCTGGTTACACAATTATCTGTGGTGCCCTAATGACTTTTGAGTTACGGGATAGCATAGGAAATAGGAATAGAAATGTGCCAGTATACGAATGTTCTATTCCAGAAGTGACAATAACATTTTTTTCCTGGAAGTCAACATTTTATTGGTTCCAAGTTGGTGTGATCCACACAGGAATATGGATGTGAGTGACAACAACTATTCAGTTTAATTATCCACTGTGGCATTCACCAATGATGTGTTTGCTGATTTGTTTGTTACAGAAAGCAGTGGGCCATTGGACACGAAGACAGTATGGCTACATCAAATGGAGCCTGAGGTAATAATGGAGCTTGATGTCTCTTATACAAATCTTCCACACATTAACTGTGTGGTACCTCCCCCGCCACCTCACTTCCCCCCACCCATTAAACCACCCCCCCCCCTTCCTTCGTGGGGATGCCGGGGGTTTCTGTATAAATAGTATTCCCACTTTATGGAAATGTAGTCTTTAAATTCCCACTGTTGCCGTCTTTCTCATTTGTTCTTTCTCATTCCTGCTCTGTTCTTTCAATCTACTATACTATTGTCTTCTTCGCTAGACCAGTCACCTACCTTTTTTCTTGAAAAGTCTTCCGGGACAAAACTCCTCATTTGTGTGTGAGGTCTGTTGTATCATCTTGGGAATATTGGACACTTTCTGCCAAATGGTCACTAGGGCTTCCTATGATATTATTTAGCAATTTAGGCATTTTATATGTATGTGTTTTGTTGATGTTTTATAATGATGATTGGATTCTATTTTGTTTTTGTAAATGGGGGTTCGATAAATTAGATTATAGTAGGTAGCGGCAGTGAATTTTTTTTGTCAGAATTTAAGTTATATGTTGGAATTTCCATAAACAACTTTATAAATGATGAAAAATAAAAAAAAAGTAAGTGGATATCTCTTTTCTTTTAAAAGTTATGAGTATTTAAAGATTACACTAGTTGAGCACACGTAAAAACGCTTAAAAAAAGCCAAGTTCAGAGAGCAAAAAGGAACATGAAGAATAGAGAGACACATCTTATTTTATAATATTTCATTTATTACAACCAGCTGATTGTAATTAATAGGCAACCAAAGCACAAAAACATATCATGTCGTGGCATAAAGAGGAACAAAATACAAAAAATCACTCCAGCTATTTGTTGCAATTTGAACGAGAGGCCAACTTTGGCCCATTGCAACACAAACAGATTTCATGAATGACTATACATACTAGGCTAGTTAAAAGGTATTGAACAATGCAATAATGGAAAAAAAAATTCTCTGCAGTAAATACTTGAAATTCCTCATAGGATGGGCCCAAACTTGGCAAAATGTTCAAAATCTCCATTCCAGAGGGCCGTGAACGCCAGGAAACGTAAAAAAAATTGTAACTTCTTCATTTCTTGACCGATTGTGATAAAATTTGGAGGAAAGCTGTGAAATATCAACATCTTTCATAAGAAACCATCTGAAGTCATGAGCATGTTCCAGAATACAACAAATGTGATTTTGGGTGTTAAAAACATAACAAGTCAAGTCAAGTCAAAAGCGCTTTATTCCATAAAACCCCTTGGGGCACGTGGATACAACGAAAATAAATAAAAATAAACATACATGTAAAATAACCATAAAAATCATAAAATACAATATAAAATACATATGTACATATATTACAAAAATAAAAGTTAATCTTTCACACTCGCGTTCTAAGAGACATAATAAACATTTACAAAATACACATTCATTATTATCACACAACACAAGCATACTACATAAAACTTATATCCACACAGACTGATCACAAATCGCACGCACTCTCTCGCAAGATTGGGTGATAAAGAAGGGGAGAAGGGAGGGGGTACACACTGGTATTTAGTATTCATATTGTCATTATTGAAAAAAAAATCCCTATTATTACTATCATTAATATTACAAATCATTATATTACGTTCTAAAGCTATCCATTATTATTTTCATAAACCTAGCCAGTTTCAGCAAAATAGTCTTATTTTTCGTTGAAAATAAATTAGAAAATTTAATAGCATTGGGTCGCACATAGAAAAACCTTTTAAGCAGCTCATTTCTATCATCGTCGTAATGTGGACATATAAAAATAAAATGAAATTCATCTCCTAACTCATTAAAAGTACATTTATTACATATTCTGTCACATCTCTGGATTCCAAGAAACCGTCCCCTTTGCACTGGTAGCTTATGGTTTAAGGTTCTAAATTTTATGACAACAGCAGCTAGGCTGGCGGGCAAAATTGTCAAATATTCTTCAAATTCAAAATTTTCTTTAAACATTCTATAATTATAATATAAATCCTTTGTGTTAATTTCTGAGTGCCAGTTTTGTACATGTTGATCCTGCAGCCTTTTCTTTATCTCTTCTTTAAACCCTTCGGCAGAAAAATTCGAGCCTTGAGACTGATCATACCAGACATTTCCTAACCCTAGTTTTTCCAGAGAATTCCTGACACAGTCTAAATAATCATGTTTGTACAAGTTTAGTTCGTACATCTTCAGCAGAAACCTGTAAACCACACACGATAATTTAGTACTATTTCTGTCAAAAGCAAGCTTGTACCAAAAATTTAACATACGGCATTTTGCTAAGATATCTAAAGGGAACTGACCTACTTCTCCTAAAACCATACATGTCGGTGTACTTTTACCAAGCTTTAAGATAAACTTATAAAAACGTAGTTGCAATTTGTTTACCAGGTCAGTCATCTGAGGACACCATACTTCCGAACCATACAATAATATAGGTACAACAGTTTTATCAAAGAGTTCAATTTGCATGTCAATAGGTAAAGCTAATTTTCTAACTTTGCGGAGTAAAGCAAACATCGCCTTGGTGGCTCGGTTATATAGGTTTTTCTGAGCTGGCTTAAAGCTTCCATTGTAATTGATTTTTATTCCCAGATATTGAAAATCGTACGTAACCTCAATTTGCTCACCATTGTACATGAAGATTGGGACATTTCTTACTTTACCTCTGGAAAAAATCATAACCTTTGTTTTTGCTACATTAACTTTAAGTTTCCAGAGCTGACAATAATCATACATTGAATCAAGGGCTATCTGTAAAGCATCAGGCGATTCAGCAAAAATAACAGTATCGTCTGCATATAATAAAATAAATAACTTGTACAAAATATCTATATCTATTTGACCTAATTGTGCCTCCTGTGATGCTAAATTCAAAGTTTCAAGTTTGGATCCAGAGTTACCAATAAAAGATTTTAAATCATTCAAATACACTGAGAACAACAAAGGTGATAGATTTTCTCCCTGACGGACCCCGGTGAAACAACCAAAATAATCAGAAACTTGGGAGTTACACTTTACACATGATTTTGCTTTACTGTACATATCTTGGATAACAATTAACAACCTTCCTTTTACACCAGAGTTTAACAATTTCTGCCAAAGCATAGCTCGACTGACAAGATCAAAAGCCTTTTCATAATCAACAAAAACAGAATACAATCTTTTTCTTTTAAACAGAAAGAAATCAATAATAGCTTGTAACGTAAAAATATGGTCCATCACGCTATGTCCTGATGTAAACCCTGCTTGTTCACTCCCTATTGTATGTCTTAAATTAAAAAAGGTAGTCAACCTATTATTAAGTAAACTAGAAAAAACTTTACTGAAACAACTCAAGATTGTTATACCTCTATAATTGTTTGGATCGCCATCATCACCTTTGTTCTTGTAAAGCGGTTTAATTACACCTATTGTCCATTCTTCTGGCACCTTACCAGACACTAAAATTAAGTTAAAGAATTTAGTGAATAGAGGAAGAAGTCTAGTAGAAGCAGCCTTTAATAATTCATTAGTTAAACTATCTAAACCACATGCTTTATTATTATGTAGACCTTTAAGTACATATTTTACTTCCTCTTCAGTAAACCGGCCATTTAAGTAAGGGTCATTGTATTCAGGCTGATCATCTAACTCATTAGGAGGAGAGTGGTCAGGGCCATCATTATTAACATCAACTGGGTCACTAAGCTTTTGAAAATATTGTAGAAAAACCTCGCAGGAGATTTTAGAAGTTACTTCCGCCTTTTCACTAACACATCCGTTGATGATTTTCCAAAATACCTTAGGATCAGAACTCTTTAAATTACGGATTTTCTTTATAAATTTAGTCTTATATTTCTTGAAGGATAATCGAAGTTGTTTTTTGTATTCTCTACTAGCTTTTTTTTGTTGCTCTTTATAAAAGTTTGACCTAAATCTTCTCGTTAATGTTTTAGCTTTGAACAATTCTTTTCTTCTTTTCTCACACTGTGCATCGAACCAAGGGAAATTCTCATTACTTCGATTTGTACTCTTATGTGTGGGCGTTGTCCTAAACAAACCTATTTCTGACGCAGGGTTTTTCATTATATTTCCTAACTGAGTACATATCAAGTCTATTGTGGCTTGAGGGGCCTCGTCTCCACTGGCAACTAATTCATTTAAACGTTTATGTAATGCATTGATTTCCTGCTCATAGTCATTCAATTTATCACAATATTTACTATGACTATCGTTAAACCACTTAGGCCTAGAACAAAAGCTACTGTTATTAATAAGAACATGATTTTCCCGATTATTATTACCAGAAGGCTGCATATTATAGTGAGCGTTACTTACATCGGCCTTCTTGAGTACGTTCAATGCAAGATCAACAGAAATCGGACAGTGGATATCAGAATACAGATCATTAAATTCGTGTACATGAAAATCGGCAACAATATCAAACAAAGATAAAGATACAATAACATAGTCAACCACGCTGCATTCTTTAGATGTAAAATTTCCACTGTTACCCGGGTGCCCACGGCGACCGTTTACAATACAGACTTGCATTGTTTTACAAAAGTCAATTAAAGATAAACCAAGACTATTAGTCACATTATCATCAGAACAGCGATCAGGCAAAACAAAATTATTCACATATGCTTCAAAGGTTTCATTTTCATTAGTTGTATCAGAATCCCATTCCCTCAAGTTTGCCGTTCTGGCATTAAAATCGCCTAATAGACAAAAGGATTCTGCATTCAAATTAACCATATCATTTTCTGTGCTGGCAAATGCATTTCCATCAAAATAGTCGGACCCTACCGGTGGGAAATAAACACAGCCAAATAAAATATCCCTATCTATCAACCTGCGATCTAGTTTAAAATATAGCACATTATTACATAACTCGTGATCAACAAACTTATATTTACTTGCTAAAAGGGGATCAATACATGCCTTTCGATCATATGATTCAATAATGGTGATATGGTTACATAATTCATTCTTAACACACAGCAGGACGCCACCAGACTTTCTTTTAAATTTGGTGCGGTTTTTATAAAATACAGTAAAGCCAGGTAAGACGATTCTGTCAAGGTCATCCAATTTACTCTCAGAAACTGCTACTATATCGTAATTATCCAAAAACTCTGCAAGATCGGGACTTAACAATTTGCTCCGAATTCCACAGACGTTAAGTGCGACACATTTGAGGCGAAATTCATTAGTTAATAACATGTTGCTAGAATTATTGTTTTGGACAGAACCATCATCATCAGCATAATCATCAGCAGCATCTTCATCATCACCATCATCCGAGTGGTTTCTTTCACAGACATTTTCAGAAATATGAGTTAGAGCATCAGAAAGGGTTTGCACACGGTAAAGAGTGTGCAAAACTTGACGATGCACAACATTATAACAATTTAAATCTCTGTTACTTCTTGCTTTCTTCACAGAGTTTGCTTACATTTGGAAGAACACTTCCACATGTGAATGTGTTTCATATAAAAACACCATTAGGCATTAGTATGTTTTAGATATATGTTTAATTAACTGGTTAAATAAATTATAAAAAAAAAAAAAGTTGAATGAAGAAATCCTCAGCATCATTCCACGTCTTGTTATGAGGTGGGCAGGAATGCTCCAGCTTTAAAACATGCATTTGGAGCATGTTTTTTTTGGTGAGTTCAACACCAATCACTTTCTTTCTGGCTCTTGGGCCGAGGACAGCACAAGATCCTCTGAGCACTGCATAAGCATCATCATCTGCAACCAAAAAACAGTAGTATCCTATTATAATATTTGGCACTATTATTTTCAGCTGGTATGTTGAAAGAAAGATGCAACAAAACTAAGTGACTGCCCTGGCAATGTCAAAATGTTATTGTAAAAGAATAACACAAATAAAAGAAATAATAATTAATATAAGACAAACACTCCAGCATTTTTTTTGGGTTGGATGGTGGCGATCGAGTATGTGCATTAATAATTAATAAAGTAGCATTTCAAATAAAAAGTTTCTAAAATTAAAACTGGCAAATTGTCCAAGTACCAAGCTGCCCTAACCTTGTCAGCTGATAATAGCCAGTGACTGTACAAGTATATATTTCTTTATAATACTATTGTTAGGCTAATTCATTTTTTTAAAAATAGGCCTACTATTTTACTTTCTCATTGTTGGTCTCCAACAAATCTGTGCTAGTCCCAAACTGCCGCTGTGAAATTGCTTGCTTACACTAGAAAAAAAAGCTAAAACGATAATCTATTATCTTCTTCACATTTACGTATTTATTTATTTTATGTATTGCGTTGTTTTTTATTTACGAGTTTCCGAGGAATCATAACAGATCATGCGAGAGTTACCTTTCCTTTGTTAAACTCGACTGGAACAAGCGATTTATTTTGAGCTAATCCATTAAAACTAAAGTATAAATCTTGCTAAAAAAATTGTTTTAAGGCAGATTGGTATCTATTTCTGTTAATCATGTACAAGTATGTCACAATTGAGCAGCTTTATAAGCGTATTTGTATCGACAACTCGACATGCAATGAGCTAGCACTGCCACTAGTACTGCAGTAACACATGATCGGCCTATATGTATCTAGTCACTTTCAGCTCAATTGTCTCAAATTTACTTAAAATATGTAAACAAATCGTGAATCGCATGGTAAAATAAACACTTGCAAACAAAAATCACAGTTGATTAAGAATAAAACTTACCGAAATATGGCCGAAATTATGTCAAATCGTCGAGCGACGGATACCGTGCCGTAGCCATGTAGGCCTAAGCCATGTGACATGAACCAATCGGGTGTCGTTTTAAAAGTGAAACTGTATAAGCCCCGTATGTTTGTATGACGTCATTCATATTTCATTTGAAAGGGAATTGAACGAGGTTTCCAATGATATAACGGCAGATTTTTTTTTAACAAGTTCGAAGCAAAAAATCATGTCAAAGTAGAAAAATCGACTTTGTACCCATTATTTTCAGTCATATTATAAAAAAGCAAACACCATTAGAAAGCTTGTTCTCTCAGCTTTGCAATGGTGCTATTTTTAGCTTTCCTGCCTGCCTGGGGAAAAATCGTCAAGGGATTTCCCGAAGATGTCAAAAAATGGCGCACACCTCGGCGCTTAGGCGGCTGCATAGCAATCACGATTTCTTGCATTTTCGATCATCGGATTTCAGCATTCATACTCAAATTACTTACAAACAACAAACATCAATGTTTAAATCAATCTTTATTTGTTATTTTGATATAAATTTAAAGTCTGTAGGCGCATGCATCAGTGAGTTATGACAAGTTGAAGAAGGTAGGGGTAAGCAGTTTTTTAGGCTGATTGGTCAAAATAGTGCCTGCCTGCCGCTACCTAATTATAGCCTCAGCGTCCCCTGCTTGAGATGCCTTTATTGGAGTTCTGGTGGAGTTCCTTCAGTGTTACCACTGGGGTTGTTTCAGCAGATCTTTTTATGCGGATTAGGGGTAAGTCCTCTTTCAGTCAAGTTGTTGTCTTGATTTTGTGGTCCTGATTCGGCTCTTTGCAGTCCGCTGGACCCTGTAAGCAATGAATAACTAACTGACTGTGTCGTACATTACATTACATGATTATTGCTTTAGGTCCAGCAGAATCTTCCGAGCCAAATCAGGACCGGACTATGGCGTATAGTAATCCAAATTCACTGATACTTGTTGTAAAGTAATATATTCCCATTATTGATTTCAGGAGCCACATGACTCAGAATTGTCTAAAGTGAAGACAGAGCCTGACAGTGACACAGAGGAATACAGTAAGTATATTAGTGTTTTATATTTAGCAATAATTGTCACGTTGTTATCTGTGTTGTGATTGTAGCTTAGCTGCTGTAAATTTTCACCTTTCTAGACTTAAAGTATAGAATAGGCTGCGAGCTGAGTTGCATGCATGTGTGTCAGTGAAGAAGGGTTCAGTTTTACCAGTGGCAGGAACATTTCTTACGGGTGAAAATTTTTTGGATGTGAACTCCATAGTAAATTAGCCTTGAGTGATAAAAAGCTTCTATTCTGTTTTAGGATTATAATTTGTTTTTAAAGTAAATAAATAAAGATAGTAATAATGATAAGTGTAATATAATAATGGATGCTAAATATGCCTTATTCCTAAAACAGACTCAAAGAGTGGCGATCTGTAACCAACATACACGCTCACATGCTGCACACACTCCTTTCAAACACAACAAACATACAATCATCTCTCAAACATGTGGTGTACAGAGTTCCTACGGTCCTTGAAATTCCTTGAAAGTTCTTGGTTTTTTAGAAACCATTTTCAAATCTTTGAATACCCTTGAAATTCAGACTTTTTAAATGGAAGCCTTGAAAAGTCCTTGAATAATCACCAGTAGGGAAATGTTTTGCTAATTGCATATATTTTTTGTGATCTGAAAAGAATATCTTTTTTTTTTTTTAAACATAATTTTCGACTGATTTTGATCCTTTGCAAAACATCATCTGCCGTGCTAAGGGAGGCAACTAGAAGATGTCTTGTCAGTTAACTCCCATTTCTGAGCGTGCGCATTGGCTACTCCTGTGACTTTTTGGAAGCAAGCTTCAAAGTGCCCCGTGGATTATGCATTGTCCATGCTATGTGATTAGACAAACAATACTGGAAGTCAAAAGTGAACAAGCTTCAAAGTGCCCCGTGGATTATGCATTTTCCATGCTATGTGATTAGACAAAGAATACTGAAAGTCAAAATTGAACAAGCATTTCGAAGCTGAAGCAAAAGGAGATTAATCTCCCAGTCCAATGCACTGAGAAGCAAGGCAAAATCAAAACAAGAGGAAATCAGAAATACTAACAAGCAGACTGAGGAAAAAATGCAGAACATTAAAGGCAGTTTGTGAATACAAGAAGCGTTTTTTTTTTAGTGTTCGCTTGTGAATTGTACTTCTTGTACTTCTGCCTTTCTGCAACATGGAAAACATTGATGTTGGCTGTATTTGCTATTTCAGGCTACAGTTAGCTTTGGTGGGTTGTGTTGATTACTATGTGAGTATCCTCTTCTTGTGTTGATTACTATGTGAGTAGCCTTTTGTTGTTAAGTCACTGAGGAGTTATAGATAGATAGATACTCAGTGCTTATAGGGTCCAGCGGACTGCCAAGAGCCGAATCAGGACCACAAAAAATTAAGTAAAATCAGATTAAACTGTTAACATTTAAATATTTTTAAAGATGTAAATAAAATCAGTCTCTTCAATAAAATCCAAACAAGAATACAAAACAAGACGACATGATTTAGATGCGATAAAACAAACCAACATCATGTAAAAATTGAAACAGGTTTTGACCATTGCATAGTTTAAAAACCTCATTAAAAGGTACTGAACAAAGATATATTTCCCTTATATCAACCAGATCAGCACATTCAGATATAAAATGACGAACGGAAAAGGATTTGTTACATGCAAAGCACCATGATGGTTTTTATCCTTTTAAAAGGAAACTATGGGTGACATAAATATGGCCAATGTGAAGGCGAGATAAAACAGTTTCCTCTTTGCGGGTGGACGCAAAGTTAGGCAAAGAAGCAGATAAATCTGGAAGAATTTCAAATAATTTGTTATTGGTTTGATTAGACCATTCAGTCTGCCACAGCCGTTTACAATAAACTCCAGTCATACAACGCAGGTCAGAGTATGATGAAAGTAGATACAACCTGGCCTTTAAAGAAAAATCCTTCAGTGGTCTATGATGTTGACAAGTAAAACAGCTTGATGAAAGTAGATACAACCTGGCCTTTAGAGAAAAATCCTTCAGTGGTCTATGATGTTGACAAGTAAATGGTTTACAGGCGAATCACTAATTGGAATATTTGGAAACAAAGAATATAACTTAATATTGGACTGCACATTTTAACTTGTGGTTGTGCATAGTAATATTCAGCATGCGATAAGTATAGGCCTCTTTGTTTTAGTTAAGGCTATGGATCGCTGTTAGTTGAATGTTGTCAGTGTGTACATATGAATGTTGTCAGTGTGTACGTATGAATGTTGTCAGTGTGTAAGTATGAATGTTGTCAGTGTGTACATATGAATGTTGTCAGTGTGTATGTATGAATGTTGTCAGTGTGTATGAATGCTGTCAGTGTGTACGTATGAATGTTGTCAGTGTGTACATATGAATGTTGTCAGTGTGTACGTATGAATGTTGTCAGTGTGTACATATTATTCTGATTGTTATTGAAATGTATTATAGTTTCCTTGAAAATTCTTTGAATTTTGTGAGCAAATGTGTGTATAAACCCGGGGTGTAAAGGAAGTGAACATTACAAAACAAAACGAAAATCACATTTTAATTTTGGGTTTTTTGACTCATATACCTAGCAATTTGAGTCTATATATGTTCTCATCAACAAAATCATTTTTTTCCAAATTTTTGCAAATCTGTGTGAGATGAATCTTAAATAGTCTACAAATGATTTTTTTTTTAAAGAAAAAAATGTCTGTCCATCCATCCGCCATCTGTCTTTGCAAACACTTTATAGTGGCTAAGTACTCAGAACCTATTTCAACTATCACCACCAAAGTTGGTCAGATGGTGTATCCCCATCAGACCTCCTAAATGATCACTGAATGAATGGCTTCGTGTCAAGGTCACAGGGTCAACATATGTTGGTTTTTAAAACAACAAAAAAAATTCACAAAATTTCACTTTTTTCCCTAGGTTATTAATACTGTATTAATGAGACATGCATACTATACAAATTTGGTCAACCTCACTCCAAGGTCAATGTCACTGGAGCTGTCCAAAATCAGTTAGTACAGATACTTTGATGTGACCTTGACCCTAAGCTATGAGATATTTTAAATCCACTCTTGTTGTATTTAGATTTGATAGAGTGATCTTTGGTTTATGTTCTGTTTTTGTGTTGATCTTGAAGGTCAAGGTCATTTTAGGCATTGCAAAAGCATTTTAAAACTGTGTTATCGTACAGCGGAGTGGCTGTTTATTTAACCCATAGTATGCAAAAACCATCTTGCAAGGCATGGTGCAAAGAGGCTGAAGAAGAGGATGACAGAAAAAGAGGTGGTAGGACAACATTAGAAAATGGACTGGTTTGAAACTAAATGAAGCCATGAGGGTTGCTGAAAACAGAAAGATGGCATACGCTGGTTAAACGATCATCTGCTGTGCCCCAACGACCTTTTAGTTACGGGATAGGATAGGATGCAACAACACTGGGTTATTTGATCAGTTATGCATGAGAGGTCACGTGAATCAAAGTCAAGTCAAGGTCACTAAAGGTCAAGGTTATCCCAAGTGTTCTGCATGGCTATATAGATGGGTGCCTGTTTATAATAGCTATCGGAATGCAAAATATTACTGACTCCTAGATCAAAATAAAGTTTGCATGTAAGTATCTCTGTTAACTACCACACCCACAAATTCACAGATTCTCACAAACCCAGGCAAACACCAGCACAAATATAAGTTCCATGCTTGCAGTACTTTATATAAATAAACAAAGAAAACACTAGTGACCTAAAAAGTCTTGTATCTAAGTCACACAAGTTCATCCTCTGTAGGGTTTGAACTCTTGACTTTTGGCATAGAAAACCAGAGTCCTAACCAACTGTGCTACCTCTATCACCCAATTATCCTTGTTATATTAGCTGATTTCTTTGTTACAGAAAGCACTGACCCATTGGAAATGTTGAAGACAGAAAGATACATAGATACACTTCCAATGGAGTCTGAGGTAATAATGGAACTTGGTGTCTATTTTGCAAATCTTCAATAACTATGTGGTACAGTAATCCAAATTTACTGGTACTGGTTGTAAAGTAATATATCCTGTTAATTTGAAGACTGAAGTAGGCTTATTTTAAACATTGTCAAATGTACTGGTACTTGTTTTAAAGTAATATATCCTCTTAATTTGAAGACTGAAGTAGGTTTATTTTAAACATTGTCAAGAAACTCTACACCTTGTTGCTGTGATATTCGCATAAAAATAATGATGATATTGATACAACTAATAATAATGATGATATTGATGCTAATAGTAATGATGATATTGATGCTAATAATAGTATTGATGATATTGATGCTAATAATAGTAATGTTCATATTGGTGCTAATAATAGTAATGATGATATTGATTCTAATAATAGTAATGATGATATTGATACTAATAATAGTAATGATGATATTGATGCTAATAATAGTAATGATGATATTGATGCTAATAGGCCTACTAGTATTGATGATGATATTGATGCTAATAATGGTAATGATGATATTGATGCTAATAATAGTAATGAGGATGAGGATGATATGTTTCTTGTTTTGTACATTATGTATGTTGGATAAATGTACAGTGTCTTTCTTTAATGAATTACAAGTGTAAGATGCATTTGGAAGATGTCTGTTAATTCAGCAATTGTAAATATTCAGTCTTTTTATGACCGTAGTATGACTCCAGTCACATTTTCTTAGTGATGACGTAGAAACTAATCAGGCAATTCCTCCCTCCTCCCCTTTATAAATAGTTGAGAGAATAAGTAACCATAAGATTCTCATTATCTTGAATCGTGTTATAGTTTCTTTTTAAAACATAATAAATTCTTTCATTCACTTAATGCTATCTCCATTTATACAGTATGCCACAGCCTGCCCATGTCTTACTTGTAACTATCATTGTAGTCCATTAGTGTAAATAGATAGGGTTATAATTATATATAATAACTATCATTGTAGTCCATCAGTGTAAAGAGATAGGGTTATAATTTTATATAATTACTATCATTGTAGTCCATCAGTGTAAATAGATAGGGTTATAATTATATATAACAACTATCATTGTAGTCAATCAGTGTAAAGAGGTAGGGTTATAATTATATATAATAACTATCATTGTAGTCCATCAGTGTAAAGAGATAGGGTTATAATTATATATAATAACTATCATTGTAGTCCATCAGTGTAAAGAGATAGGGTTATAATTATATATAATAACTATCATTGTAGTCAATCAGTGTAAAGAGATAGGGTTATAATTATATATATAATAACTATCATTGTAGTCCATCAGTGTAAAGAGATAGGGTTATAATTATATATAATAACTATCACTGTAGTCCATCAGTGTAAAGAGATAGGGTTATAATTATATATATAATAACTATCATTGTAGTCCATCAGTGTAAAGAGATAGGGTTATAATTATATATAATAACTATCATTGTAGTCCATCAATGTAAAGAGATAGGGTTATAATTATATATAATAACTATCATTGTTGAAGTTGGAACTAATTAGGCAACGACTGTAGTCTGACTTCAGTCTCATTTTCTTAGTGTGCCACAGCCTGTCCATGTCTTATTTGTAACTATCATTGTAGTCCATTAGTGTAAATAGATAGGGTTATAATTATATATAATAACTATCATTGTAGTCAATCAGTGTAAAGAGATAGGGTTATAATTATATATATAATAACTATCATTGTAGTCCATCAGTGTAAAGAGATAGGGTTATAATTATATATAATAACTATCATTGTAGTCCATCAGTGTAAAGAGATAGGGTTATAATTATATATAATAACTATCATTGTAGTCCATCAGTGTAAAGAGATAGGGTTATAATTATATATAACAACTATAATTGTAGTCCATCAATGTAAAGAGATAGGGTTATAATATATATAATAACTATCATTGTAGTCCATCAGTGTAAAGAGATAGGGTTACACAGCTAGCAGAAGATTAAAAATTTATTTGGATGATGTCTGTTAGTTCAGGAATTGTAAACATGTGTTCAGCACTTTTATGACTGTAGTCTGACTTCAGTATCATATCGTAGTGTTGAAGTAGGAACTAATCAGGCAACGACTGTAGTCTGACTTCAGTCTCATTTTCTTAGGGTTGAAATAGGAACTAATCAGGCAATGACTGTAGTCTGACTTCAGCCTCATTTTCTTAGTGTTGAAGTAGGAACTAAGCAGGCAGTGACCATAGTGTGTTAGTGTTGAAGTAGGAACTAATCAGACAATGACTGTAGTTTGTTAGTGTTGACGTAGGAACTAATAAGACAATGACTGTAGTTTGTTAGTGTTGACGTAGGAACTAATCAGACAATGACAGTAGTGTGTTAGTGTTGAAGTAGGAACTAATCAGAAAATGACTAGTTTGTTAGTGTTGAAGTAGGAACTAATCAGACAATGACTGTAGTTTGTTAGTGTTGACGTAGGAACTAATCAGACAATGACTGTAGTTTGTTAGTGTTGACGTAGAAACTAATCAGGCAATAACTGTAGCGTGTTAGTGTTGAAATAGGAAATAATCAGGCAATGACTGTACGTAATGTGTTAGTGTTGAAGTAGGAAATGGTAATAATAATAATAATAATAATAATAATAATAATAATAATAATAATAATAATAATAAATTGCATTTATACAGCGCATTTTTCATTAAAATAACAACTCCATGCGCTTACACACATCATTCTTATGCATCATCACAACATTCGCACTACATCATAACCAGCATCATTCAGAAAGTATTATTACTTTTCTTACTATTTATACAGAAAACAACTTGTGGAACAAGTGCGTTTTTAAGCATTTCTTGAAAGTAACAAGGTCTGTGCAGTGTCTTAAACCAGCAGGCAGCACATTCGAAATCTTAAGGGTGCTTGAAAACTAAAAGACTGCTTGCCATTTGTTTTAGGCCGACGTTTTTCATCTGATGAGCTCAAAGAACGAGTTGTAGTATAGGTAGTGAGTACTTCAGACAGATATGGTGGAAGTGGTGGAAAGCTAAGACAGCAATTTTGTATTCAATGCGGAACTTGACAGGGAGCCAGTGAAGCTCCTTTAAAAGAGGTTTGACGTGATCACGCTTCCGTTTTTTAAGCACAAACCGAGCAGCACAGCTCTGTACATGCTGCAGTCAGCTAACTTCATCAATGGGGAGACCAGCTAGAACTGAATTACAATAATCAAGCAATGACTGTAGTGTGTTAGTGTTGAAGTAGGAACTCATCAGGCAATGACTGTGGTGCGTTAATATTGAAGTAGGATTAACTAATCAGGCAATGACTGTGGTGCGTTAATATTGAAGTAGGAACTAATCAGGCAATGACTGTAGTGTGTTAGTGTTGAAGTAGGAACTAATCAGGCAGTGACTGTAGCATGTTAGTGTTGAAGTAGGAACTAATCAGGCAATGACTGTAGCATGTTAGTGTTGAAGTAGAAATTAATCAGGCAATGACTGTAGTGTGTTAGTGCTGATGTAGGAATTAATCAGGCAATGACTGTAGTGTGTTAGTGATGAAGTAGGAACTAATCAGGCAATGACTGTAGCATGTTAGTGTTGAAGTAGGAATTAATCAGGCAATGACTGTAGTGTGTTAATGATGAAGTAGGAACTAATCAGGCAATGACTGTAGCATGTTAGAGATGAAGTAGGAATTAATCAGGCAATGACTGTAGCTTGTTAGTGTTGAAGTAGGAATTAATCAGGCAATGACTGTAGTGTGTTAGTGTCGAAGTAGGAATGAATCATGCAATGACTGTAATGTGTTAGTGATGAAGTAGGAACTAATCAGACAATGACTGTAATGTTTTAGTGATGAAGTAGGAACTAATCAGGCAATGACTGTAATGTTTTAGTGATGAAGTAGGAACTAATCAGGCAATGACTGTAGTGTGTTAGTGATGAAGTAGGAACTAATCAGGCAATGACTGGTGTGTTAGTGATGAAGTAGGAACTAATCAGGCAATGACTGTAGTGTGTTAGTGATGAAGTAGGAACTAATGAAGCATTGACTGTAGTGTGTTAGTGATGAAGTAGGAACTAATCAGGCAAGGACTGTAGTGTGTTAGTGATGAAGTTGGAACTAATCAGGCAATTCCACACTCCATTCACCACCCTTTATCTATATCTGTGAACACTTTATAGTCAGTGTTTATTGTAAGTTTTGTTTGTATCTATATCTGTGAACACTTTATAGTCAGTGTTTATTTTAAGTTTTATTTTTATCTATATCTATGAACACTTTATAGTCAGTGTTTATTGTAAGTTTTGTTTTTATCTATATCTGTGAACACTTTATAGTCAGTGTTTATTGTAAGTTTTGTTTTTATCTATATCTGTGAACACTTTATAGTCTGTGTTTATTGTAAGTTTTGTTTTTATCTATATCTGTGAACACTTTATAGTCTGTGTTTATTGTATGTCCTGTTTTTATCTATATCTGGAAACACTTTATAGTCAGTGTTTATTGTATGTCTTGTTTTTATCTATATCTGTGAACACTTTATAGTCAGTGTTTATTGTAAGTCTAGTTTTTATCTATATCTGTGAACACTTTATAGTCTGTGTTTATTGTATGTCCTCTTTTTCTCTATATCTGTGAACACGTTATTGTCAGTGTTTATTGTATGTCTTGTTTTTATCTATATCTGTGAACACGTTATAGTCAGTGTTTATTGTAAGTCTGTTTTTATCTATGTCTGTGAACATGTTATAGTCTGTGTTTATTGTATGTCCTGTTTTTATCTATATCTGTGAACACGTTATAGTCAGTGTTTATTGTAAGTCTGGTTTTTATCTATATCTGTGAACACTTTATAGTCAGTGTTTATTGTAAGCCTGGTTTTTATCTATATTTGTGAACACGTTATAGTCAGTGTTTATTGTAAGTCTGTTTTTTACAGATTCCAGCTGCATGCGCTACTCAAGTGCTTGCTGTCAACTCCACTACACCACAGTCATCATCAGTCAAGTTCTCTTCTGCTTCAGTCACTCCCCACAGAGAGACTGGAGAGCAAAAGAAATATGTGTGTGATGTTTGTAATAAAGTATTTTCTCAGGCTGGCAATATGAGGAGGCATAAGCTTATACATACAGGAGAGAAGAATCATGTGTGTGATGTTTGTAATAAAGCTTTCACACAGGCTGGCAGTTTGAAGGTACATATGCTTATACATGCAGGAGAGAAGAATCGTGTGTGTGTGTGTGATGTTTGTAATAAAACTTTCATGCAGGCAAGTGGTTTGAAGGTACATAAACGTATACATACAGGAGAGAAAAATTATGTGTGTGACGTTTGTAATAAATCTTTTACTCGGTCTGGGTGTTTGAAGACACATAAGTTTTTACATACAGGAGAGAAAAATCATGTGTGTGATGTTTGTAATAAAGCTTTCACTCAGGCTAGTAATTTGAATGCACATAAACGTATACATACAGGGGAGAAAAATCATGTGTGTGATGTCTGTAATAAAGCTTTCACTCAGGCTAGTAATTTGAAGAAACATATGTTGTTACATACAGGAGAGAAAAATCATGTGTGTGATTTTTGTAATCAAGCTTTCACTCAGTCTGGCAGTTTGAAGGTACAGAAGCTTATACATACAGAAGGGACAAACCATGTGTGTGATGTTTGTATCACAGCTTTCGCTCGGGCTGTCAGTTTGAAGGACCATAAAATGTTACATACAGGAGAGAAAAATCATGTGTGTGATGTTTGTAATAAAGAATTTGACGAGGATAGTGTTTTGAGGAGGCATAAACTTTCACATACAGGAGAGAAGAATCATGTCTAGATATATTGTCATACCATCAAAGATTCTTATACATTGCCTGTAATTGAAGACTTGCTGCAGACACTTTGGAGGCAACATTCTTCCTAACTGTAGATGTATTTAAGGCCTAATATCAAGTAGACCAAAATGGAGAAACAAATCTCTGTATTCACAACACCATTCGGATTGTTCCAATTCTAGTGCTTGGTCATGGATCTGAAAAATAGCCCTCACACCTTCCAGAGACTGATGGAATGCGTCTTCTCAGACATGAAACTAGTGGAAAGTTTTTTTAGTTGACATCCTTATCCACGGACAAACGTGAGAAGCACTTGAAAACTGCCCTATCAAGGCATTGGAACGTCTTCGTAAATACTGGCTAAAATTAGATCCAGAGTAGCGTGTATTTGTAACGGCTGCAGTTAAACAGCTAGAAGCCTGATCCACAGAATACCAAGATGCTCAGCACTTAGCCTGTACCTCAGACAGTGAAAGATGTAAAGCCAGTCATCGCTTTCGCTGGATACTACAGAAGATTTGTTCCAAACTTTGCATAGATGGCAAGCCTGCTAAATGCTTTGACCTTAGGATGCATCCCAGAACCAAAGAGAAAGAAAGGGGGAAAGAAAGAGTCCCTCACATTGAACTCAGATATTTCTCAACAATTAACGCTGTCTTCCTACATAGAAAATAGTCCTGAAATATTAGGAAATGTACAATTGTTATTTGGAAACAAAGATCAAAATTTTATATTGTATTCATGTTTAGGTAAATAGAAATTAGAACACATTGTATATTGTATGATTTAAAAGGTTATTGTGGTGTGTAGTTTGGAAACAATAGATTTAAACTTGATATTGTATTGGGCCTAATGTTTATGTAAATAGGAATTAGAACACATTGTATATTATATGATTTAAAATGTTATTATAGAGTGTAGTTTGGAAACAGAAAATTTAAACATTATATTGTATTGTATAGTTTTATTTCCGTCTTTCAATAGCGATTTCCCTGCCTTTAAACCACCTGTGCGAGTGATGGATGTGTATTTGTTGTGTGAGGGTGGATGAGACAGCTAGGTGAGCGTGTATGTTGGTACATATCGCGTGCTTTGAGCCTGATTGGTTTGGGGAACATATATAGTATCCAGTATTATTATCATTGTTATGAATGTTTAGGTAAATAGAAATTACAACACATTGTATATTGTATGATTTTAATGGTTATTATGGTGTGTGTTTTGGAAACAGTAGATTTTAGTATTTTATTAATGTTGAGATAAACACATTGTATATTGTACGATGAAAAGTTCGTTATGGTGTTTAACTTCACGAATTAAGTCCTCATTAAGTGTATACATTTTTGGGGTTTCAACCTTGCCTTTGTTTTTCAAAGCATATAAATTTGGAGTAGGTTCTAGTACTTTCTTTTGCACTCCAATCTCAACTGGTGGAAAGGCTTTAAGTAGTTGCTGTAAAGCACTTGACAAAAACATGACAAGACTTAATCCAGTGCTTGCGTTTTGTTAATGTCATTGAAGTCGGGGAATTTTAGGACGTTTTGTGTGGAGTAATTTTAGGATGTTTTGTGTGGAGTAATTTTAGGACGTCTTGTGTGAATTAATTTTAGGATGCTTTGCATTGCATGATTTGATCGTTTATAAATAGGTACGTGAATAAATAAGCATTAGATTCTTATTGTCCTGAATTGTGTTAAAGTTTTATATTTTATTTTACCATCTGATTCACTTAATCCTATCTACCTTTACATTGTTTGTTACATTGTGGCCATGTGTGATGACATCCCGGAGAAGGGGATTAAGATTTATGGAGGATGAGGCTTGTATTTATCTCAGTCAGTCGTTCTTAGGCGATGTGATCTGCAAGGGCATCTGACATGATGCGCTCTAGGAAGATGTTGAAGAGTGTTGTAGAGTAGGCATCCTTGACGCACACCGTTTTTTGTTCTGAACCAGTTTCTGATGGTGCTGTTATGGAGGACTGCACTGGTAGCATTGTCATACAGGCTTTTGATGACTTCAATAATTTTAGGGCTGATGTTGTACACTCTTATGGTTGCCCACAGAGCTGCATGCCAGACTCGGCCTGAAGTGGGCTAAGTTAAATTCTTTAATAGCGTTGCGTGTGATACTATCGGGAGCGACTTTCTCACGTAGACTACTTTTTGCAGACATTCCTTTAGATGGCTGTCAACATAACACGTGGTTCTGGTCAATACACATGTACTATCTGTATATCTCTAAGCTATTACATCTTTGTGGTCAATAGTCCTGTCATCACAATGTGTTATCGGTAGGCATATTTGTAATCCATCAGTGTAGAGAGATAGGGTTACAGTGTTGAAGTCATCAAAAGCCTGTATGATAGGGTTACAGTGTTGAAGTCTTCAAAAGCCTGTATGACAAGGCCACCAGTGCAGTCCTCCACAACAGCGCCATTGGGAACTGGTTCAGAACAACAATCGGTGCGCGTCAAGGAATCCTACTCTCTCCAACATCTTCCTAGTGCGAATCATGTCAGATGCCCTTGCACATCACGAAGGCACAGTCAGCATAGGGGGAAGAGCAATCTCCAACCTTCGTTTTGCGGATGACATTGATGGATTGACGGGAGAGGAACAAGAACTTGAACAGCTGGTACAGAGGCTTGACACCAACTCCAGAATCTATGGAATTGAAATATGTATAAAGGACAAAATTATGACCAACAACACCAATGTTATCAACATGGGCATCAAAGTCCCTGGCCCATCCCTCAACACAATGCATTGCTTCAAATATTGTGTTTAGGAGAGAGAGAGAGAGAGAGAAAGAGAGAGAGAGAGAGAGAGAGGGGGGGGGTGTTGAAATAAGGTTTTTCGATTAGTATGCTGTAGGTGAAATGGATTATTGTGAATTCTTAATATATATGAATTTAACATCTGAATATTGTGTATGGTGATGATGTCCATTTATAACGCGCATCTCCATCCATTTTTGAATGCACAGTGCTCAATATGGAAAAATAAAGAATAACAAAAACGACAGGAAAGATAAATTCTGGTGTGTGTGAGTATTATTAATGTATATACATTTAAAATGTAATTCTTCGCTTGCTGTAATAAAGATTGTGTTGTATTGTATCACGGAAAAAAAGAGAATAAGGTCGCGGGAAGACATGTTGAATGGAGCTCGGGAGAAGCATCCACTCCTTCCACCTTGTGCTTGTAGAAAGAAATGTTATGAAACACTTAACGAACAAGACAGAAATCGCGTACACTCTGAATACTGGAGTCTGGACCACACAAGTGGGACATTTATTTATTACAATTGAAAAAGAAGAAAAACTTGAATACAAAATATTATTATTAGTCAATGATTTTATTCGATTCAGCCAATAATAATGATTGCCTGAGTACTGTAAGTTTCTGCAGGAACACGTTACAATCAAACCTAGTGAAATAAAGTATTCCCGTGTTCAATCAGTTGCATTGTCATTGTTTGGTTGGTTGGTTTCTTTCTTCAATTCCTTTCTTCATTTTCTTTCTTTCATTATAAATTTTAATATTCTTTTACTTTGCACCCAGCGGCTTCTGTTTAATATTACTTTCTATGCATACTCCTATTAGCGCTTCTGCTGCCCATTCTTTTCCGTTTCTCTTTTCACATATACACAGGCACACATATACACACGCACACATATACACAGGCACACATATACACACGCACACATATACACACGCACACATATACACACGCACACATATACACACGCACACATATACACACGCACACATATACACACGCACACATATACACACGCACACATATACACACGCACACATATACACACGCACACATATACACACGCACACATATACACACGCACACATATACACAAACAGAGGACAAAGCCCGTCCAGTGTTGTGAGAAACAAGTAAGTCACAAGATCTCATTATTGTGCATTATTTTTTTCAAAAATACGCGTTGTCAAATAAGTAAATAGCTATCACATACAATATTAAAAGCAACTTATACATACAATATATATTTTTTGTTAAGGTAAAAATTTTAAAAAATGATTTTTAAATGTAAACAATGTATCTTTTTTTTTTTAATATTATGTCACCACGATGACGTCACTCGATATACCATAGTTTCGTTTGATGCTGAACAGAAGGCATATGTACACTTTATTTACATTAGAAGTGCAAACGAAAAACAAACAACAACAAACAAGTATTATTTAATTTAACAAAACAAAAAAGTCCCCATGATTACGTCAATTGATTTCCTAAGTTTGGTTTTTATCTTGAAAGCACAGTAAAGTTTAAGTGCATACCAAACTTGAATCAAATCTCTCCAGTAGTTTGGAAGAAAATATGATTATTTTTTAAAATGACACAAACACGATGAAATCACCCGATATGCATATTGTTTTGGGGGTCATCGGGCAATGTTCACTATTTCCTAACTAAATACCAAGTTTCAAAGAAATTCGTCCATTGGTTTCGGAAAAAAAAGTGCGCGAATGTCTCCTCCGGTCAGAAGCAAGACACCGCTGGACGGACAGACAAAGCCCAAAATAATAGTTCCTGTGGTTTTCAGCTTGGGAACTGACACCAAAGTAATAGTTCCTGTGGTTTTCAGCTTGGGAACTGACACCAAAGTAATAGTTCCTGTGGTTTTCAGCTTGGGAACTGACACCAAAGTAATAGTTCCTGTGGTTTTCAGCTTAGGAACTGACACCAAAATAATAGTTCCTGTGGTTTTCAGCTTGGGAACTGACACCAAAGTAATAGTTCCAGTGGTTTTCAGCTTGGGAACTGACACCAAAGACTATAAAACTAAACAGATTTGTAGATTAGATTTAGATTGTATTCAAGCTTGTTCAGAGTTATAACGAAATAATTTGACAGAATAAAGCCCATTAATTTTTTAATTAGTTCTATCTATCATATCTTCCTTAGAAGACTTCTTGGCATTTCCTATACCCAGCACATCACCAACGACGAAGTCCGACAGACCATCACACAAGCCATTGGCAAGGCACAGTGCAAGGAGGTAGAAGAAGAGGGAGACCGAAAAAGACGTGGGAGGACAACATTCGAGAATGAACTGGTTTGACAATGAGCGAAACCATCGGGGTTGCTGAGGACATGGAAAGATGGAGTACGCTGGTTAAACGATCATCTGTGGTGGTCGTAGAGTTACGGGATAGGATGGGATCTTCCTTTCAAATAAGTTGGCAAACAAAAGCAAGTCCACTCACTTCGATTTGTATTATTTTTTAACAATGCTTTTTTATATAATAATTTGGCAGAACAGAGTAAGTCTCACTGTTCTGCCAATTTATTTAACAATGTTTCATTTAAAGAAAAATATGGCAGAATGAATTATGTCCATAAAATTCATCAAAAACAGAAAACCACGCAAACAAATACTGGAAACAACCATGAGCAAATGTAGTTTGATGTTCTGGATCTGTTTACTACACAAAACAGCAGAATGTAATTGTATAATCTGAAAAATCTATCAAAACACAAAAAGGTCGATTTTCTCCAAACGTCCAATCTATTTTTCCGCCGAATCGTCCATATGATTTCTGATGAAAGTTCCCGTCGAAAGCGCATTGGATATTAGCCGCGCTAAAATAAACTTTTTTTGGGTATGTTTTTGTATTATTTTGTATACGGAAGCACGTTTCGTTTCACTTGGCTAAATATTTGAGAAAAACCGCATCTATTAAAAGAAAAAAGGAGAAGCCAACTCTCGCATGATGTGTCGCTCGTGACTTGGCGGCCTTTAGCATTCTTCTCACTCAGTTGTATTGCGTCTGTTCAACAGCTTCAGTACGACAATCGCTGATTTTTAGGACTGTATACAGTAAGTATCTAACATTTTAGTTTGTTTTTTTTTTCAATCTTCTATCGCTGATAATGATGGTTTCATGATATATCTTTCGATCGAGTCACAGTAAACTGGTTATTTCTGCGCCAACGCTGCCTTTGTAATTGTAATTGCCCAGCTTGAGAGGAATGAAGTTGTGTGGCATTGTGTTGTGCTGTATTGTGTTGTATTGTATGGTATTGTATTGTTGGGATGTACATTTTGTATTGTAGCTTTCTGCGGAGAAACTATTATCTGTGATATACCGAGGCAGTTTACTTTTTATGACATTCACCTCTAGTTTATTGTATGTATTTAACCGTATATTTTATTATTTATTTGTTTTATTTATTATTTATTGATTGGATTACTTCTCATGTGTATGTAATATTTTTAATTCTTGTGTATTCTGCTAATTGCACTGATGCTGCCATTGTAATTGCTCAGTTTAAGATGACTAAAGTTGTGTTGTATTGTATTGTTGTGTTTGCTGCATGTGTTAGTCATTTGATCGCCTGATATTGACAATGTGTGTAGTTGATTTCTTTGCATACTCTAGTCAATATGTTCTGTGATGCCTAACCTAGCCATCTGTTAGTGTCTATGAATGTTTGTGTTTGCTGCAAGTGTTAGTTATTTGATCACCTGATATTGACAATTTGTGTGCATTATGTGTGTGATGCCTAACATAGTCTTTCAAGTCCTAGTAGTCCTAGTCATTTTTGTTTTACTATATATCTTTCTGTTTATCTGTTATTGTTGGGTATGCTTGTGCGAGTGTGTGTGGTTGTGCATACATGTGTGTATTTGTGTATGTAGGTATGTGTGCGTGTGTGTAAGTGAGAGAGAGAAAGATGTTAAATCTAAAACAATTTGTGTGTGTGCAGTTGATTCCTTAGGAGTTTGATAGCATTGTTTCTGTTTGTATAAGTTATGGATGTGTGTATGCGTTCCAGATGGTTGAAAGAATTTCTAATGTTAAACAGATTCATTATTGTCTTCCTTGCTGTACTTCTGCATGCCATTTGTCAAATTAATTAACTGTTTTAATTCTAATTTTGGAAAAAATATTTTGGGATAAGAGTTGTCAAAAATAAATGTTGCAGGCTCTAAACACCATTAAACCATTGTTTTTGTTGCCTAATTATGTGTGAGTATGAGTGTGTTTGATGTCTATGTTGTGATTACTTTCGCAGGCACATAAACATGTCTTATCAGCTAATAGTACATACTCTCACAAACATGGAAATTTGCATAACACCGGTACAGGTCACATTCTTCAACAGTATCTTGCGGCAATCAGATTTTGGACACTACATCCCTTATCAGCCAATATAGTCTCTGGGTTCTCACTTTTGTGGCAGATCAGATTTTTCCACGATCTGTTGAACCTCCATTCGTGTGTAACTTATACATGTATGCTAAATGTGGCCCTCTGTGCACTTGGATTGGAAGGTTTTTCTACTGGTATCTCTGTACCATTTAAAAAAACAAAATGCAGAAAACACTTTCAGTGCGTAAATAAGTCAAACAATTTACCGCAGGCCCTAACAGTCCTGTATAGTAATGCAGGAGAGATTTATCAAACTCTCTGGAGCTTAGACAAACAGAAAAAACAGGTCAGCTCCAAGCATCTTTGACTTCGGAAATTTATTACCTATGCTCCTAGCCATGTAGCAATGTATAAATGGCACCGCCGAAACGTCCAGCCATCTAGCAATGTATAAAAATAGAGTACCGCCGAAACGTCCAGACATGTTAAAATGTATAAAATATAGTACCGCCGAAATGTCCAGACATGTGGCAGTTTATAAAATATAGTACTGCCGAAAGATTCAGTCATCTAGCAATGTATAAAATAGAGTACCGCCAAATTGTCCAGACATGTTACAATGTATAAAATATAGTACCGCCGAAATGTCCAGACATGTGACAATTTATAAAATATAGTACCGCCGAAACATCCAGTCAACTAGCAATGTATAAAATAGAGTAGGCCTACCGCCGAAATGTCCAGACATGTTACAATGTATAAAATATAGTACCGCCGAAACATCCAGTCATCTAGCAATGTATAAAATAGAGTACCGCCGAAACGTCCAGACATATAATAATGTATAAAATATAGTACCGCCGAAACGTCCAGACATGTTAAAATATAGCCTAGTACCGCCGAAACATCCAGCCATATAACAATGTATAAAATAGAGTACCGTCCGAAACGTCTAGCCTTCCATCAATGTATAAAATATATAGTAGTACCGCCGAAACGTCCAGCTATATAGCAATGTATAAAAAAATATATGATCTATGCTCCTAGCCATGTAGCAATGTATAAATTACGGCACCGCCGAAACGTCCAGCCATCTAGCAATGTATAAAAATATAGTACCGCCGAAACGTCCAGACATGTTACAATGTATAAAATATAGTACCGCCGAAATGTCCAGACATGTTACAATGTATAAAATATAGTACCGCCGAAATGTCCAGACATGTGACAATTTATAAAATATAGTACCGCCGAAACATCCAGTCAACTAGCAATGTATAAAATAGAGTAGGCCTACCGCCGAGATGTCCAGACATGTGACAATTTATAAAATATAGTACCGCCGAAACATATCCAGTCAACTAGCAATGTATAAAATAGAGTACCGCCGAAACGTCCAGACATGTTACAATGTATAAAATAAAGTACCGCCGAAACATCCAGTCATCTAGCAATGTATAAAATAGAGTACCGCCGAAACGTCCAGACATATAATAATGTATAAAATATAGTACCGCCGAAACGTCCAGACATGTTACAATGTATAAAATATAGTACCGCCGAAACATCCAGTCATCTATATAGCAATGTATAAAATAGAGTACCGCCGAAACGTCCAGACTTGTTACAATGTATAAAATATAGTACCGCCGAAACGTCCAAACATGTGACAATTTGTAAAATATAGTACCGCCGAAACATCCAGTCAACTAGCAATGTATAAAATAGAGTACCGCCGAAACGTCCAGACATGTTACAATGTATAAATTATAGTACCGCCGAAACATCCAGTCATTTAGCAATGTATAAAATATAGTACCGCCGAAACGTCCAGACATATAATAATGTATAAAATATAGTACCGCCGAAACGTCCAGACATGTTACAATGTATAAAATATAGCCTAGTACCGCCGAAACATCCAGCCATATAACAATGTATAAAATAGAGTACCGTCCGAAACGTCTAGCCTTCCATCAATGTATAAAATATATAGTAGTACCGCCGAAACGTCCAGCTATATAGCAATGTATAAAAAAAATATGTGACCTATGCTCCTACCCATGTATAAATTACGGCACCGCCGAAACGTCCAGCCATCTAGCAATGTATAAAAATATAGTACCGCCGAAACGTCCAGATATGTTACAATGTATAAAATATAGTACCGCCGAAACATCCAGCCTTTCAGCAATGTATAAAATATATATAGTACCGCCGAAACGTCCATCTATATAGCAATGTATAAAATACAGCGCCGCCGAAACGACTATCCATGTACAATAATTATGTGTATTACCCACACTTACTGTGTATCATTTATAGTACACGTTATAACTTTTATATTTACAAAAATCTCGACCAACGTTCTCTATTATTAAATACAAGAGGCAAAAATTTACCCAGCTTATGAAAATATTTTCTAGGCAAAAATTTACCCAGCTTATGAAAATATTTTCTGCAGTAGAAACGGACACTCCGCACACACGGGACAAAGGCAGATAATCGTATCTTGCCACAGTTCAGTTCAGTGGATAGATTTACGTCCCCGGACACAGTGCGTATAGGGGACAATCTTGCCGACATCAATAAGAATTGATTGCGTAACCATTGGAACTTAAAACAGTAATAACACTTATTTATAAATAAGCCTAAAGACGGCACCGCCGAATGGTCCAGACTAGCGCCGAACCGTCCCGCCGCCGAAACGTCCACCGCCGAAACGTCCAGGGTGTGACGCCGAATCGTCCCGCCGCCGAAACGTCCATAATTCTTCTGGACTTGCTTTACTTTGCCATCGTACGGCAGAACGTCAGCGAAGAAAATTATGACGACATGTAGAGTTTTTCATAGCAAACTTCCGGCGTCAAGTATGACGTCTCCTGTTCATGTTGGTTTTGTGTAGTTGCTTTGCAGGTTGAGTGCTTATATTGATCTGTTATGGAGGACGAAGACAGTCCAGTGCTGTCTGAAGTGAAGCTGGAGATTGACATTGCTGAGGAACCAGTGGTAGACTGGATGAGATTGCAAGCGTGGCATGCGCAAGGTGAGTTGGCTCCGCTACTGAAGAGTTCCCTGAACATGAAAACTGACAGTTTACAACTACAGCCAGTACAGGACAGTTAAGATCAACGTCGTGGTATCAGCATCGTGGTATATGTACAGAATAAGTTAATTTACAGTCAGAGAATGAAAGCTTTTTCATTCTCCTGTTACCGTCATGTGAATTGGATGACTCATCATTTAGTTTTTCTTTGTTCAAAATGTATTTTACTACAATGTAAATTGCTTTTGTTCGTTTGAGATGCCACAAATTGGTGGCAAATGGTAACATCAGCGCTTCTTAAAATGTGTCATTCACAGAAAATGATTAGGATAAGGGTTAGATTAGCACACCCACACCCTAACACTATTTTTTTTCCCTTACCCTTTTTTTGTGACTGTGCAGTGAATGCTGGATGTTGACTGTGCAGTGAATGAGTACAGGGTGCTGATCCTAACTATGGCAAAGTTGTTTCTGCATGATTGTTTTCATTGGAAATCATGGTATATATACTAGTACTTTGTTCATCTTTGATTGCACTTTGGAGGTTAATTTACTGTGTCACCTGTTATATTTAGGTGAGAGGAAAATATATACATTCTTATGTGATGGATTTTCAGTTCATCACAATGCTTGCTGTCAGGAAATGTTCACATGAAAGCTGTTGTTTTGTTTAGAAATTGCAGGAAGAGAAAGCCATCATGTTTCTCATAGCAGCAGTGAACAGATTGTCAGAAGTACCACTACTTTGACTGGCAGTGAGTTCAACATAAAGGAAGAATCAGAAAGCAAGACAGCACCTGACAGTGACATGATGGAGCTACATATCCCACTAGTGTGTAAAGTGAAGATAGAACCTGACCATGACACTGAGGAATATGGTAAATGTGTTAGTGTATTATCGTAATGATTGTCATGTTGTTGTTTTTTTCTTAACTTTTTTTAAAAACCATATTGTGATTGTACCTGATATGCTAGCCAGTTTTGCTTCTCTAGACCTCACTTAAGTATAGACCAGGCTGTGGACTCAACTTGTTTTATGTGCCAGTGAAACAAAAAAATCTATTCCAGAAGGCACTGCCATTATGTGTTTGCTGATTTCTTTGTTACAGAAAGCAGTGGGCCATGGGACACGAAAACAGTGTGGGTGAAGACAGAGCTAGAGAGTTACATTGATATACATTCAGTGGAGCCTGAGGTAATAATTGAACTTGATGTCTTTTGAGCAAATCAACACATTAACTGTGTGGCACAGTAATCCAAATGTACTGATAGTTGTTGTAAAGTAATATATATGCTCATTATTTATTCCAGGAGCCACATGACTCAGAGTTGTGTAAAGTGAAGACAGAGCCTGACAGTGATACAGAGGGATACAGTAAGTGTATTAATGTTTTATATAAATTTAGAAATAATTGTCACAATGTTATCTATATTGTATTTGTGGCTTTGCTGCTGTTCTGTTTCAACTATCTCAACCTAAAGTGTAGAATTGGCTCTGAGCTATGTTACATGCTTATGTGCCAATGAACAAGGGTTCAGTTCTACTAGTGGCAGGAACATTTCTTATGGGTAGGAATTTTTCTGGTGTGAACCCCTTAGTAATTCAGGCTTGAGTGAATAAAATTTGCACTTTTGTTTTATGATAAAAAATTGAAAAGTAAATAAATAAATTGATGCTAAATGTGCCTTATTATTAAATGGGACTTAGAGTGGTGACCTGTAAACAACATACACGCTCACATAATACAGGAGACTGAGAGACTGACTGAACGTGAGACTTTATTCATCTATCAAATGTATATAGAAAGTCCCCTTTGGGATGCACAAATATAGTAAATGTAAAATGTAGAAGATCTTTAAATGAATGACATGTAGAAACAAACAAACAAAAAAATAATGCACATAACACATAAAATAAAATAAAATAACTACTGTCCCATACCCCATACATACTTGCATTGTACACTCCTGCATACACCCCGACACACCATCCCAAACTGACACAATCATGCACAACATCAACCACAGGCGTACGACACACAACCCATGCACATAATCATCACATGCTAAGCCAAATCACAAAACAGGACTGTTTAGAAAATTAACACACACACACACACCCACATACACACACACACCAGACATATAAAGACCCACAATGCACAGTTTTCACAACAACTACTGTATTAAACACTGTATGTCTAGTATATGCTAGATCATAAACACACACGCAGTACACGCACACACTGGCACACTATTTGACACTCACTTAAATCACGCGTGCACACACACACACACAGGCAGGCAAACAAGCATTCTGGCTGACTAGCTAACTTTATCAGACTGATTAACTGATCATATTTCATAAAGTCAAGGAATAACGTTTGTAAGTCAAAGGGCGCTCGGCAGAAAGGACTGGGGGAACTTGTCAGTCCTCGCGCGGCAACTGATAAGCCTGATGGGTCTGGAGAAGGTCTGCACCAGCAGCTCGTAACACAGCGGATGGGTTGTGTCACACTGCTTTTGCCTCGAAGTGCGCCTGAAAGTTAAAGATAGGTCTGCCAATAAGCTTGCCGGCAGTCTTTGTGACCTTTGCCAGCCTGGCCTTGTCCTGCTCTTTTAGGCTGCCGAAGAAGCACATGCTGTTGTAGGTCATTACCGACTCCACCGCTGGCTCGTAGAAAAGCTCCAACACCCTGGAGCTCACATTAGAGGCATTCAGCCTCCTCATAAAGTAGAAGCGTTGGTTGGCCTTCTTGAGGAGCTGCAGAGCGTTGGGTACCAGTCAAACTTTTTATCGATGATGGAGCCCAAGTACTTTTACTGGTACACACCTCACCCCCAATGACCAGTGGGTCGAATGTCAAAGCACTCCTCCTGTAATCTCCTTTGTTTTAGAGACTTTGAGGAGGAGATTGTTGTTGTCACACCACCTGATGAGGTTTTCTACGGAGCAGCGGCACGAGCTCTCGCTCGTTGTGATAAGGCCATGTCTTCAGCGCTACAACGACAGTCGGCCATGTAGAGGGTGAAGAGTGCTGGTGATAGGATGCAGCCCTGAAAAAACCCTGTGTTGGTGTGAAGATATCCCGATGCCTTCATGGAGATGGACGACCTAATCACCAGGAGTTGTGGCCTTGCTGTGAGAAAGCTGCAGAGCAATCTGATGATCATGGGTGTTGGCGTCCATTTTCATCAGTTTCCTCATCATCAGGTGAGGCTGATTGGTGTTGAAAGCTGATGAAAAATCCACTAAAGGAATTCTGGCATGTGTCTTCTGCCTCTCTAGTTGCCTCAACACACAGTGGACTATGGTGATGATGGCCTCTCTAAGTTCCTCAACACACAGTGGGCTATGGTGATGATGGCCTCTCTAGGTGCCTCAACACAGAGTGGACTATGGTGATGATGGCCTCTTTAGGTGACTCAACACAGAGTGGACTATGGTGATGATGGCCTCTCTAGGTGACTCAACACAGAGTGGACTACAGTGATGATGACGTCTTCAGTGTTTCTGTTGAGCATGTAGGCGAACTGCATGGGGTCATAGAGTGTGTGCGTTTCCCAAGCAGCCGTTGAAGAACAAGGCACTTAAAGGAAATGGAGGTAAGAGAGACGGAGCGATAATCATTCATGGTTGTGGGATAGGGTTTTTTGGGGGCAGAGATAAAGTTGGAAGACTTCCAAAGGGGTGGGATGTGTCCAGTGTCCAACGACTCCTGGAACAGGATGGTGAACACTGGGGCAAAGGAGTCATGGCAATACTTGAGGACAGCTCCCGGAACGTCATCTGGGCCACAAGCACTCCAAGGGTTCACTGTCTAAAGCACCGACTCACCTCTTCCTCTGTCAGGACCTCCCTCCTGTCGTCTCTCACTCAGGTCAGCCAGAGTACTCCCTAGCTCAGACGAGAAGTCAGTGGTGTCAAAGCGTGCATGGAAGGTGTTCAGGTCGTTCGCCAACTTTTGCTGGTCCTCTACATTCAAGCCCTCTTGCACAGCTTATAGATAGTCATGGTCTGTAGGTTGCTTCACAGTTTCCTGAGATTGTTGGAGGTGAAGCTGTCTTCGACCTTGTCTCTGAACTCCCATTTGTTGTTCAGGATCACTCTTCTGACTTCCTTCTGCACCTTCTTCACGACATCTGGATTTTCCTCACTGAACGCCTACTTCCTCTTCATCAGGACGTCTGCTACCTCCTTTGTCATCCGAGGCTTGTTGTTTGGGTAGGTCTTCACCTCTATAGTTGGCACCAACATGTCGATACAGAACTGGTCATAGGAGATGATGACATCAACCTTTTCATCAAGCAACGACCTGTCCAACAGAGCGTCCGAGTCAGTGCACTCCTACCAATACAACAAACACATATTCATCTGTCAAACATGTGGTGTAAAGGAAAGTGGCAATTAGAAAACAGAAAGGAAATCAAATGTTAATTTTGGGAGATTTGTATTTTTTTATTTAAATTGACTGCATCCGACACCATTATTGACAGGTGGGAGGAAACTAATGTACCAGGAGAAAACACTGATGACCTAAAAAGTCTTGCATCTAAATCATAGACATTCATCCTCTGCAAGGTGACCTGAAAAGTCTTGGATCTAAGTAATAGACATTCATCCTCTGCAGGGTTTGTACTCTCGAATTTTGTCATAGAAAACCACAGTTCTAACCAACAGTGCTACTGCTATCACCCATCATAAATTTGCTGATTTCTTTGTTACAGAAAGCACTGACCCATTGGAAACAACGATGGTGTGGGTGAAGACCGAGCGATACATAGATTTACTTCCAATGGAGTCTGAGGTAATAATGGAACTTGACGTCTATTTTACAAATCTTTCACACACAGAACTATGTGGTACAGTAATCCAAGAATAAGAAAAAAAAAATAGTAATAATAATGGATGCTGTATACAGTGATACCTTTGGTTACGAACGCCTCAGGTCACGAACAATTCGGGTTACAAACAACACCTTTTAAATTTTTATGTCTCTCGTATGGAACAGTGCAAATTTCAAACTGCTTATTTTGGGAGCTGGTTAAGTAGTTGTCAACAGCATGACCACCACCTTCAACTCAGCAGTGCAAATTTCAAACTGCTTAGTTTGGGAGCTGGTTAAGTAGTTGTCAACAGCATGACCACCACCTTCAACTCATCAGGGACAGATGCTGCCACTGAGATCCTTCGCAAGCACTGCCCAAAGAAAATACTGTGGATCACACCTGAACCTTTGAGCCTGTGTGATAAATGAAGAAAGATGAAGAAAAAGAACACCTCACAGGGAGCTGATGCCTACCGAAAAATCAACAGTGACATCCGAAAAGGCATGCAAATGTGAACTGGATGGAAGATCAATGCCAAGAAATAGAGAACAGTCTGAACAAGAACAACAGCAAGAAGATTTACCAGACCGTGAAGCGGCTGACAAATGTTAAACAACCCAAGGTCTCCACGATCCAAAGCAAGTCTGGCATATGCCTTACAGAAGAACAAGAAGCCTTGGATAGATGGACAGAGTACTGCTCCGACCTTTAAAAACCACACACCAAACGGTGACTCCTCAGTTCTAGCATGTCCCCAGATCCATTAAGAGGAAGAAATCTTCCCAATTCTCAGAGAAGTTGAGGCAGCAGTGCAATCACTTAAGAAGGGGAAGTCAGCGGGAGTGGACAACATATCCGCGGAATTGCTTCAAGCTGGAGGAGAAGCGATGATTGACGCCCTCACCATTATCTGTAACAAGATCTGGTGGTCAAGATCAAGAGTGGGGATTGGTCTACATCATGGACCAAGTCACTTGCCATCACTCTTCCTAAAACGGGAAACCTTCAGGAGTGTGAAAATTACCGCACCATCAGCCTCATCAGACATCCCAGCAAGGTCCTCCTGAAAATAATACTCAACAGGTTTAAACCCCAAGCTGAACAAATCGTAGCTAAAGAACAAGCAGGATTCAGGGCAGGGTGAATTACCACTGCACAGATTTCTCCAACCTCCATTTTGCAGATGACATTGAT
Source organism: Oncomelania hupensis (assembly GCA_036898135.1). Taxonomy (NCBI): domain Eukaryota; kingdom Metazoa; phylum Mollusca; class Gastropoda; order Littorinimorpha; family Pomatiopsidae; genus Oncomelania; species Oncomelania hupensis. Next base: position 57,897,029 of record CM072522.1, read on the forward strand.
GGATTGGCTGGAGAGGAACAACAACAGCTGGTACAGAGGCTTGACACCACCTCCAGAGCCTATGGAATGAAAATAAGGGCAGAGAAGACCAAAGTGTGATAACCAACAACACCAGTGGCATCAACACGACATCAAAGTCCAAGGCCAATCCCTCAACACAGTGCATAGCTTCAAACATTTAGGAGCCATTGTATCAGACAATGGGTCGCAACAGGAAGTCCTCTCCAGGATCGCACAAACAACTGCTGCCTTGACAAGGTTGAAGCCCATTTGGAAATACAGGACCATCAGTCTACATTCCAAGGTGAGACTGCGCTTCATTGTCCTCTCCATCTTCCTAAACGCTTGCAAAACATGGTCCCTCTGGGCATCTCCTATACCCAGCACATCACCAACCCAGAAGTCCGACAGACCAACACACAAGCCATTGGGCAACACGATGACATGCTCACATGGTGAAGAAACGGAAACTCCGATGTTATGGCCACGTCACCAGAACATCAGGCCTTGCGAAAACCATCCTGCAAGGCACGATGCAAGGAAGCAGAAGAAGATGGAGACAGAAAAAGAGGTGGGAGGAAAACATTCGAGAATGGACTGGCTTGACACTGAGCGAAGCCATGAGAATTGCTGAGGAAAGAAAAAAATAGAGTACGCTGGTTAAATAATCATCTGTGGTTCCCAACGACCTTCGAGTTACGGGATAGGATAGGATAGAAAGGAATATTGGGTTATGAAGGACAAATTTCCCTTGATAGTTTCTTGATGCAGAAAGATTCCCAGTCGGCTGCCAAGAAACAGCGACAAGAAACTCGTGAAACTAATGATTCAGAATAGCAAAAAAGTGACAAATTTCCCATGACCGTTTTCTTGGTAAAAAATATAGATGAAATCTTTATTTTATTTTACATTGATTTTATTTGGTTGTTTTCTTTCTCTGTATGTAATACAAGAACACATATTCTTTCTCCGTATGTAATACAAGTACGCGTATTCTTTACCTTTTGTCAGGTAAATCCAGTTGTAAATAAAAAAGAATGATGCCTTCGTCTTGCAACGGATTGTCTCTGTTTCATTGCTTTAAATGTTTAGGATTACGAACGTTTCCAGAACTTGGTTCGTAACCCGAGGTACCACTGTAGGCGATGTTCCCCAAATCACCGATCAGTGCGGCGACCTGTACCAACATACACACCATGCTTCAACCAGTCTGGCACACACAACAAACACATCTATCCCTCAAACATGTGGCACACACAACTAACACATCTATCACTCCAACATGTGGCACACACAAACACATCTATCACTCAAACAAATGGTCATGTGGCACACACAACAAACACAGCTATCATTCAAACATGTGGGGTGAAGGTAGGAAGATCACTATTGAAAAAAGAGCTCTCAACGTCACTCGAACACGACCGTCCTCTGCGCCCAATGACTCGGGAACGACTATTCATGAGGATATTTGGGGGAAAATGCGGAAAGGGTCATCAGTCCATTAAAGGTTGGGTACTCTGTACATAGGGTGGATTGGGAATAAGGACACGAAGAAACTCTCCACCCGGACAACCGCAACACCCTTGTGTCCATCACACCCCTGCCGCTGGACAGAAACACAGACACAGGCCTACATTGCCACTATTAGATGTAGTGTCAACGAGTTATTCATATGGTTTATTTTTTCATAATCACGTTAAATTTTAGGTTTGAAATGCGAACCATAAAATAATGAATTCAAATGAACTAGATGATTGAAGCAATTACGATGAATGCAACAACTACCATTAATTCCACCACACTCTACCTCACCCCTCCTCTCTCTCTCTCTCTCTCTCTCTCTCTCTCTCTCTCTCTCTCTCTCTCTCTCTCTCTCTCTCTCTCTCTCTCTCTCTCTCTCTCTTACTCCATAATGAACACACCGAGACAAATATTCGATATTCACAAGGAATAAGAACTTTCCCTGGTGACTGGTTATTCCAACTATTTTTAGACATACATGTAACGTATACACAACAACCTGTTGATCCTATTCTGGGTACCATTTTTGGTCGCCACATCAAGGCAATGTTACTTGTTGAGATCTCAAAAAACATCTAAAGTCTAACTGCCGATACAATTATGGATTTTTGAACCGTATGAGAACATCTAATCAGATTCATACATAACGCCAACCAACTACATGTGCAAACCGAAAACTAATAACTTTATTTGCAACAGAAGAGTGATTAGATATAAAATAATTAATCCACATCATAGGCACCCGAAATTAATACAGGTCTGCGACACTCTGGTTATTATTGCAAATTAATATATCCTCGTGATTGTCAGGACTGAGGAAGCTTTATTTTAACTATTATCAAGAACCTCAGCACATTGTTGTTGTGATAATGGTATAATAATAATCGATTATATTAATACAAAAAATACTAAATATTAGTCATTGTTTATAGGGTCCAGCGGACTGCAAAGAGGCAAATCAGGACCACTTTGATGATGATGATGATGATGATGATGATGATGATGAAGATGATGATGATGATGAAGATGATGATGATGATGATGATGATGATAATGAACACTTAATAGTTAGTATTTTTTTGTAAATCTTGGTTTTCTTTTTCAGATTCCAAGTGCATGTGCTACACAACTGCTTACTTTCAACTCAACACCACAGTCATTATTGGTCAAGCTCTCTTCTGCCACAGTCACTCCCCAGAGTGAAGTCAGTCTTAAAGATCATGAATGTAGAAGAGAGACAAAGCAGCAACAGAAGACCAGAGAGCAAAAGAATCATGTGTGTGATGTTTGTAATAAAGCGTTCACTCGGGCTGGCGGTTTGAAGAAACATAAGCTTATACATACAGGAGAGAAGAATCATGTGTGTGATGTTTGTAATAAAGCTTTTACTTGGGCTGACCATTTGAATAGACATAAGCTTATACATACCAGAGAGAAGAATCATGTGTGTGATGTTTGTAATAAAGCATTTACTTGGGCTGACCATTTGAATAGACATAAGCTTATACATACCAGAGAGAAGAATCATGTGTGTGATGTTTGTAAGAAAGCTTTCACTCATGCTAGCTATTTGCAGGTACATAAGCTTATACATACAGGAGAGAAGAATCATGTGTGTGCTGTTTGTAATAAAGCTTTCACTCGGGCTGACCAGTTGAAGGTACATAAGCTTATACATACAGGAGAGAAGAATCATGTGTGTGATGTTTGTAATAAAGCTTTTACTTGGGCTGGCGATTTGAATAGACATAAGCTTATACATACCAGAGAGAAGAATCATGTGTGTGATGTTTGTAATAAAGCTTTCACTCAGGCTGGCAGTTTGAAGAAACATAAGCTTATACATACAGGAGAGAAGAGTCATGTGTGTGATGTTTGTAATAAAGCTTTCACTGAGGCTGACAGTTTGAAGAAACATAAGCTTATACATACAGGAGAGAAGAATCATGTGTGTGATGTTTGTAATAAAGCTTTCACTTTGGCTCACCATTTGAAGGTACATAAGCTTATACATACAGGAGAGAAGAATCATGTGTGTAATGTTTGTAATAAAGCTTTTACTCAGACTGGCAATTTGAAGGTACATAAGCTTATACATACAGGATAGAAGAATAATGTATGTAACATTTGTAATAATGATATCACTTTGGCTGGCAATTTGAATGTACATAGGTTTATACATGCATGAGAGAAAAGTTATTTGTGTGAGGTTTGTATTAAACCTTTTATTTCGGTTAGCAATTTGAAGAAGCACAAGTTGACACATTCTGGACACAAAAATTCATGTGTTTGACATTTGTAAGAAAATCTTTTCTTTCAGCTTGCCAGTTGAAGAGACATACACTTAAATGTTGTTTTTGTGTACAAGCGGTGTAATACAGCACTTTGTCGTTGTGTACAGGCTGTATAATGCAGCACTGTGTAGTTGTGTACAGGCTGTGTAATGCAGCCCTTTGTTGTTGTGTACAGGCTATGTAATTGTATGCTTCTAACAGCTAAAACAATACTTTGTGAACAAGGCTTAAAGATGTTTATAAAAATTTAAAATTGAACACTGTGCTGTTGTTTTATTTAAATTAAAATGTTACAGGTGAGACTTTGCTTGGTCGATTGTTTGTGGTTGGTATGTTTCACTGGCACTCACCCGCCCAGCAAATACACACTAACTTTCATCCAACCATCAAATATAAACTCACAAAATGGAAGTGAGAGTTTGTGTCTATTTTATTCAATCTTTGCTGTCTGTCGTCCGACTGACTCTCCTCTGGGGTGCCGGGGGTTTCAGTATAAATAGTATCCCCACTTTCTGGAAATTTAGTGCTTTAAATTCCCACTGTAGCTGTCTTTCTCATTTGCTCTTTCTCATTCCTGCTCTGTTCTATCAATCTGCTATACTGTCGTCTTCTTCGCTAGCCCAGTCTCCTACCTTTTTTCTTGAAAACTCTTCCGGGACAAGACTCCTTATTGGTGTATGAGGTCTGTTGGATCAGCTTGGGAATATTGGACGCTTTCTGCCAGGTGGTCACTAGGGCTTCCTATGATGTTATTATTTAGCAATGTAGGCATTTTATATGTACGTGTTTTGTTGATAATTTATAATGATGTTTGTATTCTATTTTGTTTTTGTAAACGGGGGTTTGATAAGTTGGGGTGAAGCCTCAGCCGTCCCCCTGCGTGGGATGACTTTATTGTAAAGTGACTGGCTGGTGGAGAGTATTCAGTTTTACCACTAGGGTTGTTTCAGCAAATCTTTTATGCGGATCAGGGGTTGTCCGGTCCTGATTTGGCTCGGAAGAGTCCGCTGGACCTAAAACAATAATCATGTAATGTAATGTAATGACTCTCCTCTTGTGCTGATGTTCAGTCTGACATTCAGTACCCAACCACCCAATGACTCCCACACATGGTTTGCATGTGCTGTCGCTCCATTCCACTTTCTCACACAGCTGTATAAACAGTCATTCATTCAGCAAACAAGCAACCAAAGCCTCAAATACAATATTGAACATTAACATACATGTAAAACGCATCAAGAACGACTCAAGTCCTATCCTATCCTATAACTCGAAGGACGTTGGGATACCACAGATGATCGTTTAACCAGCACACTCCATCTTTTTCTGTTCTCAGCAACCCTCATGACTTCATTCAGTGTCAAACCAGACCATTCTCGGATGTTGTCTTCCCACCTCTTTTTTTGTCTCCCTCTTTTCTGCCTCCTTGTAGCCTACCTTTCTTTGCAGGATGGTTTTTGCAAGACCTGATGATTTGGTGACGTGGCCATACCATCGGAGTTTCCTTTCTTCACCACTGTGAGCAGGTCATCGTGTTGTCCAATGGCTTGCGTGATGGTCTGTCGGACTTCGTTGTTGGTGATGTGCTGGGTATAGGAAATGCCCAGAAGTCTTCTGTAGCACCTCATCTCCATGCTTTGTATTCTTCGTGGTAGATCTGCTGTGAGAGTCCATGTTTCGCGAGCGTATAGGAAGATGGAGATGACAAGGGAGCGCAGCAGCCTTACCTTGGAATGCAGACTGATGGTCCTGTCTTTCCAAATGGGCTTCAACCCTATCAGGGCAGCAGTTGTTTGTTCGATCCTGAAGAGGACTTCCTGTCGGGACCCATTGGTTTATACAATGGCTCCTAAATATTTGAAGCTATGCAAGTATTAAAACTAAATTGCAATACTAAATGCAATAAATACTAATGCAAATGTATTTATTTAAACCCACGTCTAGTCTGTATGCACGCATTCTATCGCATGGAATTATGGACGTTTCGGCGGCGGAACGATTCGGTGTCACACTCTGGACGTTTCGGCGGTGGACGGTTCGGCGGCGGGTCGGTTCGGCGCTAGTCTGAACTATTCGGCGGTGCCGTCTATAGGCTTATTTATAAATAGGTGTTATCACTGTTTTAAGTTCCAATGGTTACGCAATCAATTCTTATTGATGTCGGCTAAACTGTGGCAAGATATTGATTATCTGCCTTTGTTCCGTATGTGCGGAGTATCCGTTTCTACTGCAGAAAATATTTTCATAAGCTGGGTAAATTTTTGCCTTTTGTATTTAATAATAGAGAACGTTGGTCGAGATTTTTGTAAATATAAAAGTTATAACGTGTACTATATATGATACACAGAAAAATAGCCTACGTGGCTATAGTCGTTTCGGCGGCGCTGTATTTTATACATACTGTATATAGCTGGGCGTTTCGGCGGTACTATATTTTATACATTGATGGAAGGTTGGATGTTTCGGCTGTACTATATTTTATACATGTTCACATGTCTGGACGTTTCGGCGGTACTATATTTTATACATTGTCACATGTCTGGACGTTTCGGCGGTGCCGTTATTTATACATGGCTAGGAGCATAGGTCATACATTTCCGAAGTCAAAGATGCCTCGAGCTGACCTTTTTTTTCTCTTTTGTTTGTCGATGCTCTAGAGTTTGATAAATCTCTCCTGCATTACTATACAGGACTGGAAAGCTACGGAAACTGTGACGCTATATTTCAAAGTTTAGGGCCTGCGGTGAATTGTTTGACTTATTTACGCACTGAAAGTGCATTTCGCAACGCAATCAATTCTTATGATGTTGGCTAAACTGTGGCAAGATATTGATTATCTGCCTTTGTCCCGTGAGTGTCCGTTTCTACTGCAGAACATATTTTCATAATCTGGGTCAATTTTTGCTCACGACAATGGGAGGGAGAGGGGGAGGAGGGGGGAGCTGAAGTTATTTTAAATGGTACAGAGATACCAGTAGAAAAACACTCCAATCCAAGTGCACAGAGGGCCACATTTAGCACGTACAAGAACAAAAACATTGTTAAAACGATAGTAGGATGCACACCAGGATTTATTTCCTATGTTTCTATGTTACACATGTATGGAGGTTCAACATCCGATCGACAGATCGTGGAAAGATCTGATCTGCCACAAAAGTGCGAACCCAGAGACTATATTGGCTGATAAGGGATGTAATGTCCAAGATCTGTTTGCCGCAAGATATTGTTGAAGAATGTGACCTGTACCGGTGTTATGCAAATGTTTCTGTGGAATAAAGATAGACTCGACTGTGAGAGTATGTACTATTAGCTGATAAGACATGTTTATGTGCCTGCAAAAGTAATCACAACATAGACATCAAACACATGCATACTCAAACAAGTAGGCAACAAAAACAATGGTTAATGGTGTCAACTCTTATTGAAAAATGATATTTTTCAAACACATAATTAAAACAGTTATTTATTTTGCTAAATGGCAGGCACAAGTACAGCAAATATTACTTGATGAAGGAAGATAATAATGAATCTGTTTAACGTTAGAAATTCTTTCAACCATATTGGAACGCATAAACACATCCATAACTTATACAAACTAACAGTGTCACGTCACCCGAGTGGGTTCCGTGAACGATCAGCTCCAACAGCGAGTGAAGAAATCGAACTAAAAAAAAAAAGAACTAACACAAATGCCAGATGAACATTCACACTGTTTTATTCAACAATCTAACGCAACAACCACAGGATAATGGGAAAACTAGACCACCCTCAACCCCTATCCGGACACACAACCCAACAATTAACAACAATTACCTCCCTTGTCTAATCTGAAACCCCTAGAACCTGTACATAAAATGCCCGTACAACAATATGTAACAATAACAACAAGCAACAATAAGCAAAAGAAGCTGCATATAAATACGATCACAAGCTGAGGATTTAAGTCAGCAAAACTTGGAAAAATCGATTATATTAAATTAACTGGTTTTATTAATCAATGTTCACTGTTTGTAGCGCTCTTGTCTTTTAGCTAATCTCAAAAAAACCTAGCAGTCAACACACAGATAATAAAATATACTGCACTAAGTACTGGAGTTGAAAGGCAGAAGTGGTTGAAGTACCAATAGTAGTGGCAACAGCCGACGACTCAGAGGAAGAAGTAGTAATGTAGTAGTAACATAGGCAGTATAGCAGTGTAGGAAGTAGATAAGTAGCACTATGCTAGCAGTTTGTGGTATCACCAGTAACATACCATGAAGACACATTATGCTAGCAGTTTGTGGTATCACCAGTTGTCACATACCATGAAGACACATTATGCTAGCAGTTTGTGGTATCACTATAGTTGACATTATGAATGTGATAACTTTTCACTCAAGTTGAGTACTTGAAGAAGCATAGATTGAAACATGCTGAAGAGAAAATATAATACATGCCATATTTCTTGGAATTCCACCTTCAAAATAAAACCCGGTAAGATGGCGCCGACCTATGGCGACACGGTGTTTGGATCGGTGTTTATACTGATGTTAAGATAAGATAAGATAAGATAAGATAAGATAGGGGTGTCGGATAGCGCAGTGGTTGGAGCACAAGCTACTGTGTCGCAAGTTAAGCATCGTCCAGTGCGGTTAGCACTTGGATGGGTGACCGCAAAACGTGAAGCGACAAATAACAACGCCCCCAGTTGACTCAACTGTGATTGAGTACCTACTCTCTTAAGGGTGGGGAAGGTAAAGCAGCGATGGAGAGAGATGGGCATCACCCTCATTACGCTGGCCCAAGATAAGTGTGATCTCCAACATCACGCTCCCCTACGGCCACAAGGCTATGGGACTACCTTTACCTTTTACCTTTTTTTAAAGATAAAATAAGACAACTGTATTATCTTTTACAATAAATTATATTGTAGTGTACAATTACAATCAACAAGGAATAAACATCACAATAATAAAGACAATGAGGATAAACTGTTACTCATTATTATAATTACACTTATGCATGCTAACATTAAACGACAGCAACTGTTAAATGAAATTATTTTGGACAAATAGGCCTACAAACACACACACAAGCACACACACACACACACACACATGTTTTTTGTGTGTTTGAGTGTAGAAAAAGTTGTGTGTGTGCAGGCGTACTTGAGTGAGGAACTTTTTCGCATTCGTGACTGTATGAACGGCAAGTACACTCCAAATTTGTTGATATTTATCGCCGATTTCGACATTCTTTCTCGCGCGATGAACGAAGCCATAGACTCCCAACCACTGATCTTATTTAGTTCAGTGAGTAGAGGTTACAGGAACAACTTCATAAACCGGCATTAGCAAACAAACAAAGGCCGTGGCTGCTCGTACGGTAGCAGGTCGTTTCGGCGGTAATTTTTTCGGCGACACCGCCGAAACATAGGTCTACCGCCGAAAGGGCCAGCCGCCGAAACGCCCAAAAAAATCACTCACACAATTACAAACATATAAAATAAATAATAACTAACTATGCTTATGCAATAAGCATTGACTTTTCAACGATCACTCAACCCTAACCCCTCCTCCCCACCGCCCCCCTCCTCCTCTTCTAAAAAAAACCCCACATGTTCCGACTACTACCGCAAACAGGAAGTAGCAGTTTTTACCACTGAACTAAATAGATAAGTGGTTTTTACGATCTTCCGCAGAGTCGTAGAGTCCGCAGATTCGTATCTAATCAAGAACTTAATCCCGAGTCAAGACCCAAAAACTTAAAAGTTCCAAAGCAGGTCTAGAACGAACTGCCGCCGAAACGACCAACGCCGAAACGACCACACGCCGAAACGACCAACTGCATCGCCGAAACGGCTCGTCGCCGAAACGACCTGTATTCGCTCGTACGGGACCGTACGACAAGAAAACATTCTATTCGTACGGCACCGTAACCCTAACGATTTTGACCAATAATTTAAGTCGTAGTCATGCCATTCACCCAAAGTATGCTGTATTTATCATTTTACAGAAGTTTGAATGTTAAAAACAAAAACAAAAAATCAATGCGCCACTCTAAAATAGCTCGCCTTTCGTTACCTTTCTAGTAAGTGTTTAAGTAAGCCTGGGCAAACAAAATATAAAAATAACTCTAACCCTAACCCTAACCCTAACAGTTTCACAAACGTAGTTTCCTTAAACTCTTTAACTTTTGCTAAAAATTCATCATCCTATCCTATCCTATCCTGTCCCGTAACCCGAAGGTCGTAGGGGCACCACAGATGATCGTTTAACCAGCATACTCCATCTTTCTCTGTCCTCAGCAGCCCTGATGGCTTCGCTCAGTGTCAAACCAGTCCATTCTCGAATGTTGTCCTCCCACCTCTTTTTCGGTCTCCCTCTTCTTCTACCTCCTTGCACTGTGCCTTGCAGAATAGTCTTTGCAAGGCCTGATGATCTGGTGACGTGGCCATACCACCGAAGTTTCCGTTTCTTCACCACTGTTAGCAGGTCATCGTGTTGTCCAATGGCTTGTGTGATGGTCTGTCGGACTTCGTCGTTGGTGATGTGTTGGGTATAGGAAATGCCCAGAAGTCTTCTGTAGCACCTCATCTCCATGCTTTGTATTCTTCGTTGGAGATCTGCTGTGAGGGTCCATGCTTCGCAAGCATATAGGAAGATGGAGCTGACAAGGGAGCGCAGCAGTCTTACTTTGGAATGTAGACTGATGGTCCTGTCTTTCCAAATGGGCTTCAACCTTGTCAGGGCAGCAGTTGTTTGTGCGATCCTGGAGAGGACTTCCTGTCGGGACCCATTGTCTGATACAATGGCTCCTAAATATTTGAAGCTATGCACTGTGTCGAGGGATTGGCCTTGGACTTTGATGTCCGTATTGATGCCATTGGTGTTGTTGGTCATCATTTTGGTCTTCTCTGCACTTATTTCCATTCCATAGGCTTTGGAGGTGGTGTCAAGCCTCTGTACCAGCTGTTCAAGTTCTTGTTCCTCTCCAGCCAATCCATCAATGTCATCTGCAAAACGAAGATTGGAGATTGCTCTACCCCCTATGCTGACTGTGCCTTCATGGTCTGCAAGAGCATCCGACATGATGCGCTCTAGGAAGATGTTGAAGAGTGTTGGAGAGAGTAGGCATCCTTGACGCACGCCGATTGTTGTTCTGAACCAATTCCCGATGGCTCTGTTGTGGAGGACTGCACTGGTAGCCTTGTCATACAGGCTTTTGATGACTTCAATAATTTTAGGGCTGATGTTGTACACTTTCATTGTTGCCCATAGAGCTGCATGCCAGACTCGGTCAAACGCCTTCTTGAAGTCTATGAACACATGATATAGATGTTGTTGGTGCTGTAGGTATTTCTCACAGATTATTCTGAGGTTGAAAATCTGCTCAGTGGTACTTCGCCCTGCCCTGAATCCTGCTTGTTCTTCAGCTTTGATTTGTTCAGCTTGGGGTTTCAACCTGTTGAGTATTATTTTCAGGAGGACCTTGCTGGGATGGCTGATGAGGCTGATGGTCCGGTAATTTTCACACTCCTGAAGGTTACCTTTTTTGGGAAGAAAAAATTCATCATAGCTACAGAAAGTTTCGCCGCGCTGAAAGCGCAGCGTGCTGTTGGCAGCCATTTTGACTTTTCTCACCAAGGCCCGTAACCGAGACTTCCCAAGTCCCGCAACAGAGATTTCCCGTACGAATAGAAGATTTTCTTGTCGTACGGTCCCGTACGAGCAGCCACTTCGACAAACAAAAGAAGCCCCCCTCCCCCCCCCCCCAAAAAAAAAAAAAAAGTACAAGCTTAAAAATGTAATTTAAATGTAAAAGTCTTGTCAAAATAAAAACACAAGTGTTCACAATTGTCATTTTAATCATTAGAGACATTCGAAACTAATTTAGTAAATGACAATCTGTCTTTGTAATCCTCCTCCTATCCCGAATTATTTTTTGAATAATATATAAATTGCTGTTTGTTCTATTCACCTTTGATATACAGAATTTTTCCAGGGTAAGCATTTATTATATTTATAATAAGTTTTTAAAAACTTATTTTTCGCGAGGTGTTTTTCTACTATAACGCAAGCGAAAAAATTTGTGACGGTATAGAGAGTTTTCCTTAGCAAACTGTCGGTATTACTTCCCCTGTTCAAGTTGAGGTTGTGCAGTTGTTTCACAACGTTGAGTGCTGCAGTGCTCTGTTATGGAGGACGAGGACGAGGACAGTCAAGTGCTGTCTGAGGTGAAGCTGGAGATTGACATTGCTGAGGAACCAGTGGTAGACTGGATGAGATTGCAAGCGTGGCATGCGCAAGGTGAGTTGGCTCCGGTGATGAAACATTCGTCATTGAACATTGAGATTGGCATTTTACAACTAGACTACAGCCAATACAGGACAGTTAAGATCAACATCGTGGTATCAACCTGTACAGAAAACTATAATTTCCACGCCAGTCAAAATGAAAGCTTTGTCATTCTCCTATTACTGTTATGTGAATTGAATGGCTCATCGTTTATTTTTTCTTTGTTTAAAATGTATTTTACTACAATGTAAATTGTTGGTTTTTTTTTCAGTTGAGATGTCTCAAAGTGGTGGCAAATGTTAACAACAGCGCTTTTTGAAGAATGGTGTCACAGAAACGTATTAAAATAAGTGTCAGGTTTAGCACACCCACATCCTAACACCAACAAAATAGTTTGTTTATTTCCTGACCTTTTGTGTGTGCTGTGTACAGTGAATGCTGGGTTCTGATCTTAACTATGGCAACGTAGTTTCTGCAGGATTTGTTTTAATTGGAAATAGTGAAATAGACCAGTTCTTTTTTCATCCTTAATTGCACTTTGGAGGTTTATTTACTGTATCATTTGTAATATTTAGGTGAGAGGAAAAGATATAAAAGTTCTTATACATGTGCTTTTTTTTCAGTTCACCATTAAGCTTGTCAGGAAATATTCACAAGAAAATTGTTGTTTTGTTTAGAAATTGCAGGAAGAGAAAGCCGTCATGTTTCTCACAGCAACAGTGAACAGATTGTCAGAGGTACTGCTAACATGACTGGCAGTGAGTTCAACATAAAGGAAGAATCAGAAAGCAAGACAGCACCTGACAGTGACATGATGGAATCACATATCCCTCTGGTGTGTAAAGTGAAGACAGAACCTGACTGTGATACTGAGGGATATGGTAAGTATATTAGCGTATTATAATCTGGGTTCTATTTTTGTAGTGAATCTAAGGAGTGAAATCACTTTCATTTTATAATTTTAAGGAATTTTTTCCTCTCCTTGTTAAGTATTTTAAGGAGTGGGAAAACTGATGGAAAAATGCCATTGATGGTTTTGTAGTGAAACAAGGGAAGTAACCACGGCAAACGATGCATCACAAATCTATGTCACATTAAACTATGATGTCACTTCCTAAGCCTAGCGAGATGATTTAGGAACTTTGTGATTGATTGATAGTGCAAAAGGTAAACAAGTGAACATCAAGCTCATTTTTCAGTCGCATGGCCATGTTAATTTTAAAAACGATTATGCGTTCACGATCTTCTCATGCTATTAATTGTTTTTTCAGGTGTGTTTTCAGCGCCAATTGTAAAATGTAAGACATACTTCTCACGTGTGTTCAGCATAATTTTGAAGGACTAAGGTGTGATTTCTCCCAATGTCAGCATAATTGGGAGCCCTGATAGTACTGCTTGTTATGTTAAAAAAAAAACTATATTGTTATTGTAGCTTAAATGCTTTACAGTTTATGCTTCTCTAGATATCTTTAAGTATATTACAGGATGTGAGCTAAACAACTTCCCTTGCCAGTGAACCAATGTTTAATTCCACAAGTGTCAAGAACTTTTTTCATTGAAGTGAACACTTTAGTGATTACAAGTTGGTGTGATCCCCACAGGAATATGGATGTGAATGACCACAACTGTTCAGTTTTATCATCCAATATAGCACTCACCCATGACGTGTTTGCTGATTTCTTTGTTACAGAAAGCAGTGGGCCATTGGAAACGAAAACAGTGTGGGTGAAGTCAGAGGCATATATAGATGTACATCTGGTGGAGCCTGAGGTAATAATCGAGCTTGATGTCTCTTATAAAAAATCAACACATGAACTGTGTGGCACAGTAATCCAAATGTACTGATAGTTGTTGTAAAGTAATATATTGTCATCATTGATTTCAGGAGCCACATGACTCAGAGTTGTGTAAAGTGAAGACAGAGCCTGACAGTGACACAAAGGGATACAGTAAGTATATTAGTGTTTTATACTTAGCAATAATTGTGATGTTGTTATCTATATTGTGATGTTGTTATCTATATTGTGATGTTGTTATCTATATTGTGATGTTGTTATCTATATTGTGATTGTAGCTTAGCTGCTGAACAGTTTCAACTTTCTTGACCTAAAGTATAGAATAGGCTCTGAGCTATGTTACATGAATGTGTGCCAGTGAACAAAGGCTCAATTCTACTAGTGACAGGAACATTTTTACGGGTGTTTTTGGTTGCTGTTTTTTTGTTTTGTTTTATGTGTGGTGTGAACCCCATAGTGATTCAGGCTTGAGTGATTAAAAACTGCTCTTTTGTAAATGTCCCTTATTATTAACTGGGACAGCATTATTGAAGGGGGGAAGGAAACCAAAATACCAGGAGAAAACACTTGATGACCTGAAAAGTCTTGTACCTAAGTCATAGAAATTCATCCTCTGCAGGGTTTATACTCTCCAACTTTGGCATAGAAAACCAGAGTGCTAACCAACAATGCTACTGATATCACCCATGATACATTTGCTGACTTCTTTGTTACAGAAATCACTGACCCATTGGAAACAAAGATGGTATGGGTGAAGACCGAGAGGTACATAGATTTACTTCCAATGGAGTCTGAGGTAATAATGGACCTTGACATGTTTTTTACAAATCTTCAACACAATAACTGTCCAATAATAATAATAATAATAATAATAATAATAATAATAATAATAATAATAATAATAATAATGGATGCTATATACAGTTGTTCCTTTGGTCACAAACAGTTCGGGTTATGAACAACTTTTTTATATTTTTTGTCTCGCGTAAAGAACAGTGAGTTATTAAGAACAAATTTCCCTTGATAGTTTCTTGATGCAGAAAGATTCCCAGTCGGCTGCCAAGAAACAGCTACAAGAAACTCCTGGAACTAATGATTCACAATAGCTAAGAAATGACAAATTTCCCATAACGGTTTTCTTGGTAAGAAAGATAGAGGAAATCTTTTTTTATTTTTTTTTAATTAATTTATTTGGCTGTTTTCTTTTTCTTTATGTAATACAAGAACACATGTTCTTTCTCCATATGTAATACAAGTACATGTACTCTTTGTCTTTTATCAGGTAAATGACCGGATGTAAATAAAAAGGAACAATTCTTTTTTACTTGAAACAAATTGCCTCTATTTCATTGATTTCAATGTTTTCGGATTAGGAAACTTTTCCAGAACTTAATTTGTCACACGAGGTACCACTGTAGGTTATGTACGTTTCCAGAACTTGGTTTGTAACTTGAGGTACTACTGTAGGTTACGAACGTTTCCATAACTTGGTTTGTTAATCGAGGTACCACTGTAGGCTCTGTTCCCCAAATCACCCGTAAGCTTGGCATCTGTACCAACATACACACTGACATATTTCACCTAATGTTGCACACACAACATACACACCGACATGTTTCACCAAGTGTGGCACACAACAAATACATCTATCACTAAAACATGTGGCAAACAAAAAACACATATATCACTCAAACATGTGGCACACACAACAAACACATCTATCACTCAGACATGTAGCACACACAACAAACACATCCATCTCTCAAACATGTGGCACACACAACAAACACATCTATCACTCAAACATGTAGCACACACAACAAACACATCTATCACTCAAACATGTGGCACACACAGCAAACACATCTATCAATCAAACATGTGACACACAACAAACACATCTATCACTCAAACATGTGACACACACAGCAAACACATCTATCACTCAAACATGTGACACACACAGCAAACACATCTATCACTTAAACATTTGACACACACAACAAACACATCTATCACTCAAACATGTGACACACACAACAAACACATCTATCACTCAAACATGTGACACACACAACAAACACATCTATCACTCAAACATGTGACACACACAGCAAACACATCTATCACTCAAACATGTGGTGTGAAGGCAGGAAGATCACTATTACAAAATGGAAAGGCAATCAATTGTTTATTTTTGACAATTTCATTGTGACTGCATCCGATACCATTATAATTATAATTCATTGAAGGAAGGGACGAATCCGGAGTATGAATGAATGAATGAAATGTAAATTTATACGCCTAACCTTTTACAAGCCCTAGGCGTTTACATTGGCAAACATTAACACGTTCAGACTGTCACCGCCACGACTCCGTCCAAGCAGACGCCACAAACAAACAACTTACACACGCAGACAACCCAGACAGAATGACGATTTCCCGCAGACGTGAAGTGATGAAAACACGACAAGTATATATACAACTTCCAAACTATTTATTCAGTCAAGCCACACACTCATACACATACAACATGATGATGAAACAATCAACGGTTTGATGAAACAATGAAATGGTACGTCAGGATGATCGAAGGTTGCTAGCCAACCAAGTCCACGAATCGAAACGTGCACAGCCAATGTCCGTTCGCACGTACTAAACAAGAGGGGGTCAAGTGCTTAGGAGAGGGACAACAAAGAACGAGCCCACCTGGAAGAGTGAAGTCCCTGTCGCCTCCCTGCAGCGTGACGAAGTCCCGTAACGATATCCTCCCCTGCTTGTGGCTGTGTCGGCACTTGCGGAAGATGACCATACGTGGTGGCGTCGCCGCCCCCACTCGCCTCTGACGGTGATGATAGTGATGATGGTGACACAGTAGTCCCGGCAGTCCTGCCACCGTCGACGTCACACAGCTGAACTCCTCCAGTCAGCCACACCGTGATGTCGAGGCCAAGGTCCTTTTATCCACGTCACAACCACCACGGGAATGGTGGGGTTGAGGAGGGATGATGATGTGAAGACAGACGACGATCATGTAAACGTCACAGATGGTGATGATGATGTTTGATCCACCTGACCAAGTGCTGTCGTCGTTGACTCACGACGTTGGTTGACGTTGAACAACGTTAACTCGTCGAACCTGTAACAACCTTGTCGCATCGTTAATATCTTGTCTGCCTGACTCTGTCCCTCTCCCTCCAACCACACTCTCCCCCCTCTCACTCCAACTAACTTTCGACGCCCGAGGGGACACAACTGCTGTCCGCTTCCCCTTCCTTGACTCTCTCTCGCTTATTCCCCTTAGCTATTGTTATTGTCACTTGCAAAAACGCATATCATAAAACACAATGAAATTATGAATGCAATGAAATGAGCAAGCTGCAAATGAACACATGTAAGCATCAACACATTATTCAACTCAAGCAACCACAACAACAACAGCAACCACTTTCATCCTTACCCTCACTCTCACCTCCATTCTCCTGCACCCGCACTCTTCTCTTCCCTCTCATTCCCTCAGTGCAACCATTCTCATCCTTCCCTAGCCTTACGCATGGCTCTCATACCTACACCCCCAAAGCCAGCACTAGGTTCCCGGGCACAGCAAGGAAAATATACCATTGCACTCACCCAAACGGTCCGAATGTAATCGCACTCGTAGCCTTTCTCCCACTACCCTCCTACGAATACTCCAAGTAGGGTAATCCTGTAGTGCGTAGTTCCCATAGTGGACAAAGCCTCACACTACCTACCACACTAACACCAACTTGCTATTCCATAGCTATACTCCACACTGAGTACTATACACCAAAGGAAAACAGCAACCTTCACAACTAGTATTATCCTGGACAGGTTATTATAATACGTAAATAACTGTCCTACCCCACTTTACCAGAACACACAGAAAACCAAGAGCACTAGACAAATCCGTCTTTACCGTAGCCCTCTCAAACCTGTTCTGCCCAACAGTGAGTATATTTCCTAACTGGCTAAACACTCCGTGCTGCTAAGTCTCGTTTTGCACGCTTCCACGCTTCAGCTATAATAATCACGCACACCACAACACGCAGTTACAACCCCTAACCCCTTCTGCTCTTCACCCACAGACTGCCCTGCTTTCATCACAGACTGCCCTGTGACACACCCCCTCCCAAGACGAACCTACGGAGAGTTCCAAACTTAAACTTCCACAGGGTCAGATCTGCTGAGGAAATCCGCTTCTATGATGTCTCTTCCTGGGATCGGGCGAACTGTGAACACGTATGCCTGCAGCTGCATAGCCCATCGGGTGAGTCTGGCACTGTTGAGGTGCGTCCTCTGCAGGTACTGCAGCGGTCGATGGTCGGTTTCCAACCAGAAGTGCCGTCCAAACAGATACGGTTCGAACCGTTGTACTGCCCACACAACTGCCAAACACTCCTTCTCGATGGTGGAGTAATTCCGTTCCGCTGGCAGTAGCTTCTTGCTGGCAAACCCCACTGGTTGCACACCCTCACCGGTTTCTTGCATCAGCGCAGCTCCTAGTCCTTGCTCAGATGCGTCTGTCCTCAAGATGAACTCCTTGTCCAAGGCTGGTAGCTTTACCACTGGCTCACTTGTCAGCGCTCTCTTCAAGTCATCGAAGGCTTTCTGACAGTCGACTGTCCAGTTGACCTCTCCCTTCTTTCCTCCTTTTGTCAGGTTGGTCAGCGGCAGTGCTCTCTCGGCGAAATGTGGCACGAATCTCCGGCAGTAGCCACACAACCCCAAGAACGCTCTGACTTGCTTCTTGGTTGTCGGCGGACACGTTCGGCGTACCTTGTCCAACTTGTCTCGTTCTGGTTTCATCGCCCCATCTCCCACTTAATGGCCTAGGTAACTCAGCTCCTTGTACCCTAGGAAACACTTGCTCGGTCTAGCGGCGAGATGTACCTCCTGTAGCCTCTGGAACACAACTCTCAGCGCTTGCAGATGCTGCTCCCACGTTTCCGTTGCGATCATGACGTCGTCCATGAAGTTGTCGACGTCAGCCCGGTGCAGTGGTCGTAGCAGTTTCCTCATCATCCGTGAGAAAGTCGCCCCTGCAGTCTTCAAGCCGAACGGCATCGTGGTCCATCTGAATTGGCCCTGCGGCGTCGTAAACGCCGTCTTGTCCCGGTCTTCCTGCTTGACAGGTATCTGCCAGTATCCCTTTGTCAGGTCCAGCTTACTCAGGTACTTGGCCTTCCCTAGCTTGGCGAACAAGTACTCGATGTCCGGTAGTGGTTCAGCGTCGAACTTGACCACCTTGTTCAACCCCCGGTAGTCGATGCAGAAACGTACCTCTCCGCTCTTCTTCTTTACCAGCACGATCGGTGCGCTGTACGGCGATGTACAGGGTTCGATAACCCCCAACTCCAGCATCGATTCCACTTCACCCTTGACGACTTCCATCTGTGAAAATGGTAGCGGATGCTGACGTATACGAACAGGCCTGTCGTCGGTCAACACTACCTCGCACTCGTCCAGGTTGGTGCGCTGTGGTAGATCCGTCAGCTGACTCGCGTACTGTTGACACACTTCCCGTAGTTGGCTCTGATGAAGTGCGGACAGTGTCGGGTCTATCTGTACGTTTTCCGGTCCTTCGCTTGCTCGTAGCGGTATCAGTGGTACGGTGCCCTGGTAGCTGATGTCTGACGTCCCCTCTGTTTCGGCCTGGTCAATCACCACCTCTACCGTCGTTTCTGGTTCTGCTCTACGTTCCACGTAGCGCTTCAGCAGGTTGGCGTGGTACAGCTTCCTGTTCCTGCCGACTTGGACGCGGTAGTCGCAAGTGCCCACTCGCTCCAGCACCGCGTACGGTCCCCTCCACGCTACTTCAAGCTTGTTGGCTTTACTGGAAAGCAACACCAGTACCTTGTCTCCTGCCTTGAACGTTCTGTCCACGGCCTTCCTGTTGAATTGCGCTGCGTACCTGGCTGTCGCCTCGCGCAAATGCTCCTGGGCTAGCTGGCATGTATCCTCCAACCGGTTCCTTAGATCCACCACGTACTCCGCCGTTGTACGCATCTCCGGGTCTTGTCCCTCCTTCGTCCACAGCTGGCGCAACATTTGCATCGGTCCCCGCACCGTTCGTCCGTAGAGTAGCTCGAAGGGTAAAAAATGAAGACGTGATGACGTCACTGCGTTAATTTTCGAATAGTTTGTGAACTGTTGTTAGATCAGAGACTATACATCAGCCTAAGCGAGAGGACGTTTTCGTGGGTGCTCTGGAAAGACCTGATTCTTTAGGACTTTAGCTGTATAAGAATACAGGTATTTAATATTATTATTATTATTAGTGGTATTTATAATGAACTGCTAAGCTATCCTTACGAAGAAGGAAGAATATTGCTTTTTGTAAAGTAGTACGTTTAGGGTACAGAAGAACCCATGTTTGAAAACAAAGTTCGATAACTCATGTCAATACTTCTTTGATCATGTGTATACATGTATGTGTGACTCAGTTTGTAATTATGATGCCATTTTTATATTCATTCATATGTGAAGATATGGGGCTGAAATAGGAACGTATTTCAGTTGTGTAATTTGTATATCTATTGATGAATGAATGGGTATAAATATGTTATAAAATGAAGGTGAGCTGTGTTTGTAATATTTGACTCATAGTTCATTGTGTGTAGCCTATGCAATGTGTGTAAAGTGGCTATACTAGGTATTGTCACAGGAATGGTGACAGTAGTGATTGTAGTGTTGTGGTGGCGTGTAGAGACATTCTACAAAGGGAAATGATCCTTACTCAATGTGAGCTATAAAGACATACAGTCTCTTTAAGGATAAGAGCAAAAATTTACGATTGTGTACATGTTGTATACAGCGGGGCGGTTACGGAGCAAAGAAACCCCTGATGTGCGGCGGATGGGTCTGATCCACGTGACAACATCTACCTAACGGGATGTGGATGCCATTAACGCCGTAGCTCTCCTTCTGCATCATCACTGGGGTAGACGTGCAACAACGGTGCAGTAGTAAACTTCCGGATCTACGCCACGAAGACAACTGCAGCGTCTTCAGTGTGTGGCTGTGACCCCAGCGTCGGCTGTGAATACCGCGCTGGGAGTGTTTGATCCGCGAAATACGGTCAGTAGGCCTAAATAAGAACTGTGAAATTTAGAATATCTAAATCATCGAAATGAAGTCTGTGCTTCGATGCTAATGAAAAAGAGAAGAGTCGAGTGACGTCCTTAGAAAGGGACAACGACTTCTACTAGTGTTGAATTATGAGAGGAACTGTGTACACTTATATATAAAAGAAAGGACTGCGTGACTTGCTGAATAAACTGTGTGCACTCATCAACGTGACTGGGTGAAAGTATTACATTAACTGTGTGCACTTATTTATCATCTGTGTGATTTATTTATATGCTGGAACTGGAAGTAATTGTATGATTTAATGTATCCGTGAATTTAATGTATGTGAAGATGGTTTAATGTATATGTGAATAATTGAATGAGAATAGTATAACAGAGGGCAAAGAGAAATAACTGTGTATTCTTTGTCCTTGTCTGCAAGCACGTGTGTGGCAGTGTATGAGTATAGTAAACAGAGATAGAACACACACCTTATACTGAGCGTCAGACAGCCACACTCACACACTCATTCATTACACCATAAGTAGTTATACATATATTTATTTAGATTATAATACACAAAAACCGTCCGTTACATCCTCTTCAACGGTATCGCCTCCGGGTACCGTGTCGCAAAATCCACCGTGACCAAGACGTACTGGTGCCCCCTTTCAGACGCTGGTCGAATGGGTCCAATCAAATCGATGCCTACTCTCTGGAACGGCACCTCCATCACTGGCATCCGTCCCAGTGGCACCTTCCTGACACTCCCCTTCGGCGTCGTCCGCTGGCACGCGTCGCACGACGCACAGAACCTCCTGACGTCACGGCACATCCCTGGCCAGTAAAACTCGGCCCACACTCGATCTTGGGTCCGCTTGGCTCCCAGATGTCCAGCCATAGGCGTGTCGTGCCCCATGCGTAGTACCTCCGACCGAAGCTTGGTTGGTACCACCAACTGGCTGTGATCCACTCTGTCCTGTCCTGTGTATTCGCGGTACAACAGGCCTCGCTTCCAGACGAATGCCACTTGCCCCTTGCCTCGTTTCTCCTTTCCCGCCTTCCGGTCTGCTAGCTGCCGCTCCTTTGCAAGCTCGTTGTCTCCCAACTGCAGTTGGCGAATCTCCTTCGGCGTCGCGACGATATTCTTGCTTGGTCCGACCGCCAATGGTTCCGCAGCGCTTTGCTCCTTGGCTGCTTGCGCTCGGGTCTGCACCGCGCAACACTCAGCGTTCCCCTCGGCGAACACCGGCAGTGCTGTGTCGAGTTGCCGTTCTGTTCTCGCCCAGTTGCCGATCACCACTGGGTAGGTTAAGTCTGGCACTACCACTACCTCCACCCTCCCGGTGTAGAACGGTGACTCCAATTGCACCCACGCTGTCGGCAGTGACTTGGATAGCTGTCGAATGGCGAATCCGACGCGCCGCGTGCATCCCGTGTAGACGAGGTTAGCAACCTCTCCTTCCCGCAGGCATATCAGGTCGGCTCCCGTGTCCCTCATGGCCGTCAGCGGAACTCCTTCCACTACCACTTGGCTCTGGAAACGCGAATCTCCCTTCTTGCCTGCCTCCTTCTCCTCTTCTAAGACGCGCAACGCTGCTCCACTCCGCTCGCTGCGTTTCGGACAGTTCCGCTTCAGATGCCCTTTCTGTCCGCAGCTGTAGCATTCCCTCTTGTCCGGCGAGTTGGGTCGTGGTCCCGCTGGCCTGCGACCCTCGTTCTTATCCCTGGGTGTGAACGGTTGACGTCCTGGGAAACGTAAGTTTGTTCCTGCCCTGGCGTCGACGTACTGCTGTGCCAACGTCGCGGCCTCCTCCACTGTAGCTGGGTTGCGTTCTCGCACGAACGTGACCAGTTCCGGCGTCAAACCGTTGACCAGCTGCTCCATCAGCACCAAGTCCAGCAAGTCTCCGTCCGTGGCCTTCTTGTTCGCAAGTCCCATCCAGCGTTCCAGAAACAACTCTGACTTCCGAAGGTACTGCTTGAAAGTCTCAGGTGGCTCCCTTCGTAGCTGGCGAAACTTCTTGCGATACGTCTCGGCCGTCAGGTTGAAACGCACCAACAACGCTGCCTTCAGAATCTCGTAGTCGGCAGAGTCGTCTTCGTTCAGGCCGACGTAGACTTCCCTCGCCTTCCCCTTCAGCAAGGTCCCCAAGCGAATAGCCCACGTGTCCTTGTTCCACTCCTGCGCCTTGGCGAATCGCTCAAACTGACACAGGTAGGTCTCTAGGTCGTCCTTGTCTTCGAAGAATGGTAACCTGAGCTTAACTGTCTCGAACTCGGGTTGACGATTCCTGCGGTTTCCGGCGCCTTGCAACGTCAGTTGCGCCATCGCTAGTTCGTGCTATCTTTCCCTCTCTCTCTCTCTCGCCTTCAACTCTCTCTCTCTCTCTTTTTTTTGGTCTGCGTCTTGCTCCCTCGCCGCTTGGTCCATCGCGTAGTCCAACGCAGCCTGTCCTCTCAATCCTTCGCGCTTGGCGAGCCTCAAGATTCTCTCCACCGGCGTCTCGTCCGCGAACGGTCCCGTCCTCGGCGTCGGTGCCGCCTCGACCTTGTAGATCGAACGGTAGGGGTTGGTCTCGAACCTCTTCGGCCTCGTCGCGTCGCTCAGGCGATCTTGGTCTCCGTAGAAATCGGCGCCTGTCGACATCCCGCCAGTCGCACCAAATCCCGTCGGAAAAGGGTTACTCGCTGTGTCTCTGGCTTCAAACGTCGTCACCTCGTCGTCTGCTGACCCACGACGCGATAACCTGACCGGCGATCTCCGCTGCTCGATCGCAGAAGGTACCTCGGTGACTCCCGTATCAGCCGCTGCCGTCGTCGCCCGCTCGTCCATCGTGACACCCACGCGAGAACGCGTGCGACCCGCGATCGGAGACACTCCTTCAACCTCCTCGATCGATGCCATCCTGCTTACAAGGAAAGTGACAACAACACCAACAACAACAAGTCAAAATCCCTACGTAACCTTACCTAAACGTAGCCTAGCCTAAGATACTAACTTACCTAACTAAGCTATCTCCCTACCTATCACCCACCTCCTCCCACTCAAACAGTGGAAACTGGCCCGCGAGGTAGCGAACCGGCTGGAGAGTGCAATGGCCCCTTCCCTCCATGTGTGGTCGAACCTAGGCCGGCTGTGAGCCTTCGCTAAACAGCGACCTGACTCCCTCCAACCACCCGCTGGGGTGCACACTCTCACCGAGTCACGCCTCACACACACGGACACCACAGGACAATCACAAGACAACTTCACGTCTGGGCACACTCATAATATCCTGCATCTCCACCATATGTCACCGCCACGACTCCGTCCAAGCAGACGCCACAAACAAACAACTTACACACGCAGACAACCCAGACAGAATGACGATTTCCCGCAGACGTGAAGTGATGAAAACACGACAAGTATATATACAACTTCCAAACTATTTATTCATTCAAGCCACACACTCATACACATACAATATTTACACATGAAACAAAACTAATGATGATGAAACAATCAACGGTTTGATGAAACAATGAAATGGTACGTCAGGATGATCGAAGGTTGCTAGCCAACCAAGTCCACGAATCGAAACATGCACAGCCAATGTCCGTTCGCACGTACTAAACAAGAGGGGGTCAAATGCTTAGGAAAGGGACAACAAAGAACGAGCCCACCTGGAAGAGTGAAGTCCCTGTCGCCTCCCTGCAGCGTGACGAAGTCCCGTAACGATATCCTCCCCTGCTTGTGGCTGTGTCGGCACGTGCGGAAGATGAACATACGTGATGGCGTCGCCGCCCCCACTCGCCTCTGATGGTGATGATAGTGATGATGGTGACACAGTAGTCCCGGCAGTCCTGCCACCGTCGACGTCACACAGCTGAACTCCTCCAGTCAGCCTCACCGTGACGTCGAGGCCAAGCTCCGTTTATCCACGTCACAACCACCACGGGAATGGTGGGGTTGAGGAGGGATGATGATGTGAAGACAGACGACGATCATGTAAACGTCACAGATGGTGATGATGATGTTTGATCCACCTGACCAAGTGCTGTCGTCGTTGACGCACGACGTTGGTTGACGTTGAACAACGTTAACTCGTCGAACCTGTAACAACCTTGTCGCATCGTTAATATCTTGTCTGCCTGACTCTGTCCCTCTCCCTCCAACCACACTCTCCCCCCTCTCTCTCCAACTAACTTTCGACGCCAGAGGGGACACAACTGCTGTCCGCTTCCCCTTCCTTGACTCTCTCTCGCTTATTCCCCTTAGCTATTGTTATTGTCACTTGCAAAAACGCATATCATAAAACACAATGAAATTATGAATGCAATGAAATGAGCAAGCTGCAAATTAATACATGTAAGCATCAACACATTATTCAACTCAAGCAACCACAACAACAACAGCAACCACTTTCATCTTTACCCTCACTCTCACCTCCATTCTCCTGCACCCGCACTCTTCTCTTCCCTCTCATTCCCTCAGTGCAACCATTCTCATCCTTCCCTAGCCTTAAGCACGGCTCTCATACCTACACCCCCAAAGCCAGCACTAGGTTCCCGGGCACAGCAAGGAAAATATACCATTGCACTCACCCAAACAGTTCGAATGTAATCGCACTCGTAGCCTTTCTCCCACTACCCTCCTACGAATACTCCAAGTAGGGTAATCCTGTAGTGCGTAGTTCCCGTAGTGGACAAAGCCTCACAATACCTACCACACTAACACCAACTTGCTATTCCATAGCTATACTCCACACTGAGTACTATACACCTAAGGAAAACAGCAATCTTCACAACTAGTATTATCCTGGACAGGTTATTATAATACGTAAATAACTGTCCTACCCCACTTTACCAGAACACACAGAAAACCAAGAGCACTAGACAAATCCGTCTTTACCGTAGCCCTCTCAAACTTGTTCTGCCCAACAGTGAGTATATTTCCTAACTGGCTAAACACTCCGTGCTGCTAAGTCTCGTTTTGCACGCTTCCACGCTTCAGCTATACTAATCACGCACACCACAACACGCAGTTACAACCCCTAACCCCTTCTGCTCTTCACCCACAGACTGCCCTGCTTTCATCACAGACTGCCCTGTGACACAGACATACAATACAATCTGACCAAACAAATCAGTTGTGTAATATGTAGAGGAAAGTTTAGTGAGGAAGATGGAAGAGATGAGTTTTTAAAGAGGTTTTGAATGACAGCATAGAAGTGGAGTGACAGAGTGAATGAGGGAGATTATTCCAGATAGATGGGTCCTGGTAGGAAAAGGTGCGCTGGCCATAGGTTTTGGTGCGTACGGTTGGGATTTAAAAAAGACGGGTATCTGCAGAAGATCTAAGAGAGCGATTGGGGGAATAGGTTTCGAGAAGGTCGGAGAGATAGCTGGGAGAAGTCGGGTCAACATTTCTGAAGCAGAGTGTAGAAATTTTGTGCTGGATTCTGTGCTGTACTGGCAGCCAGTGCAGGGTTTCAAGAAGAGGAGTTATGTGGTTGTATTTAGAGGAGCGAAAAATGAGGCTGGCAGCATGATTCTGAACACGCTGAAGCCTATCGATGATATAGTTGGGAGAGCCAGAGAGAAGGGAATTACAATAGTCAAGATGGGAAAGAACAAAGGCGCATAGCAGACAGAAATAGTCTCGTACCTAAGTCACATAAGTTTGCTCCTTGTTCTGGTTGCTCTTGCAAAGTAATAATCATGTCCTTGTAATTTCAGGATTGATGTAGGCTATTTTAATCATTATTGAGAAACTCAACTCATTGTTGCTGTGATAATGGTATAATAATAATGATCGATTATATTAATTTAAAATATACTAAAGATTACTTGGTCATTGTTTATAGGAGTGCAAAGATATGAATCAGGACCACTCTGATGATGATGATCATGATGATCACGATGATGATGATGCTCATGATGATGATGATGCTCATGATGATATGTTACTGGATTGGATGATGTCTCATAATTCAGGGATTGTAAATGTTCAGAATTTTTCTGGACTTTGTCTGACTTCAGTCTCATTTTCTTAGTGATGAAGTAGTAACTAATCAGACAATGACTGTAGTCTGACTTCAGTCTGATGTTCTTAGTGATGAAGTAGGAACTAATCAGACAATTTCCTGCCCCCTCTCCTCTACTCCTCTCTCCCCCACCTGCCATTCCCCATCCCCCTTATTGACATCTTTGATCACTTTATATTTATAGTCAATGTTTGTTATTGACATCTGTGATCACTTTATATTTATAGTCAGTGTTTGTTATTGACATCTTTGATCACTTTATATTTATAGTCAGTGTTCGTTATTGACATCTGTGATCATTTTATATTTATAGTCAGTGTTTGTTATTGACATCTCTGATCACTTTATATTTATAATCAGTGTTTGTTATTGACATCTTTGAACACTTTATATTTATAGTCAGTGTTTGTTATTGACATCTGTGATCACTTTATAGTTATAGTCAGTGTTTGTTATTGACATATTTGATCACTTTATATTTATAGTCAGTGTTTGTTATTGACATTTGTGATCACTTTATATTTATAGTCAGTGTTTGTTATTGACATCTTTGATCACTTTATATTTAAAGTCAGTGTTTGTTATTGACATCTTTGATCACTTTATGTTTATAGTCAGTGTTTGTTATTGACATCTTTGATCACTTTATATTTATAGTCAGTGTTTGTTATTGACATTTGTGATCACTTTATATTTATAGTCAGTGTTTGTTATTGACATCTTTGATCACTTTATATTTAAAGTCAGTGTTTGTTATTGACATCTTTGATCACTTTATGTTTATAGTCAGTGTTTGTTATTGACATCTTTGATCACTTTATATTTATAGTCTGTGTTTAATTGTAAATCTTAGTTTTATTTTTCAGATTCCAAATGCATGTGCTACACAACTGCTTGCTGTTAACTCAACACCACAGGCATTACTGGTCAAAATCTCTTCTGGCTCAGTCACTCCCCACAGTGAAGTCAGTCTCACAGATCAGGAGTGTAGAACAAAGACAGAGCAGCAACAGAAGACCAGAGAACAAAACAATCATGTGTGTAACGTTTGTAATAAAGCTTTCACTTCGGCTGGCAGTTTGAAGTTACATAAGCTTATACATACAGGAGAGAAGAATCATGTGTGTGATGTTTGTAATAAAGCTTTCACTCAGGCTGGCTGTTTGAAGTCACATAAGCTTATACATAAAGGAGAGAAGAATCATGTGTGTAATGTGTGTAATAAAGCTTTCACTCAGGTTGGCCAGTTAAAGGTACATAAGCTTATACATACAGGAGAGAAGAATTATGTGTGTGATGTTTGTAATAAAGCTTTCACTAGGGCTAACAATTTGAAAGTACATAAGCTTATACATACAGGAGAGAAGAATCATGTGTGTGATGTTTGTAATAAAGCTTTCACTAGGGCTAGTCATTTGAAGGAACATAAGCTGATACATACAGGAGAGAAGAATTATGTGTGTGATGTTTGTAATAAAGCTTTCACTCATGCTAATAGTTTGAAGTTACATAAGCTTATTCATACAGGAGAGAAAAATTATGTGTGTGAGGTTTGTAGTACAGCTTTCCATTTGGTTAGCGATTTGAAGATGCACAAGTTGACCCATTCCGGACACAAAAATTGATGTGTTTGACCTTTGTAAGAAAATCTTTTCTTTCAGCCTGCCAGATGAAGGACATACACTTACATGTTCAGAAAAGAAAAATCATGTGTGTGATGTTTGTATTAGGGCTTTTTCTGTGTCTGATGATTTGAAGCAACACATGTTGATACATACTGAAGTGAAAATTTATGTGACACGTGTAATATCTAATGCTTTTATTCATGCTGACAATTTCATGAATCACATGTTGGTACATACAGAAAGGACAATTACTGGCTGTGCAATAATGCATTTATTTAAATTGAGTGCTTGAAGAAGCTTACAGCAACATAGGCTGGAGGCAGAAAAGAAGATTAATCCAAGCTTTCCAGTTCATTTTGAAAGTTTTTCTCAAGGTAAAATAAGTCTAAATGCCTAAAACTCTTGACAGCCTCTTTCAACCAAGTACATTTGGCTCTTTGCACTCCACTGGACTCTATAACCAACTAACTCTTGACAGTAATTCTATATATTGGTTCGAATAATATTGTGAACATGTTCAAATTACAATTTAAACATAGTATCCTAAACATAATCTGGAGAGAAAATGGTGTGCAATATATGTAATATGTTGAATGCTGTCAGTGAATATTGTGTGTAACATTTAGCCATTGAATGTAAATCAGACAACATTTATGCTAGGAGTTTGAGGTGTCACCAGTTGTCACATACTATAAAGACAAATTATGCATGTGATAAGTGTTGACTCAAGTTGAGTACTAAAAGAAGCATAGATTGAGAAACGCGGGGTAGAAAATATAATGCATGTGATATATGTGACCCTTGGAATTCCATCATTGTATAGCATGGGATGTTTGTAATCACCATTGTATGGCATGGGATGTTTGTAACCACCATTATATAGCATGGGATGTTTGTAACCATCACTGTATGGCATGGGATGTTTGTAACCACCTTTGTGATGCCAGCCAGTTATATGATGTGTAGCATTTTACCATTGATTGTAAAGGAGACAACAAGAGAGTCAGCCTGCTGTAAGGCTGTTGGGCCATAGAACCTCACGCCTCATGCCACATGCTTTATGCGTGAAGAGAAAAATGAACAGACATGGTTTCTCTTGGCGTGGGCCATACAACTTCATACACGTACGCCACACGCTACACGCTTCACGCGTGATAAAAAAAGTGAGCATGCCCACTTTTTTCGATGCTTGAAGTTCATGTTCTAGATTACCAAAGTGGTCAGTAGACCACTTTTACCAGTACAGTTCACCTTGGGACACCAGAAAGTAGATTTAACTGTAAAATGGATGATTATAGAGTAAACTTAATCGAGTTGGTCCGGGCAAGGCCTCTTCTCTGGGATCCACGTATGTCTGATTACAAAGATAAAGACCAGAAAGCACAAGTTTGGGACGATTTTATAAAGCTTCTGAATACACCCAAAGGTAACTTTTATACGATTTATTTATTTATTTATTTACTGTAATTCATAGCACAGTCAACCAAAAGGTGGCAGTCTTATTTCAGGGCTTGTACGTATAGCGTGTAGCGTGAAGTTCTATGGCCCAGAGCATGAAACGTGTAGCATGTGGCGTGAGGCATGAGGTTTTATGGCCCAGCAGCCTTGCTTGTTTCAGGATTGATGGTACATATATATGGCTGTGATGAGTTACTGCATGTAGGTATGAATGTGAAAAATGTAGATATAATATGTCCTTTTGTGTGAATACTCATCAGATCTTTTTTACTACAACTACTTTATGTTTGCTACAACTACAGGAGCTAATATAGGACATTTCTAGTGTTCCAGAACTGCATTGCAAAACAATGAAATTAAATGGATTAATTAAATGTTATGGAACATATCTAAGTAATAATTTTAATGTTGTTTAATAAATTATATGTGTATTACTATTGATGTTTTATTACTTTATTTGACCTATTTCATAATTTACTGTTATTATCTGCAATATTTACAACCTGGGTAACAGCTTTATTATAACTTGTGTTGTAATTGACTTTACTTAGACTGTTATTATCTGCACTTTTGACAACCTGGGTAACAGTTTTATTATAATGTGTGTTGTAATTGACTTTACTTAGAATGTTAGGTGCTAGCTTTGGCATGGGTTATAAATGTTTTTATGTCGCCTTTTCTCTCTCATTCCTTGTCAAGGCTGATCTCCCGGTACAGAAAATAATTTCAGATGTCACTAAACTTAGAAAAGTAGGTTTGTATTATTTTGAAATGACACTATATTAGCATTGCATTATGATGCAGTGTATGGCTGACTATGATGTCTGGTGAATGAATTAATTTTTTTATATTTTAAAGGTACTAATGTATGGCAATGTAATATTGTACATGTAGCCTACAGTTCAACACACAAGAGAGTGCTCACAGCACAGTTTTAGTTTTATGTACAGGCTGTATAATACAGCACTTTATTGTTGTGTACAGGCTGTGTAATACAGCACTTTGTTGTTGTGTTCAGGCTGTGTAGAAGTCACCGGCCAGGGCGGAGGGACCTCACGTTACTACAGGCTCAACGAACACGTGCTCGAGCCACACTGTATTTGTGGATTTCGGTTGTGGCCAACAGCCTGGAGAGGATTGGGCACCGCCAGGTCTTTTTTGCCCAAGACACACTACATGATGACACTATCCACTAATTGCATACTGGATCGGTTGTCGCCCGGCTCAAGGACAGCGCCTTCCGTTGGCCACCAGGACGAAGGTTTTAAGTATGCTACTGATAGACAATTTAGCAAGATCCGCACGAGAAACAACATCGTCATAGGAACCTGGAATGTAAGGACCCTAACTGCGGAAGGAAAATTAGAAGAACTGGCCCACAAGTTGGACCACTATCGATGGAACGTTCTAGGCATCAGCGAACTGCGCTGGAAAGGCCTAGGTGAAACAAG
This sequence comes from Oncomelania hupensis, assembly GCA_036898135.1. Lineage (NCBI taxonomy): Eukaryota > Metazoa > Mollusca > Gastropoda > Littorinimorpha > Pomatiopsidae > Oncomelania > Oncomelania hupensis. The sequence continues at coordinate 57,928,571 of CM072522.1, forward strand.
AACCGACAAAGGCCACAAGCTCTATTTCAGCGGTAGAGATGACAGGCACGAACACGGCGTTGGATTCTTGGTCCACAAGAACATTCTAGCCACTGTCATGGGTTGCCGCCCACTCTCCAGTAGACTCATCACCATCCGCCTGAGAGCAGCCCCTTTCAACATCACCATCATCCAGGCCTATGCCCACTCCCTTTGGGGTGCCTGGGGTTTCAGTATAAATAGTATCCCCACTTTCTGGAAATTTAGTGCTTTTAATTCCCACTGTCGCTGTCTTTCTCATTTGCTCTTTCTCATTCCTGCTCTGTTCTATCAATCTGCTATACTATCGTCTTCTTCGATAGACCAGTCTCCTACCTTTTTTCTTGAAAATTCTTCCGGGACAAGACTCCTTGTTTGTGTATGAGGTCTGTTGGATCAGCTTGGGAATATTGGACGCTTTCTGCCGGGTGGTCACTAGGGCTTCCTATGATGTTATTATATAGCACTATAGGCATTTTATATGTATGTGTTTTGTTGATGATTTATAATGATGTTTGTATTCTATTTTGTTTTTGTAACCAGGGGTTCGAGTAGTTGGGGTAAAGCCTCAGCCATCCCCTGCGTGGGATGTCTTTATTGTAAAGTTACTGGCCGGTGGAGGGCATTCAATTTTCCCACTAGGGTTGTTTCGGCAGATCTTTTATGCGGATTGGGGGTTGTCCGGTCCTGATTGGGCTCGGAAGAGTCCGCTGGACCTAAAGCAACAATCAATCAATCAAACAATCATTACAATGTCACTGATAGAATAAAGTATTAAAATGTTTATAACAATGTAAAACTGAGCATTACCCCAGTTGGGGTGCTGGGGATTTCAGTATAAATAGTATACCCACTTTCTGGAAATTTAGTGCTTTAAATTCCCACTGTCGCTGTCTTTCTCATTTGCTCTTCCTCATTCCTGCTCTGTTCTATCAATCTGCTATACTATCATCTTCTTCGCTAGCCCAGTCTCCTACCTTTTTTCTTAAAATCTCTTCCAGGATAAGACTCCTTATTTGTGTATGAGGTCTGTTGGATCAGTTTGGGAATATTGGACGCTTTCTGCCAGGTGGTCACTAGGGCTTCCTATGAATTTAGCAATGTAGGTATTTTATATGTATGTGTTTTGTTGATAATTTATAATGATGTTTGTATTCTTTTTGTTTTTGTAAACGGGGGTTTGATAAGTTGGGGTGAAGCCTCAGCCGTCCCCTGCATGGGATGTCTTCATTGTAAAGTGACTGGCTGGTGGAGAGCTTTCGGTTTTACCACTAGGGTTGTTTCAGCAGATCTTTTATGCGGAGCGGGTGTTGTCCGGTCCTGATTTGGCTCGGAAGAGTCCGCTGGACCTAAAGCAATAATAATGTAATGTAATGTAATGTAAACTGAGCATTGTGTTGTTGTGTGTACATTACAATGTCACTGATAGAATAAAGTATTAAAATGTTTATAACAATGTAAAACTGAGCATTGTGTTGTTGTGTGTACATTACAATGTCACTGATAAAATAAAGTATTAAAATGTTTATAACAATGTAAAACTGAGCATTGTGTTGTTGTGTGTACATTACAATGTCACTGATAGAATAAAATATTAAAATGTTTATAACAATGTAAAACTGAGCATTGTGTTGTTGTGTGTACATTACAATGTCACTGATAGAATAAAGTATTAAAATGTTTATAACAATGTAAAACTGAGCATTGTGTTGTTGTGTGTGCATTACCATGTCACTGATAGAATAAAGAAGGAATGAAGGGAGATGAAGTGGAAGTTACATGGACAACTTTATAAACATGCATTTGCAAACAAACAAAAGAAGCCACAAAATAACAAGTACAATCTTACAAATGTAAGATAAATGTAAAAGTCATATCAAAATAACTCAAGGATTCCAATTTTTTTTTAAAATGCGAAGTTAGTGAATTTTTGGAAGCATACGAAACTAATTTAGTTAATGACAATTTGGCTCTGTGGACCTGTCTTTTGATAACTCCTTTTCCTTCTATCCCGAATGAATTCTTTGAATAATTTATAAGTAGATGTTTGTTCTATTCACATTTGATATAAAGAATTTTTCACAGGTAAGCATTATTATATTTATAAGAAGTTTTTTTTTTAACTTCTTTTGTGCCAGGTATCTTTCTACAAAAACGTTAGCGAATAAATTTATAAAGATATGGAGAGTTTTTCCCTTAGCAAACTTTCGGTATTACTTCCCCTGTTCATATTGAGGTTGTGCAGTTGTTTTGCAACGTTGAGTGCTGCATTGCTCTGTTATGGAGGACGAAGACAGTCCAGTGCTGTCTGAGGTGAAGCTGGAGATTGACATTGCTGAGGAACCAGTGGTAGACTGGATGAGATTGCAAGCGTGGCATGCACAAGGTGAGTTGGCTCCGGTGATGAAACATTCATCATTGAACATGGAAACTGACATTTTACAACTACACCCAATTCAGGACAGTTAAGATCAACATCGTGGTATCAAACTGTACCAAAAAAAAAAAAAAAAAAAAATCCACGCCAGTCAAAATGAAAGCTTTGTCATTCTCCTATTAGTTACTGTTATGTGAATTCAATGTAGTAGTAGTAGTAGTAGTAGTAGTGTAGGGACTAGATCATGGTGATCATTAAGCCTCACGGCTTATTTAATGTCCCATCTTTAGCACATATATTTCAGGTCTGATATAAGCCGGCTCAAGACGCTCAACTATCAAAATCATATTTTATAGATTTTAAAATTTCTTGTTCATCAATAAGATTTTTGAAACTGTTTAAAGTTTTTGCCTGTTTAATATTTTGTGGAAGTTTGTTCCATAGAGGTGCAACTCTATTACTAAAAGTATGTTTTCAAAAATTAGTACGGCTATGCTTAATAAATAATTTGTTAACAGTTTCTTGTTATATCAAATTTGTTTAGTTAAAAAAATTTGTTAGTATCTAATTCATCAATGTTATTTACAATTGTATAAGCTTGTATTAGGTCTCCTCTCACTCTGCTGGCTTTTAGGCTTGGCAGACATAATGATTCCAGTCTGTCTCTGTAAGAAATATCTTTCAGTCCTGGAACCATTTTAGTTGCTCGTCTTTGTACACGCTCAATAGCAGCGGACTGTCTCTTTAATAAAGGGTACCAAATAATATTGCCATATTCTAGAAGTGGTCTAACCAAGGACTTGTAAAGTTGTACAAATGATGATCTATCTAGATCATACAAAAAACATCGCCGTATAATTCCGAGAGTTTTATTTGACTTATTAATTACTTCACTAATGTGACAGTCAAAAGTTAACATGGAGTCAAATGTTATTCCTAAATCTTTTTCGCTATCACATTTAGTAACTAATACCTGTACATTGTTCACAGTCATGTAATCATCATTTTGGGGGTTGTTTTTGCCTATGTGAAGGACCTTACATTTGGTAGTATTAAAATATAGTTGCCAGGTTTCTGTCCATTTCTGTATTTCATTTATATCATTTTAAATAATTTGAATATCTTTTGGAGAACAATATAATTTTGTATCATCTGCAAATATTTTACATGAACTTTGCACAGAATCTGGCAAGTCATTAATAAAAAGTATGAACAGTATTGGTCCAAGAATGCTACCTTGGGAAATACTGCTGAAAACTTGTTTTTTTTATAGAATATTCATTACCAACTCTAACTCTTTGTGTCCGGTCTGTCAAAAAATTTCTTATCCACTGTATGATATTGCCAGATATACCATATTCTTCAATTTTTAGGAGTAATCTTTCATGGGGGACAGAGTCGAACGCTTTCTGAAAGTCTAAATAAAGTATATCAATAGTATCTTTGTTATCTAACATTAGTGTAAAGTCTTCCATAACTTCCAAAAGTTGAGTAATACATGATCTATGTTTTTGAAAACCATGCTGGCATTCAGAAAATAATTTATTGCTACCCATATAATTTACTATAACATCACATAATATTCCCTCCAGTACCTTGCAAATGACACATGTAAGACTGACAGGGCGATAATTACTAGGTTTGCTTCTTGTGCCTTTTTTAAAAATAGCTATTACATTTGCTTCTTTCCAGTCATCTGGGACAATGCCTTCGCCAATAGATTTATTAAATAATTTACACAATGGAATAGAAAGTTCTTTATGCAACTCCATAAGTGCTCTCTATGGTACACCATCAGGTCCATGGGCCTTATTAGGATCTAAATTTTTTAATGTATCTTCAACCAACTTAGGTGTTATGTCAACCTCCGTAATATTTATACCATTGCTTCTACCTGATTTAGTAACAGACGGCATAGTATCTAGCTTCTCTCTTGTAAATACACTTGCAAAAAAATGATTCAATGTAACAGCTTTATCTTTATCTGTTACAACGGTGTCACCACTACTAGTTGTTAATGGGCTAATACTACATTTGGACTGTAGTTTGCTGTTAACATATTTCCAGAAGCTCTTAGCATTTGTTTTGCTACTTTTACACACTTTTTTTTCATATTCTCGTTTGGCGTTTTTGATAACTTTGTTACAGTAGTTTCTTACCACTATATATCGCTGGTAATCCATTCAATCTTTAGTTGCTAAGTATCGTTTGTATAGCATATGCTTCTTTTTTATACTTTTTAATGTTTGACTGTTCATCCATATGGGCTTGTTTTGATTTTGTTGTATTCTTACTTTAGGATGTCTCATCGTTTATTTTTTCTGTGTTTAAAATGTATTTTAGTACAATTTAAATTGTTGTTTTCTTTTGCATTTGAGATTTCACAAAGTGGTGGCAAATGTTAACATCAGCGCTCCTTGAAGAATGGTATCCCAGAAGCGGATTAAAATAAGTGTCAGGTTTAGCACACCCACACTCTAACACCAACAAAATTGTTTTTTTCCTGACCTGGGTGCTGATCTTAACTATAACAATAACAAGGATTTGCTTTACTTGGAAATAGTGAAATAGACCAGTTCTTTGTTCATCCTTGATTGCACTTTGGAGGTTTGTTTACTGTATCACCTGTAAGGTTTTGGTGAGAGGAAACGATATAAGTTCTTATGTGATGGCTTTTCATTTCATCATTATGTTTGCTGTCACTGTCAGGAAATATTCACATGAAAGCTGTTGTTTTGTTTAGAAATTGCAGGAAGAGAAAGCTATCATGTTTCTCACAGCAGCAGTGAACAGATTGTCAGATGTACCGCTAACATGTCTGGCAGTGAGTTCAACATAAAGGAAAAATCCGAAAGCAAGAGAGCACCGGACAGTGACGTGATGGAGCCACATATACCACTGTTGTGTAAAGTGAAGACAGAACCTGACTGTGACACGGAGAAATATGGTAATTATATTAGCTTATTATAGTCAGGGCTCCCCATTTGCAGTAAATCTAAGGAGTGGAATCACTTTCCTTGTATAGTTTAGAGGATATTTTCCCTCCTTGTTAAGCATTTTAAGGAGTGGGAAAAAAGCTGATGGAAGAATGCCATGATTGATAGTTTTGTAGTGAAACAAGGGAAGTAACCACGGCATATGATGCATGATGCATGACAAATTTATGTCAGCCTAGGGTGTCACTTCCTAAGCGTAGCGAGATGATTTAGGAGCTTTGGGATTGGTTGATAGTGCAAAAGATAAATCAATGAACATCAAGATAATTTGTCAGTTGCATGGCCATGTTAATTTTATAAATGCATTCACAATCTTTTCACCCTGTAGAGTGTTTTTCAGGCGTTTTTTTCTGCACCAATTGTAACATTTAAGACGTATTTCTCACACCTGATCAGCGATTCACCTGCATGATTTTGAGTGTATTATGGCATGATTATGCCCAATCTCAGCATAATCGAGAACCCTGATAATAATACTGTTCATGTTTTCTTTTTTATTTATTTATTTATTTTTAATAAAAAGCAACTATATTGTGATTGTAGCTGAAATGCTTTACAGTTTTGCTTCTCTAGATCTCACGTAAGTATATTACAGGCTGTGAGCTCAATAACTTGCCTTATGTGCCAGTGAACCAATGTTTAATTCCACAAGTGTCAAGAACAATTTTCATTGAAGTAAACTTTTTAGTGATCACAAGTGTGTGTGATCCACACAGGACTATGGGTGTCAGACAACAACTGTTTATTAATTTATTTTTTATTTTATTTACATTCCTGTCCCTTTTTCCATAGGGATCACAAGTTGGTGTGATCCACACAGGACTTTGGATGTCAGTGACAACTACTGTTCAGTTTTATCATCCACTATGGCACTCGCCCATGATGTGTTTGCTGATTTCTTTGTTACAGAAAGCAGTGGGCCATTGGACACAAAGACAGTGTGGGTAAAGTCGGAGACATATACTAATGTACAACCAGTGGGGCCTGAGGTAATAACCGAGCTTCGTGTCTCTTATACAAATCAACACATGAACTGTGTGGTACAGTAATCCAAATGTACTGATAGTTGTTGTAAAATAATATATTTTCATCATTGATTTCAGGAGCCACGTGACTCAGAGTTGTGTAAAGTAAAGACAAAGCCAGACAGTGACACAGAGGGATACAGTAAGTATAGTAGTGTTTTATTCTTAGCAGTAGTGTTTTATATTTAGCGGTAGTGTTTTATACTTAGCAGTAGAGTTTTATGCTTAGCAGTAGTGTTTATACTTAGCAGTATTGTTTTATATTTAGCAGTTGTGTTTTATACTTAGCAGTAGTGTTTTATACTTAGCAGTAGTGTTTTATACTTAGCAGTAGTGTTTTATACTTAGCAGTAGTGTTTTATACTTAGCAATAATTGTCAAGTTGTTATCTGTATTGTGATTGTGGCTTAACTGCTGTACAGTTTCAGCTTTCTTGACCTAAAGTGTAGAAAAGGCTCTGAGCTATGCTACATGCAAGTGACAGGAACATTTCCTATTGGGGACTTTTTTTTAATGTAAGCCCCATAGTAACTCAGCCTTTCTCTTCGTATGCTACACATGTGTATGTATGTGTGTGTGTGCGTGTTTGTGTGTGTGTGTGTGTGCATGCATATTATCTCAATTCTGAGACATATTCCTTGTGTTTTATCTTAGCAATAAAATTATTTATGACATGAAGAAACAACAAAATATCTAGTGCAACACATAAAATAAAACAACTATCCCACACCCCAAACATACTTGTGCTGTACACTCACGAATACACCCAGACACACCATCTTCAAACCAGCGCCACTACGCACAAACACCAACCACAGGCATACAACACATGCTACCCATGTACATGCATGGTCATCCCATGCCAAGCCAAATAACAAAATAAGACTGAAAAATTAACACAAACACACACACACACACACACACGTATCATGCACATAAAGACACAATGCACAGTTTTCACAACATCAACAACAAATACTGTATTAGACATTGTATATATCTACTATATTCTATATCACACACACACACACGCAGTACACACACACACTAGCATGCTATTTCACACTCGATTAAATCATGCACGCACTCACACAAACTCGCAGGCAGGTAGGCAAACATTATGGCTGATGGCTAAATTTATCAGACTGACTAACTGATCAGGTTTCATAAAGTCAAGGAATAACGTTTGTGAGTCGATTAGTGCTTGGCAAAAGAAACCGGCGGAACCTGTCAGTCCTCGGTTAGCAACTGATATTCTTGTCCGACCTGAAGGAGGTCTGCTTGCTGTCAGGAACTATTCACATGAAAGCCGTTGTTTTGTTTAGAACTTGCAGGAAGAGAAAACCATCATGTTTCTCACAGCAGCAGTAAACAGATTGTCAGAGGTACCACTAACATGACTGACAGTGAGTTCAGCATTAAGGAAGAATCAGAAAGCAATGACGTGATGGAACCACATATCCCACTGTTGTGTAAAGTTAAGACAGCATCTGACAGTGATATGATATTTCTGCCACATCTGGGTCTTGCAGTTTGTCCAGGTCGAACTTTAGTCTAGTGCACTTTGCTGTGTTTTCTCTCTTCAAGTGGTGCCTGAAGGACATCATCACGAGATCGTGGTCACTTCCGATGTCTGCTCCTGGAAAAGTGCGTGTCTTGCCAATGTTGATGCTTGATCTGAAGCATGTCTTGATCATGATGTAGTCGATCTGGTTGTGATGCTCCCCACAGGGACTGTGTCATGTCCATCATCTGTATTTTTTGTGGAGACCAATGAAGCGTGTTTGCCAGTATCAGATTGTTGTATCTGGCAAACTCCAAGAGTCTCAGTCTCAGACTCCTGTAATTTGTCTCATTGTTGCAGTGGGGTCCACATGTGTCCCCCAGTTGTGGTGCGGAACTTGGCCAACCTTGGCATTCCAATCGCCTTGCACTATGACTATGTCTTTCTTCGGCACTTGGTCAAGGACAGCCTGTAGATGTTCATAGAAATCCCCGACTTTGCTGTCGTCAGAGTCTGATGTTTGGGCATAGGCTTGGATGATGGTGATGTTGAAATGGGTTTTTCTCAGATGGATCGTAATGAGCCTAGTGGAGACTGGGCTGATGATACTGTAATTTTAACTCTTGCTGTTGCTGCTACAACTCCCAACAGATTTACAGCTCATTGTTGTTGTTGTTGTTTTTTGTCCCTCGTGCGGATCTTGCTAAGTTGTCCTTTAGAAGCACACTTATCACCTCCATCCTGGTGGTCAATGGAAGGCGCTGTCCTTGGTGACCCGGGCGACAATCGATCTGGTATGGAATGAGTGGTTCTTTTCATGATATGGTGTGTCATGGACAAGAAAGACCTGGCAGGGCCCAATCCTCTCCAGGCTGTTGGCCACAACTGATATCCATGAATATTGTGTGACTCGCCATGGCCCCGAGCACATGGCCGTTGAATCTGTAGTAACATGAGATTCATTCCTCCTGGCCGGTGACTTCTGAGTAGAAAACTTTCGCCCAGTGATGCCGTGCTAACATCCCTTTTGATCGCCTCTTATGAAACATTGGATCTATTTCTGTTCCGTGCCTGAGTCCACAGGGCTTTACAGAAAACACTAGGTGACCTGAAAAGTCTTGTATCTAAGTCATATAAATTTATCCTCTGCAGGGTTTGTGCTCTCAAACCTAACCAACAGTGCTATCACCCATGATACATTTGCTGATTTCTTTGTTACAGAAAGAACTGACCCATTGGGAACAAAGATGATGTGGGTGAAGACAGAGAGAGACATAGATTTACTTTCAACGGAGTCTGAGGTAATAATGGAACTTGACGCCTCTTTTACAAATCTTCCACACAATAACTATGTGGTGCAGTAATCCAATAATATTAATAATAATAGATGTTATATACAGTTATACCTTTGGTTACGAACGCCTCAGGCCACAATTAAATCGAGTTACGGGTTACGAACAACAACTTTTTAAATTGTTTGTCTTGCGTAAGGATCAGTAGGTTAGGAAGGACAATGTTCCCTTTATAGTTTCTTGGTGCAGAAAGATTCCCAGTCAGCTGCCAAGAAACAACGACAAGAAACTCGTGATACTAATGATTCATAATTGCAAAAAAAGTGACAGTTTCCCATGATGGTTTTCTTGGTAAGCAAGATAGAGAAAACTTTTTTTTTAATTTTACATTTAATTTATTTAGTTGTTTTCTTTCTCTGTAATACAAGTGTACATATTCTTTGCCTTTTGTCAGGTAAATGACCGGATGTAAGTAAAAAAAGAACGATTCTTTCATCTTGAAACGTATTGTCTCTATTTCATTGATTTCAATGTTTCTGATTACCAACATTTCCACAACTTGGTTTGTAACCTGAGGTACCAATGTAGCCGCTGTTCCCCAAATCAACGATCAGTGCGCGGATCTGTACCAGCATACACAGACATGTTTCACCCAGTATGGCACACACAACAAACACATCTATCCCTCAAACATGTGGTGTGATGGCAGGGAGATCACTATTACAAAATGGAAAAATGGAAATGAAATCACATGTTTGACATTTTCATTGTGACTGCATCCGATACTATTATTACCGGATGTTACACTCGGTTTGATGTTGGTATTTTCTATCAGTATCTGATTCAGCCCCAATGCTGAATTCCTGATAGGGTGTAACTCAGATTTGTTTATCCACGCAGCCCGCTCAAGCAGCATACAAGTCACAAAGTCGACGTATGAAGTTTTCCACTTTTATTCAGCACACATCAACAACTGCATACAATCGCTCAATCGCCTTTCCACTCTCAAATTTACTTTCCAAGTCACTATCAACAACAATCTCCTATTTTTGAAACAGCGCGGCACTTAAATAGTCTCTTGATACTCTCGAATAACCTGGATCAATCTCGTTTGACGCAATTTAACCAATCGCTTCTAACTTCGTCATTACTGTCTTACGTCATACATATTTTCTTCTCCTTCCGGAACGTCTTCTTGCTTCGACATGTATCGGGAAATTTCTATCGAGAGTAAACACGCAGATCCAGAAAATTCTTAAAAAATATCGACTAACGAAAATTATCAACGTTATACAAAGCCTCTCCTAACAACAATGCAAACTCAAATCAAAGGTAAATAAACTCCATTATTGAATACTTTGCAAAACGAAACGATTAGATCTATCGTGTGCGTTTCCGACATACTTTCGTTCGCGTTTCAACGTAACATAACCCCCCACTCAAGAAGAAATTTACCCAATTTCTTTCAACAACGTTGAAACGTAATGCACAAGCAAAGTTCAGAATTAAAACTTATTTCAGACTGTCTGAACACTATCAACGTTCTCAGTTCATTCACACAGAGTCAATGGTTTTCATCTTCAAATCTGTCTGGATATTGTCAATGTTCACAGTTCATTCACACAGAAGTAATGTTTCTCATCTGCAAGTCTTTCTGGGTACTGTCAATGTTCACAGTTTATCTACACAGTCAATGTTTTTCATCTTCAAGCCTGTCTAGATATTACCGATGTTCTTAGTTCACCAACACAGTCAATGTTCTTTCATCCGCAAGGAAACGACGCCCTTGTCAGTTGCGGTCGTCATCGGCCCAGGGTCAAAGACAGTGATCTCGTGGGCTTTCCTGGAGTCAGTGCATCCTCCGTTGTCTTCCTCTTCTGTCGGATGTCCGACGCAGTCGACGTTGTCAGCTCCCAGAATGCATTCGCTGGGTCTCACGGTCAGGTTGGCTTCTGCGGGACGGTGGAACAGCTCCCTCAAGGTCTGCAGATGCTCCTTCCAGGTCTGGGTGTGGACCTCATGTTCGACCAAAGTCGTAGAGCCTGGGACATCGCTGAAGCTATGGGGAAACTCGCCCATAAGGTCCTTGAGCTCCATCTTTTGACCTTCCGTCAAGCTTGGTCCTAGCTTAACATCATCGATGCCTTCTTTGCTGTGGAAGTCTCCCAGTTCCAACAGTTCTTCGCTGTCAAAGCTGTCGTCGGTCACAGCTGCTGTGGCTGCGTGCACAGTCTCTGATGGCCTTTCCACGTACAGCTTAAGGAGGTTGGTGTGGTATGTCTTGGAATGCTGGCCGACCTTCACCTTGTAGTCGTTGATTCCCACCACGGTCTCCACTTCGTACGGGCCTTTCCACTGCATCAGCAACTTATTGTGGTCGGTAGGTAGCAGCACCAGCACTTTGTTGCCAGGTTTGAACTTCCTGCTCACGGCCCTACGGTCATAGTAGTGCTTTCCACAGTCCTGGGACTTCTTCAGGTTTTCTCTGGCTATCTCGAGAGTCTGCTCCAGCTTCTCCCGTAGCTCAAACACGTACTGGTAGCTGTTCTTCACCTCTGGGGTGTCTACTTCTTTCGTCCACAGTTCTTTTAGGATGTGCATCGGCCCTCGGATGGTTTTTCCGTACAGCAGCTCGAACGGAGAAAAGCCAGTGGACTCCTGCGGTACTTCTCTGTAGGCGAAAAGTAAGGCGTTGATATAGCGATGCCATTGTCTGGGCTGCTCGCTGCACAGTTTCTTCAGGGTGGACTTCAGCGTAGCATTGAACTTCTCGACAAGCCCGTTGCACATCGGATGGTAGGGTGTCGTAGTCAAATGCCGGATGCTCAGCAGTCTGTTGACCTCCTTCATGCAGTCAGAGACGAACTGCGTCCCGAGGTCTGTCAGGATCTCTTCAGGCACTCCAAGTCTACTGAACATGTCCACTAGCGCCTCTGCAACAGTTTCAGTGTCAATCTTCTTCAGAGGCACTGCTTCTGGGTACCGAGTCGCATAGTCCACTAAAGTCAGTACCCACCGATGACCTTCTTCACTCGGAGGTCTTATTTCGCCGATTAAGTCTAAGGCCACTCTCTTGAAAGGTCGGTCGATCAGAGGCATCCTCTGCATAGGCACTTTCGGGACCCTTCCTCGAGGTATGGTCTTCTGGCAAATGTCACATGATCGGCAGAAACGGCTGACGTCTGCATGAAGTCCTGGCCAGTAGAATACCGCCTGGATTCTATCCGACGTCTTCTTGATACCCAGGTGACCTCCCATGATTGAGTCGTGCGCTACTTCCATCACCTGGCGCCTTAGGGGTAACGGTACCACGACTTGACGTAGTGGTTTCCCTCCGTTGACCCTCGGGTGCTCGAAGATTCGGTACAGGATCTTGGCCTTCACCTCAAAATAGACCGTACCACTGCCTTTGGTCACGTGGTCTTGGCGGTTCCTGTACTTGTTTAAAGTACAATCAGCTTCCTGGAGCTGGATCAGCTTATCTCTGTCCACGATGGCAGCTTTAGAGTTGTCGGCGACCTTCAGTGGCATAGACGTCTTGTCTCTCTTGGCCAGGGCCCTGGTAGTAACAGCACCGACGATCTCTGGTCGGCAGGGCTGAGCCGGAGTAACTACATTGTCCCGTAGCAGCTCTGTAAGGTCTCCATCGGGAAACGGCAATGGATCCTCCTCCACAACTTCGACGTGTTGAGTTGAGGCAGGACTCCACTCTGGATCGGGGTCGTCGGGTCGTCTCGCGCCATCGATGTTCCCGATCATCAAATCATACAGCGGGTTCTTCAGGCAAACCGCTTCGACTTCGCCTATGTAGAAAGGGGTGCTGACTTGAATCTTTGCAACTGGCGCTTTCACACATTTGCTGTCGGCCATGAGTGTCCATTTTGAATCGCCAGTGAACTGTTCTTTAGCGATTAGGTCTTCTTTGACGATGACCCCACTGCAGCCAGAGTCTCTTAGAACAGTCACTTCATGATTTCCGACGCGTCCCTTTGAAACAGGCATGTTTTGGACGGTCACAGCTGCGCTGGCGACGACGGGGATGGATTTTCCGTTGGCAAGGAGAAGCTGGCCATCAGTCATGCACTCTTGCACGTCCGCAGGGGTAGCTGTGCGCTCGGTTTCACTCGGAAGAATGACGCTCCCGCCGCACACCTGATGGTCAGATCTACTGGTTTGCCGTTAATTGGAGAACCGCCTCTGCCGGTTGCCCGCCGCTGAATTGTCCGTACTGCTCCGCTGTCCGCTACTTTTGTTTTGAGGACAATTAGCCGCTCTGTGTTCTGTAGCGTTGCAGGTGAAACAGCCTCTTGAATGCCCTTCCCTGGGAGGAGGCGTGGAGTCCGTCTGTTTCTGGTTCGTCTGGCTCCCCTGTATCTGGTTCACATGGTTTCCAGTCTTCTGAAAATGTTTCGTCGCGCTGGGTGGCCCCAGGGTCTTCCCATGAGCGATGAGATATCTTTCAGCAGCCTCAGTCACATCTTTAAGCGTCTGCAGCTTTTGTTCTTCTAAGTGGGTCGCTAGGTCCTTGTGACAGGCATTGAGAAATTGTTCCTTCACGATCAGGTCATGGAGACTGTCGTAAGACTTCCTTTCGCCTGATAATTCCACCCACTTGTGTAGATATGACGACAGGCGCTCCACAAACTGCTTTGGCGTCTCGTCTGACTTAGGCCGGCATTCACGGAAGCGTTTACGGTAGCCCTTCTCTGTAAAGTTGTAGCACTGCAACAGGGCCTCTTTCAAGACGTCGTAGTTTTTGGCGTCATCGTTCGACAGTCTGGTGTAAACTTCGAGCGCTTGCCCTGTCAGAAGTGCACTTAGTCGAATCGCCCAGTCTCGAGGTTGCCAGTTGGAGCTTTCAGCGAACCTTTCGAATCTCGCCAGATAACTGTCGATCTGGTCCTTCCCGTCGACGAAAGCTGGCAATTTTGGAGCCGTATGGTCGTTGGTGACTTGTGGCGCATGCTGATTGTTCTGGATACGCGCCAACTCTAGCTGGTATTGACGCTCGCCTTCAAGACGCTTCAGCTCGAACTCTCTTTCTTCTCGGTGACGCTGTTCTTCCTTTTCTAGACGCTTCTCTTCTAATTCTCTTTCTTCACGGCGACGCTGCTCTTCTAATTCTCGTTCTTGTAGTCTCTCCTGAGATTTGACGTACTCCGTCAGCTGTTTGCCTTTTAGATTCAGTGCAATCCCTTTCTGCCAGAAGTCAGCCATCTTGATGCTTTTCTGGAAAGTTCTTCTGGAAAGTTCTTTTCTGGAAAGTTCTTTTTCTAGAAAGTTCTTGACTGTGCTGCACCCTTCTAGACTGTTCTAGAACAGCACGCTTTCTGCAGTAGCGCTGATGCTTGCCACTAGTCGCCTTCGCTGACGCAGGCACCGCTGTCCTCGTCGTATGCGACGCTGCACCACGCTGGTGTTGATGTACACGCTCCTGTACTGAAGTAGACGCGACGTCCGCTCGTCGCTCTCTGTAACACTGGCGATGTAGCTCCGAGACTGTCCCTCGACGTAGTCTTACGGCAGCCACGTAGTCTCGATCTGTTGTTCGCTCACGAAGCAACTCTTCAGCGACTACACGCCCTTGCAGTCAACCCGAACCTATCGGTGATGTAGTCCCAGTATGTTGGCCCCTCTCGACGCAACTCGTTGGCGGCTACCCTCGATGACTGCCTCTCGTAACGTTGACTCGCTTGTTGTAGCAGTTGAACCCTTGGCTATGGCGTGAATCGCGGCTTGACCCCCAAAATGTTACACTCGGTTTGATGTTGGTATTTTCTATCAGTATCTGATTCAGCCCCAATGCTGAATTCCTGATAGGGTGTAACTCAGATTCGTTTATCCGCGCAGCCCGCTCAAGCAGCATACAAGTCACAAAGTCGACGTATGAAGTTTTCCACTTTTATTCAGCACACATCAACACCAATTAACATTCTCTCCGATGACCTGTCCCTCAACAACCACATCTCCAACATCTGTCGCTCTGCATACACGGCCATACGCCAAATCAGCTCCTTTCGCCACTATCTTACGCTCACTGCCACCAAAACCCTAGTCTGCGCTCTCGTCCTTTCTCGTCTTGACTATTGCAACTCTCTCCTCGCTGGCTCCCCAAAACACATCATTGACAAGCTACAAAAGGTTCAGAACTCAGCAGCTAGACTAGTATTCCGAGCTAAGAAACGCGATCACATCACACCTCTACTACATTCCCTTCACTGGCTTCCTGTGCAAGCACGCATAGAGTACAAACTCTCTGTTCTCTGTCACAACTTCTTCACAGATTCTTGTCCCTCCTACCTTGCTGATCTACTGTCTGTCTACTCCCCTTCACGCACTTTAAGATCTTCTGCCGACACTCGCACACTCAAGGTTCCCGTCACCCGCACTAAGACATACGGCTAACGTGCATTCGCTTACTCCGCACCTAAGCAGTGGAACTCCCTTCCCTCCCATATCCGCAACATACAATCAACACAAGCATTCAAAAAGGCCCTCAAAACCCACCTCTTCAAACTTCACTATTCAGAATGATCTGTATCCCGCTGCCATTCTCTCCTCTTTGTCTCTGTCTGATCCGTAAGTGTATACACGGCTGTACATATTTATACTGTTTTTCCTCCTGGGCCTAACCGGGCATATAAATAGCTGTGAATATGATTTTGCTATTCTATTTGTCTTTTCTGTCATTTGTGTACATAGTTGTAAATTGTAATTTGTGTACATAAGTGTAAATAATTTGTACCCTTACTGTTCTGTCTTTTGGTGTATTGTAGCGAAAGCGATGTTTTATCGAGTGCATGTACTTATATGTAATGACTATGTAAAGCGTGGTGAGTCTGGTCATAGGCTGGAGTACCCGCTATATAAAAATCCGTTATTATTATTATTAACTGCATACAATCGCTCAATCGCCTTTCCACTCTCAAATTTACTTTCCAAGTCACTATCAACAACAATCTCCTATTTTTGAAACAGCGCGGCACTTAAATAGTCTCTTGATACTCCCGAATAACCTTGATCAATCTCGTTTGACGCAATTTAACCAATCGCTTCTAACTTCGTCATTACTGTCTTACGTCATACATATTTTCTTCTCCTTCCGGAACGTCTTCTTGCTTCGACATGTATCGGGAAATTTCTATCGAGAGTAAACACACAGATCCAGAAAATTCTACAAAAATATCGACTAACGAAAATTATCAACGTTATACAAAGCCTCTCCTAACAACAATGCAAACTCAAATCAAAGGTAAATAAACTCCATTATTGAATACGTTGCAAAACGAAACGATTAGATCTATCGTGCGCGTTTCCGACATACTTTCGTTCGCGTTTCAACGTAACACCGGAGTACCCAGAAAAAAACTGAAGTAGGCTTATTTTAAACATTATCGAGAAACTCAATACATTGTTGTTGTGATCATGGTATAATAATCGATTATATTAATACAAAAAATACTAAAGATAAGTTAGTCATTGTTTATAGGGTCCAGTGGACTGCAAAGAGCCGAATCAGGACCACTCTGATGATGATGATGATGATGATGATGATGATGATGATGATGGTATGTTACTTGCTTTACACATTATATGGGTTAGATCAAAGTACGGGTCGTGCTTTAATGAGTTACAAGTTTAACATGCATTAGATGATTTCTAATAATTCAGGGGTTGTAAACGTTCAGCACTTCTCTGACTGTAGTCTGACTTCAGTCTCATTTTCGTAGGGATGAAGTAGGAACTCATCAGGCAATGACTGTAGTCTGCCTTCAGTCTCATTTTCTTAGTGATGAAGTAGGAATTCATCAGGCCATAACTGTAGTGTGACTTCAGTCTCATTTTCTTAGTGATGAAGTAGGAAATCATCAGGCCATGACTGTAGTTTGACTTCAGTCTCATTTTCTTAGTGATGAAGTAGGAATCATCAGGCAATGACTGTAGTCTGACTTCAGTCTCATTTTCTTAGTGATGAAGTAGGAACTCATCAGGCAATTACCTCCCCTCCTCCTCACCCTTTTCCCCCACCTGTCCTTCCACATCCCCCTTTTTATATACATCTGTCAACACTTTATAGTTAATGTTTCTTATATACATCTGTCAACACTTTATAGTTAGTGTTTCTTATATACATCTGTCAACACTTTATAGCTAATGTTCTTATATACATCCGTCAACACTTTATAGTTAGTGTTTCTTATATACATCTGTCAACACTTTATAGTTAGTGCTTTTTATATACATCTGTCAACACTTTATAGTTAGTGTTTCTTATATACATCTATCAACACTTTATAGTTAGTGTTTCTTATATACATCTGTCAACACTTTATAGTTAGTGTTGTAAATCTTGGTTTCCCCATTTCAGATTCCAAATGCATGTGCTACACAACTGCTTGCTGTCAACTCAACACCACAGTCACTATCGGTCAAGTTCTCTTTTGCCTCAGTCACTCCTCACAGTGAAGTCAGTCTCAGAGATCAGGAGTGTAGAACAAAGACAGAGCAGAAACAGAAGACCAGAGAACAAAAGAATCATGTGTGTGATGTTTGTAATAAAGCTTTCACTCATGCTTCTAATTTGAAGGTGCATACTCTTATACATACAGGAGAGAAGAATCATGTGTGTAATGTTTGTAATAAAGCTTTCACTCGGGCTAGTGGTTTGAAGGAACATAAGCTTATACATACAGGAGACAAGAAACATGTGTGTAATGTTTGTAATAAAGCTTTCAATCATGCTGGCCATTTGAAGGTACATAAGCTTATACATACAGGAGAGAAGAAACATGTGTGTAATGTTTGTAATAAAGCTTTCATTCGGACTGACAGTTTGAAGTTACATAAGCGTATACATACAGGAGAGAAGAATCATGTGTGTGATGTTTGTAATAAAGCTTTCACTGAGGCTGGCCATTTGAAGGAACATAAGCTTATACATACAGGAAATAAAAATCATGTGTGTGATGTTTGTAACAAAGCTTTCACTCAGGCTGGCAGTTTGAAGGTACATAAGCGTATACATACAGGAGAGAAGGATCATGTGTGTGATGTTTGTAATAAAGCTTTCAATCAGGCTGGCCATTTAAAGTTGCACAAGCTTATACATACAGGAGAGAAGAATCATGTGTGTAATGTTTGTAATGAAGCTTTTACTCAGGCTGGCCATTTGAAGGAACATAAGCTTAAACATACAGGAGAGAAGAATCATGTGTGTAATGTTTGTAATAAAGCTTTCATTCGGGCTAGTGATTTGAAGGTACATAAGCGTATACATACAGGAGAGAAGAATCATGTGTGTGATGTTTGTAATAAAGCTTTCACTCAAGCTATCACTTTGAAGGTACATAAGCTTATACATACAGGAGAGAAAAATCATGTGTGTGATGTTTGTAAAAAGGCTTTCACTAGGGTTAGTGATTTGAAGAAACACAAGTTGACACATTCTGGAGACAAAAATTCATGTGTTTGACGTTTGTAAGAAAATCTTTTCTTTCAGCTAGCCAGTTGAAGAGACATACACTTACATGTTCCGAAGAGGAAAATCATGTGTGTGATGTTTGTATTAAACCTTTCTCTGTGGCTGACGATTTGAATTAACACATGTTGATACAGACTAAAGTAACAATTTATTTAACATATGTGTAATATTTATAATGCTTTTATTCATGCTGACAAGTTGATGAATCACATGTTGTTACATACAGAAAAGACAATTAGCAGCTGTGCAATAATGCTTTCATTTAAAGTGGAGTACTTGAAGAAGCTTGCAGTAACATAACCTGGGGGCAGAAAGGAAGATGAAAACAACACGAGTCTTTAGACAAAACCAAGCTTTCCAGTTTTTGTGAAAGATTTTTTCTCTCTTGACAGCCTCTTTCATCCAATTTGATTTGGCTCTTTGCGGTCTGCTTAACCCTATAAACAACTAAATTTTGACAGCAATTCTATATATTGGCTCGAATAATATTGTGAACATTGTTCAAATAAAAATTTGAGCGTAGTATCCCAAACATACTCTGGAGAGAAAATGGTGTGCAACGTATGTATTATGTTGAATGCTGTTAGTGAATATTATGTGAAACATTTAACCATTGAATGTAAAGGAGCCAACATTTATGCTAGGAGTTTGAGGTATCACCATGCAGTTGTTTCAAACTTTAAAGACAAATTATGCATGTTATAAGTGTTGACTCAAGTTGAGTACTAAAAGAAGCATAAATTGAGCAGCGGGGGTAGAAATTATAATACATGCGATATTTGTGATACCTGGAATTCCACCATTGTGTAGCATGGGATGTTTGTAACCACCATTGTATAGTATGGGATGTTTGTAACCACCATTGTATGGCATGGGATATTTGTAACCACCATTGTATAGCATGGGATGTTTGTAACCACCATTGTATGGCAGGGGATGTTTGTAGCACACATTGTGTGGCATGGGATGTTTGTAACCACCATTGTATGACATGAAACCTTTGTGATACCAGTTATATGATGTGTAGCATTTTACCATTGATTGTAAAGGAGACAACAAGAGAGTCACCCTGCTGTTAGATTGCTTATTTCAGGAATGATTGTACATGAATATGGATGTGATGAGTTACTGCATGTAAGTATGAATGTGAAAAATGTAGATAAAATCTTTCCTTTTGTGTTAACGCTCATCAGATCCTTTTTACTATGACTACTTCATGCTTGCTAGAGCTACAGGAGCCAATATAGGAGATCTCTAGTGTTCCAGGATTGCATTCCAAAACAATAAAATTGAATAGATTAATAAAACTCAATAGATAATATCTAAGTAAGACTTTTGTTTGAAAATTAATATAGTTTTAATAGTTTATGTATTTTTACTTTATTTGACCTATTTTGTAAATCCTGTTATTTTCTGCAATATTATTAACCTGGGTAACAACAAAATAAATTATAATAACATTGTTACCCATCTATTTCCTATTTTATTAGTCTAGGACTGTCTGTTTTCTTCCCTTCCCTTTTAATTATTATTTTATTACTCTTGGACTTACTGTTTTCTTCACTTCCCTTTTCATTATTATTTTTCAACTTTGAGTGAGAAAGAAGAGAGCCATAAAATTATCAAAATATATATTGGTGTTGTGTTCTAACTGTTGTGTATTTTATGTTTCGAGTATTTCAAGTTTATCTCCCTGTCTCAACTTGTGTAATTGTATAAGAAAGGCCTTTTGATTAATACGTGTATACGTGAAATTGTAACATTAAAAACTGTTTACAAACTGATATCAAGTTTGTAGGAATCTTCCGAGACTAAAGCTAATTATTTTATAACTCATGGGAAGTAGAGTAAGAGAGAAGGAGGGAAAAAAAGAGCCCGTGTGTATGTGTGTGTGGGAGAGAGAGGCAACACATAATGATCACAGAACACAAATGTAAGTTAAGCTTACAAAACAATACCACAAATCATAGAACACAAATGTAAGTTAAGCTTACAACACAAATCACAGAATACAAATGTAAGTTAAGCTTACAACACAATACCACACATCACAGAACACAAATGTAAGCTAGGCTTACAACACAAATCACAAATCTCACGTGAACAACGCTAAAAGAAGGTACAAATGTTTTAATGAATGTCAAATGTTTTCCAAACAGATACAATGTGTGCTTGGAGTTTGCAGCATGGAAAACCAATGTACAGGTAAAGTAGTTGACTTTTAGTAACTTGATCTAAGAGTCTCAATCCAACGCTTAAAAATAAATGAAAATAGATGTATCATTTTTTCAAGCTGAGTTTGAGTAATAAGATCCCAGACAGCACGGCAATATTGGTGCAACATTGCCCTAATATTGACTGTTACATTGCCCTAATATTGGAGTACAACATTGCTGCAATGTTGGAAGCGCAAATCGCCCTATTATTGGAGCAATATTGGATTTTACATTGTATCCAATGTATACCCAATATTAGTGCAACATTGCATCTACACTGCAACAATATTGCTCTAACATAAGCTGAATATTGCGTCTGTATTGGATTTAGTATCGATTCCAATATCTATCCAATGTCAGTGTAATGTTGCTCTTATGTTGGTTCAATATTGGTATGATTTGTGATTTTAAATAGTCGTTGGTTCCAACATCTATCCAATGTGAGTGTAATGTTGCTCCTATGTTGGTTCAATATTGGTCTAATTTGTGATTTTCATTATTCATAAGTTCCAATATCTAGCCAAAGTCAGTGTAATGTTGCTCCTATGTTGATTATATTGGTCTGATTTGTGGTTTTCATTTGATAAAAGGTTTCTCCTACTTCGATGCATTATTATAGAGTACAGCACAATGAATAATGAATTGAAGTAGGAGAAACCTTTAATCCAATGAAAATCACAAATGAATAATGCATCAACATATGTAATTGATGGAATAAAGCAACCAAAATAAGAACTTCAGGTTTTATATTAGTACAAACATTTGACGAGTTTCTCAAATAAAATGTAAAAAAAAAAAGGTTTTATCAGCAATGAAATCATAATTATTCAAAAATGAAGTATTTTAGAGCATTTGTTTTCTGTAACTTACGAAACTTCAGACACAAAAAATACATTGCAGTAACAGTACACCTGAATTGTTCCTGATTTTTTTTGCTTGTTCTGCATCAATAAACAGTACAATCAACTTTAATTGAATGCAATAAACTTTAAAGCTCCAGATACCAATACCAAATAAATTTTATTTGCTGTTTTATTGCAAAATGTCCCTTTGGAAACATATTTATCTTTTTTTTCTGTTTGTTTGGGGAGTGGGATCAGTATTCCATTTTCTTTCACTGAAAGTTGTACATACACCTGGATGCTGTGTTCTGAATGTGATAGTTGCAGGGCCTGAAATATTGCAGAATTTCACCTTATAAAGTTTCTCAAGTATACAGCATTTTAAGAGATTGTTAACTTAAAATGAATTAGTTAACGTAGCACACACACAGTCACACACACACACCATACACTCGTACAAAACCAGAGGCAAAATTCTGTATAGCTTATTTCACTATTGAAATAATTAAAAGAAACCACATAAGCAATAAAAAAAATATTTCAGTTGTAATACTCTGCATGCCAACTGTTGGACTGGATTGGCATGTCAGATTGATTCTGCTGGCTGTTGGATTGATCCTGTCAGTCTTCTCTCAACCTCTTCTTGATTTTTACCAGTCTCCCTCTCTTGCCATGTCACATGACCTGGTAAAGAAGTGGCTGTTGATGGTGTCCCGCTATGTTGTTTTGGAAATCTCTTCCTTGCAGCCGCTGAGGAACAAAAGACAGAGAAAATGTCACAAACAGCATACATGTCTGAAGCAATGAAATGTGTACATTTGTAGAACCTTTACTGTTCACACAAGCAAAAAATTCTGAGAATGTTTTAATATATTTCAGTGTTTCCGTTAGATTTGTAAATTAGATCACCAAAGTGTAAGCAATATATATGTACCTAGAGTGTGAGGGCCCAGTGAGCTACCTTGAGAATAGCATCATGTTAAAGTTATTTCTTTCTGTCAACAATTTAAAGTCACAAAACTGCAAATCAGCTGTCTACAGCACTAAATTAACAAATTTCCGAAAATCTTGTAACTGTTGGCAATTCTATTCAATTTGTTTAATGCTCAATCAGAATGGTAGCTTCTCACTTTGCCAGTGGAGAAAACAAGATCTCTACGTACTATAAACTGTATTTAGGAGATCCTGAAAGTCCTTCAGCATCCCCGTCTTCACTTTTCCAGATGCTGTGTACCTGAAGGCCGGTCTTGGGACTCACCAGCTACTTCCATATTTTTTCTGTCACGGCCTTAAGGCTATGGCTGCCAGTTACAGGACCTGTAATCATGAATACAATACATTTTATTTAGTCATTTTAATTAAACTCATTAGAACTGCTACAACAAAACGTTTATAGCAATAAAATGATTCAAATGACCTTGACCTTTCATGAAGTATTGCCAGCAAAGCAGAAAGTGCAACTAGTGTTATTCCAAACAAAGTAGTAGCATATATCATTTATATATGTTAAAAAAAAAAATCAAATCTCTTTTGCTAGGCTAGCTGAAGTCTGATCTTTATAAATTATATTATCCTCAAAGTCAAACTGTTCACTATCTGAATCAGAAATCTCATCAACTGACGAGTCTCTTGCTTCTACTTCAGTCAAAAAATCCTGCATATATACATCTTCCACATTGTCAGAAAAAAAAAACATCGAATTTATTAACCAAGGTTAAGTCTATTACCACACAGGCTGTGAAATCCGTAGGCCTCGCTTCACAGCCTGTGATTACCACAGGCTCATCAACCTCACTTTCTCTTGCCACATTCTCTTCTGTTTGGTCCATTTCTGTAGTTGATCCATCCAGAATTTCTTACTCGTGTGAACCTAAACTATACGACCATCGGATGAGCTGAATCTTACTACTTTGGATGGACTCGGTCCACTATTCAGGAAAACTCGCCATTGCCGTTGGCAGGCCATTTTGAATTTTATCACCTGCCCTACATGCTAACAAATAATCTCTAGTTATGTTACGTATTTTCCGCCTTTCTGACCAGTATGACATAGAAGATATTGTCTCTCAAAGTTTAGTTTGGGTTTAATATGATAAAAACAACAGTATTTACCTTGTAGGTTAAACACTTCACAAACTGCTGGCGTCAACTGTGTTCCCTTCCTCGCTCGTTCGCGCTGTTTGGGTCACGTGGCACACTTCTGTACAGAACTGCTGCAGTGATGGCACGAGGAATGGATTAGATAGTAGGCTTAGTTTGACTACTATTTTTCGTTGGTACGAAAACGGACAGCTGATAGTGATACGGCCTCGCATTTCGAATGGTGTGGGTTCGATTCACGAGCCTTTTATATATATTTTTTTTCTTTCCCCACAGCTTCGCCGTTCTTTTCAATTTGTGTGTATTTGATTGTATATTAATTTGAATTATTAAGATTTTGTTTTAATGTGGATTCCGTTTTTTTTAAATATTTTTTTTAATAGTTGTACCTGTGTAGAGCGATAGAGATAAGGGTTGTGTGTGTTCTTTTTTACATTAAAAAAACATGTGTTGATATGGAGGTGGGTTAAAGTTGTTGCAGACAATATTGTAAACTTAACTTGTGTCGCACAGCTAATTCAGTTGTCCATATTGAAAGCAAAAAAAAGTTGGATATATAGATTAGCTCTACATACAAATTGCATTGTAGTTGGATTCCAAGGCAGATACAACATCCAGGCAATATTGCTCAACTATGGGCCGATCTTCACTGCGCATGCGCTTAGTTATATCGCGAAAGCAATGAGGCGTAGTATTGGCTCCACATACGAATTACATTGTAATTGGATTCCAAGCCAGAGACAATATCCATGCAATATTGTTCCAATACTCGGTGCTGTCTGGGATATTATACCTTATCTCGTCTCGTCAAATAAAATCAATAAATTCAGGCCAGTTTGATTATTATTATTGTTATTTTTTAGTCCTTAATTAATACTTGTAAAGATAAACATATATACTTTTTAATCGAAATTTGAATAAAATCTAACAATCCCAAAAAGATAGACAAGATGCTGTGAATATTGTATATAAAACCTGATGTTTGCTGTACAATGGACTCCATGAAGACAGCAATAATAATAGATAAGCTGCTGTGAAGATTGTATATAAAACCTGATGTTTACTGTACAATGGACTCCATAGAGACAGCAAAAACAATAGATAAGCTTCTGTGACGAATGTATGTTAACCTACACGCTATGTTTGCTGAACAATGGACTCCATGCGGACAGCAGTAAGATACAAGCTGATGTGAAGAATGTTTATAAAACCCTGATGTTTATTGTACAATGGACTCAATACAAACAGCTATAAGAATAAAAACTAGCAAACAAACAAAATATACTGCCACATGAAAGTATTTGTGTATTATCTATGTATATGTTTTATCTATGTATATGTATTGCGTATTGTTAATGTATATGTATTGTCTATGTATATATGTATTGTGTAAAATCAATCTGGCTTCAGAGGCCTACATTTATGAAAGAACAATGGCTTAATAATATTAATGAGCACACATTTTCCGGAGCATTATTCGTTGACTTTGCAAAAGCTTTTGAAGCAACTTACCTTGCCCTTTTTTTAACATAAATTACAATTATATGTATTAGCTTTGAAACCCTTAATCTTCTAAAATCTTTCATTTCTGGCAGACGGCAGTGCGTTTTTATAAATAACCCAAAATCACAGTTTGAAGCTGTTAATGCTGGAGTGCCTAAAGGATCAATATTAGGGCCTTTATTATTTTCTGTCTATATAAATGATTTACCTCTTCCTACTTCAACTTCGTGGGAATTCTTTGCTGATTACACCACATTACACTCCAAAACTACAGAACTACGAAATTTGCCCCTCTTAGCAAAAAGGGGCAAATGAACTACAGGAATGGACTGAATTTAATCACATGACACTGAATCCTGACAAAACAAAATCCATGCTAATTACAACAAGACAAAAAAGGTAAAGTTCCTCTATGAAACTCCCTCCCTTAAAACTGTGTAACAAAGTAGATTATATGAAGGAAACACATATACACATTGACATCTAAACAGGCGCGATTGTCTGATATGTAGTCGATGTTCTGTACATCAAATGTATGAAATAAAAACATATATACACTGACATCAAACAGGCGATTGTCTTACAGGTAGTCAATGTTCTATAAATCAAATGAATGAAGTAACACATATATTTAATGACAGGAGAATACCTTTACTTTCAAATACTCCAAGTTCGTAATTATGTTATGTAAGAACAATATCTTTACTATCAAACTTTCTATGTCCGTTGTTATGGAATACAAGAAGACTATCTTTACTTTCAAACTTTCTATGTCCGTCGTTAGGCAATGTAAGAAGAATATAGTTACTTTCAAACTTTCTCTGTCCGTTGTAATGGAACGTAAGAAGAAAGAAAACAAGCGTACTAGCTCAGTGGATAGAGCACCAACCTCGTGTTCCAAACCTTGTTTGCCTGAACATGAATGACTGATGCACTGGTCGTCTTACTGCTTCCATCAGTGTGGTGGTTACTTCAGTGCATAGTGGACGGGATTAGCTAGGTTCAAAAAAGAATAGAAAGGTTGGTGGGGCTTATTCTCCTTGCTATGGGTGGCGCTGCACTGAAGTTGTCAGGCTTTCACTGATAAATCATGTCCGCTTTAATCCGTACAATCTGTATATATTATGCTACAAAATAAAAGAATTTTAAAGAAAACGTCCACACACTACGACTGTACATGAATTGTCAATGTCAACTAAGTCTATATATTACAGCTATCTACAACAGTTGATGTTGAATTGTGCTGTCAATTATATATTACAGCAATCTACAACAGTTGATGTTGAACTGTGCTGTCAATTATATATTACAGCTATCTATGACAGTTAATGTTGAATGGTGCTGTCAGTTATATATTACAGCTATCTATGACAGTTAATGTTGAACTGTGCTGTCAATTATATATTACAGCTATCTACGACAGTTAATGTTGAATTGTGCTGTCAATTATATATTACAGCTATATACGACAGTTTATGTTGAATTGTGCTGTCAATTATATATTACAGCTATCTACAACAGTTATTGTTGAATTGTGCTGTCAGTTATATATTACAGCTATCTTCAACAGTTATTGTTGAATTGTGCTGTCAATTATATATTACAGCTATCTACAACAGTTAATGTTGAATCGTGCTGTCAATTCTATATTACAGCTATCTACAACAGTTAATGTTGAACTGTGCTGTCAATTATATATTACAGCTATCTACAACACTTAATGTTGAACTGTGCTGTCAATTATATATTACAGCTATCTACAACAGTTAACATTGAATTGTGCTGTCAATTATATATTACAGCTATCTACAACAGTTAATGTTGAACTGTGCTGTCAATTATATATTACAGCTATCTACAACAGTTAATATTGAATTGTGCTGTCAATTATATATTACAGCTATCTACAACACTTAATGTTGAACTGTGCTGTCAATTATATATTACAACTATCTACAACAGTTAATGTTGAATTGTGCTGTCAATTATATATTACAGCTATATACGACAGTTAATGTTGAATTGTGCTGTCAATTATATATTACAGCTATCTACAACAGTTAATGTTGAATTGTGCTGTCAATTATATATTACAGCTATATACGACAGTTAATGTTGAATTGTGCTGTCAATTATATATTACAGCTATCTACAACACTTAATGTTGAACTGTGCTGTCAATTATATATTACAGCTATATACAACAGTTAATGTTGAATTGTGCTGTCAATTATATATTACAGCTATCTACAACACTTAATGTTGAACTGTGCTGTCAATTATATATTACAGCTATCTACAACAGTTTATGTTGAATTGTGCTGTCAATTATATATTACAGCTATCTACACCAGTAATGTTGAATTGTGCTGTCAATTATATATTACAGCTATCTACAACAGTTAATGTTGAATCGTGCTGTCAATTATATATTACAGCTATCTACAACACTTAATGTTGAACTGTGCTGTCAATTATATATTACAGCTATCTACAACAGTTAATGTTGAACTGTGCTGTCAGTTATATATTACAGCTATCTACAACACTTAATGTTGAATTGTGCTGTCAATTATATATTACAGCTATCTACAACAGTTAATGTTGAATCGTGCTGTCAGTTATATATTACAGCTATCTACAACAGTTAATGTTGAACTGTGCTGTCAGTTATATATTACAGCTATCTACAACACTTAATGTTGAATTGTGCTGTCAATTATATATTACAGCTATCTACAACAGTTAATGTTGAATCGTGCTGTCAATTATATATTACAGCTATCTACAACAGTTAATGTTGAATCGTGCTGTCAATTATATATTACAGCTATCTACGACAGTTAATGTTGAATCGTGCTGTCAATTATATATTACAGCTATCTATGACAGTTAATGTTGAATTGTGCTGTCAATTTTATATTACAGCTATCTACGACAGTTAATGTTGAATTGTGCTGTCAATTATATATTACAGCTATCTACAACAGCTAATGTTGAATTGTGCTGTCAATTATATATTACAGCTATCTACAACAGTTAATGTTGAATTGTGCTGTCAGCACGATCAGTCACCTTCAACTACCAACATCAACAACTTCATGTCTTTGCTCATTGCATCAACACAAAACACAGTCATCTAAGGCTACCAACATCAACAACTTCATGTCTTTGCACATTGCATCAACACAGAACACAGTCATCTAAGGCTACCAACATCAACAACTTCATGTCTTTGCACATTGCATCAACACAAAACACAGTCATCTAAGGCTACCAACATCAACAACTTCATGTCTTTGCACATTGCATCAACACAAAACACAGTCATCTAAGGCTACTGTCATCATCAACATTTGGCCTCCATGTTCTACATCCCTTTGAGGAACGGACATTACATGAAGAAGAAGAAGAAGAAGAAGAAGAAGAAGAAGAAGAAGAAGAAGAAGAAGAAGAAGAAGAAGAAGAAGAAGAAGAAGAAAGACAATCCGATGTGCATGAGGTCAGCTGTGGTAGTGAGGTAGTGGTTTACAGTAGAAATCCCTTCTTGGCCGAGGGCGTAGCTTTTGCTCTCTCACCACATTGTTTCCGCTTCTCATCACACTGTGGCCGCTCCTCATCACACTGTGGTCGTTCCTCATCACACTGTGGCCGCTCCTTATCACACTGTGGCCGCTCCTCACCACACTGTGGTCGTTCCTCATCACACTGTGGCCGCTCATCACCACACTGTGGTCGTTTCTCATCAGATTTTGGGTTTCCCGCTGCCCTGTTTGGGATGTCCTGGGTCGTGTGAGAAACTGCCTGGAGCAGGTTGTAAATGTCCTGGGTCACTTGTTGTCCTAATGGGCTCAGAACTGGATTTTTCTGTGGAATAATAATAATAATAATAATAATAATAATAATAATAATAATAATGCTATCATATCCTATCCTATCCCGTAACTCGGAGGTCGTAGGGGCACCACAGATGATCGTTTAACCAGCGTGCTCCATCTTTCCTATCCTGTCCCGTAACTCGGAGGTCGTATGGGCACCACAGATGATCGTTTAACCAGCGTGCTCCATCTTTCCATGTCTTCAGCAACCCTGATCGTTTCGCTCAGTGTCAAACCAGTCCATTCTCGAATGTTGTCCTCCAATCTCTTTTTCGGTCTCAATCTTCTTCTACCTCATTGCACTGTGCCTTGCAGGATTGTCTTTGCAAGGCATGATGGTCTGGTGACGTGGCCATACCATCGGAGTTCCGTTTCTTCACCACTGTGAGCAGGTCATCGTGTTGTCCAATGGCTTGTGTGATGGTCTGTCGGACTTCGTCGTTGGTGATGTGCTGGGTATAGGAAATGCCCAGAAGTCTTCTGTGGCACCTCATTCCATGCTTTGTATTAAACGTTGTAGATCTGCTGTGAGGGTCCATGTTTCGCAAGCTTATAGGAAGATACTACTACTACTACTACTACTACTACTACTACTACGACGACGACGACGACGACGATGATGATGATGATGATGATGATGATGACGACGACGACGACGACAACAACAACAACAACAACAACAAGAGAAGAAGAAGAAAAAGAAGAAGAAGATGAATCATCATCATCATCATCATCATCATCATCATCATCATCATCATCATCATCATCATCGTCATTACCTCCGTCGTAGTCGTCATAATCATCATCATTATCATGATCATGATCATCATCATCATCATCATCATCATGTTAATACCTGCATGTGATGTGGGAGTTCCTGGGTCGTGTATAGTTGTCCCTGGGGTTGGTTTGGACTTTCCCGTGGCCTTTGTGGGGTTTGTCTGACGGCTCAAAAACCCTTTCTTGGCCCACGACACTCCAGTGCTGGGTTCTTCCTTTCCACGCCCTGTGCGTGGCGGCTTCTCATCAGGTTTGGGTTTCCCGTTTTCCTGTTTGGGATGTTGTGGGTGGTCTGAGGATTTGCCTGGAGCAGGTTGTACATGTCCTGGGTCAGTGGTTTTCTGCATGGCGTCCGAACTGGGAGTTCCTGAGGAACATATAAGTAGTAGTAGTAGTAGTAGTAGTAGTAGTAGTAGTAGTAGTAGTAGTAGTAGTAGTAGTAATAACAATAATAATAATAATAATAATAATAATAATAATAATAATAATAATAATAATAATAATAATAATAATAATGATCATCATCATCATCATCATCATCATCATCATCATGGTAATACCTGTATGTGATGTGGGAGTTCCTGGGTCGTTTGTAGTAGTCCCTGGGGTTGGTTCGGCCTTGCCTGGGGCCTTTGTGGGGTTTGTCTGGCGGTTCAAAAACCCTTTCTTGGCCCACGACACTCCAGTGCTGGGTTCTTCCTTTCCCCGCCCTCTGTCTGTCTGTTGGTCACAAAGGCATCGTGGCTATTATTAATTATATCATTCCAACATTCTGGAGTTTGGATCTTACGCTGAATACATTTTCTAATAATGTGCAAAAAAATTTTGTCGTTAATGCGATAGCATGTATACTTTTATTTTTGTGAAGAAGGAGACTGTGTATCAATGTGTAGGTCAAAGTGCTGACTTTATAAGGTGTCTGCTGTCATTGTTAACTTTCTTAGTGTTGGGCTGAAGTGTTGAAGGCCAAACAAACGTAGGTCTTGTGTGCAATCCCGCTGCAAGGTCTAGAGTTCGAGTGGCTGTGTATTGATGTATTATTAGTCTGCTGTCACTGTGTGCAATCCCGCTGCAAGGTCTAGAGTTCGAGTGGCTGTGTATTGATGTATTATTAGTCTGCTGTCACTGCGTGCAGTCCCGCTGCAAGGTCTAGGGTTGGAGTGGCTGTGTATTGATGTATTATTAGTCTGCTGTCACTGTGTGCAATCCCGCTGCAAGGTCTAGGGTTGGAGTGGCTGTATATCTATGTATCATTATCCTACTGTAAATGTGTGTACTCTTCATTTCTCTGTATAACAAGATGGAGCTGATGTATTGATGTATCATTAGCCTACTGTAACTGTGTGTACTGTTTACTGCTCTCTATGCTAAGATGGAGCTGATGTATTGATGTATCATTATCGTACTGTAACTGTGTGTACTCTTGACTGCTTTCTATGCTAAGATGGAGCTGATGTATTGATGTATCATTAGCCTACTGTAATTGCGTGTACTGTTCTCTGCTCTCCATTGCCAAGATGAAGCTGATGTATTGATGTATCATTAGTCTGCTGTAGCTGTGTGTACTCTTCACTGCTCTCTATGCTAAGATGAAGCTGCATGTTTTTTTGGGGTCGGTGTGGCAAAGTTTTATTTTGTCCCTTATGAACGAGTTTTTTTGGGGGTTTTGAATCCACATGGCCGATAGCAGCATCTACACGTTTTACCAATAATGTGGGCTGTATTGGTCTGTGTGACCATGTTTGTGTGCCGACCCATGTCGACGTCTTCTAAGGCATTGTGTGTGACTATGTATGTGTGCCGACCCATATCGACGTCTTCTAAGGCATTGTGTGTGACTATGTATGTGTGCCGACCCATATCGACGTCTTCTAAGGCATTGTGTGTGACCATGTTTGTGTGCCGACCCATGTCGACGTCTTCTAAGGCATTATATCTTCAAGTCTGTCTTTAGCTTGGAGCTCTGTGGGTGTTGCCAGCGTTTGTCTAGAGCTTGGAGCTCTGTGGGTGTTGCCAGTGTTTATCTAGAGCTTGGAGCTCTGTGGGTGTTGCCAGCGTTTGTCTAGAGCTTGGAGCTCTGTGGGTGTTGCCAGTGTTTATCTAGAGCTTGGAGCTCTGTGGGTGTTGCCAGTGTTTATCTAGAGCTTGGAGCTCTGTGGGTGTTGCCAGCGTTTATCTAGAGCTTGGAGCTCTGTGTGTGTTGCCAGTGTTTATCTAGAGCTTGGAGCTCTGTGGGTGTTGCCAGCGTTTATCTAGAGCTTGGAGCTCTGTGGGTGTTGCCAGCGTTTATCTAGAGCTTGGAGCTCTGTGGGTGTTGCCAGCGTTTATCTAGAGCTTGGAGCTCTGTGGGTGTTGCCAGCGTTTATCTAGAGCTTGGAGCTCTGTGGGTGTTGCCAGCGTTTATCTAGAGCTTGGAGCTCTGTGGGTGTTGCCAGCGTTTGTCAGTTTGCGCCGTTCAACTTTCCGAGCTCCGGCGTGAAAGTCTCTTCGACGTCATTCACTGCCTTCACCAACTCTATCGTCATCTACATCTCCGGTGTCGCTGTTTTCGTTCATTAACGGTGATTTCTGCTACGCCGTCGTCGTGACCTTCATAGCCTTCTGTCTTCTGCGTCGTTGTTGTTGTCGCCGCCGACCACCTCGTCACTCCACTTTGCAACGTCGTCGCTTCGTGAAGATTTTCATCTGTAGGCTTCTTCATTCTTCTTTCATTATTGCCGTCAGCTATGCATATTCTCTCTTCTTTCATCATGATCGTCAGCTCCGCTTCTTCACTGTTCTTTCATCGTGATTGTCAGCTACACTTCTTCACTCTTCTTTCATCATGATCGTCAGCTACACTTCTTCACTGTTCATTTATCATCGTCGTCAACGACAGTCGATAAGGACTAATAAATTAGTTACTTTAGCTGCGAGGCTTCGTCGTTAGTCAACTATTTCTTACTTATTATGGACACCTCGATGGTATATAAAGTAGTGTAGACGTATACTTGCATAGTTGTTATCATCGCTGCGTCATTACCATTATTATTATCCATAAACGTGCCTAGTTGTTATCATCGTTACGTCATGATCAGTTTTCCAGTGGGTTACAGTTTCATTTGCATTTCAAGTCAAGACATTGGTTTCCATAGCCAATGACCATTTACTTCATTCGATATTTGACTTAAGAGTTCAAGTAGTGAGAGAAAGAGAGAGAGACAGAAAGAGAGAGAGGGAGAGAGAGAGAGAGAAAGAGACAGAGAAAGAGACAGAGAGAGAGACACACAGAGAGAGAGAGAGAGAGAGAGAGAGAGAGAGAGAGAGAGAGAGAGCACGTGCTTGTTTTGTTGCATGCACCACACACAAGTCCTGATGGTCATGCCGCACGAGCGTCAAATCGTGAATCCAATTCTTGAAATCACGACAAAATCCCGTGATTGTCGTGTGGCACTCTGTGCATCGCGAATCCAGATTCTTTGAATTGGCTCCGATTGTCGACTTTCAACATGTTCTAATTCCGCGAGTCTCGATTGTGTGATTCGGACCTTTTGGCCAATGAGAAGCAGAATACGAATCACGTGATCACAACACACGTACAGCAAAACTTCAAGACCAATAACCCTCAAGTTTGACTCGATGTGCGA
>CM072522.1:57967208-57974708 GCA_036898135.1 Oncomelania hupensis
AAATTACAATTCACAACTTTGTACTTATTAACAAATAAACGGTGAGACAAAAATTGACCATTCTGGTCTACAAAATCCTTTATTTGTTTCACATCTCGACCAAACCAATTTGTCAAAAAAGGACATTCCTTGCCAATTTTAATGTTAATGTTATAAAACAGAGGCTCAGAAAGAAATTGCTCAGTTGTTGTCGCCTTAACGTGACTACCAAATATTTTATATGTCTCAAACACATTTTTCCAAAAAGGGTTCAGATTTACATTGTCAAGAGGTAATTCAGACCCAAGTACTGGTAGATTTTGCACTAAAGGCAATTTTGCAGCAATTATTGACTTCCAGCCGTGTGTAGACGACATGAGCTTTTTGACCCATGTTAATTTTAAACTGGTGATATATTTTGAGATGTCAGGGATACCCAAGCCACCGTCTTCAATACTTTTGATTGTCGCCTTTCGACTGATCCTATCCTTCTTCCTTCCCCACACAAACTGAAATATAGTACATTGTAAAGATTGTATTTCATCGTCAGGAGGGTTCGGCAAAAGTAGCCAAAGGTAAGTTAGCTTAGAGAGAATAAGCGATTTTAAAATAGCTACTCTACCCAAGGGTGTAATTTGTCTTTTCAACCAAACAGAATACAGAGCCCTCATTTCTGCAAATTTTTTACGGAAGTTTATTTCTACCACGTCTTTTAAATTATTTGTAAATATGATGCCTAGAATTTTAAATTGCCCAGGATTCCAACGGATGTTGAGATGTTGCATGTACCTAACTGTAGAGTTTTGCCTGCTACCCAACCATATGGCGCAGGTTTTCTCTGCATTTAAAAAAAGACCCGAAAAACTGCCAAATTTTGAAATAGTGATAATCGTTTCTTCAAAGGGTAGTTCATCCCCTTCTAAGAATACCTCAGTATCATCTGCGTACTGAGATAATTTATATTCTGTATCCAAAACTTTTATCCCCCGAATATTTTCATTTTCTCGTATCATAAGCGCTAAAATTTCTGCACAGAGAACGAAGCAGTAGGCCGAAATGGAATCCCCCTGACGACAGCCGCGAGACACAGGGAACCAGTCAGAGACATGCCCATTTACAGATATACAAGATTTTCCACCGTTGTAAAACGTTTTCACCCATCGACACAAGTCCTCTCCAAATCCAAAGCTTTTTAAAGTCTTAAACAAGAATTCCCAGTCCAAACTGTCGAAAGCCTTCTGAAAGTCGCAGCATAAGAGTAGGCCAGGGACATCCGTAGAAGTTAAATGGTCTATAATATCGTAAATAAGTCTAATATTATCTCCTATAAATCGGTTTCTAATAAAACCTGTCTGATCTTGAGAAATTAGCTTTGGTAATACAGTTTTAATTCTGTTAGAAATACAAGCAGATCCTATCTTGTAGACAACATTTAATAGCGAGATTGGTCTCCAGTTTGTTATCTGATCTTTAGGCTTATCTTCCTTGGGAATACAAATAATAATTCCCTCCTTTTGTGAACTAGATAACTCCCCCTTGTTAAATCCTTCATTGAGAGACCTGACTACATAATTTCCTATTTGCTTCCAAAAGACTTTAAAGAACTCAGAAGTGTATCCGTCTGTACCAGGACTACGGTTATTCTTCATTTGTTTAAGCGCGTAGCCTGCCTCCTCCAACGAGATTTCCCCCTCAAGCTGTCCCGCCTCCAGTGGATTTAATACAGGCATATTTTTTACTAAGTCACTTATTTCGCATTTGTCTAGTTCTCGTGCTGCATAAAGGTTCTCATAAAACTGTTTAACTTCCTTAACAATTACTTCAGTGTCCGTTGTTGTCGAACCATCATTTAGGACTAGTTTAGAAATGTGTTTATTTACGTAATTTCTTTTTTCCAAATTGCAAAAATATTTAGAGACTTTTTCTCCGTCTTCTGCCCATCTCGCTCTAGACCTCAGTAGTACCCCTTTCATTCTGTGCTCGCGAATCTTTTCCAGCTCTTCTTTATCTTTTTTTAGAATCTCCCTGTCTTCTCCACTTAATGTTTCTTCATTTTCTAACTGCTCTATATGATCCTGCAACTGTTTCTCTTTCTTATTTAATTCTCTATTTTTGTTGCTGGCATAGGAAATAGTCTTACTACGAATCTTCATCAAGAGTACTTCTAAAAATAATTGATCAGAGATAGTACATTGAATTTCAGATAAGGGGAGGTTATCGAGGGTTTCTCTGTTATAAGGGAAGGCTGCATATTCTGCAACTACACATTTAATTTCATTGTTAACTTCGACTAAATATTTTTTATCGGATAACAGTGAGGAGTTGAATTTCCAAAAAGAGTGTCTGTTCCCCCTATCACCAAATTGCAAGGTTATAGTTATTGCAGAATGGTCAGTCCTATATCCAGGTTTTATATCGACATCTGCAATATATTGAGAAGCTATGTCATTCACTAAATAATAGTCAAGGCGCGACATTCTGAGTGGATTTGGTTTGAACCAGGAGTACTTTCTTACATCAGGATTATTGTGTCTCCACACATCACATAATGATAAATTATCCATCATTTGCTTTACCTGTTCATGTGCTTTAAGATTATTCCTTTGGGTATAGTGTGCACAATCTAACTCATAATCTAATACAACATTCCAGTCGCCGCTGAAAATAATATTGTCACATGAACATTCTTCAAACTGTTTCACCTTCTCTTCCAAATTTTGATAAAAATTTGGGTCATCATTATTTGGGCCATAAACGTTCACAAGTAAAAATTCTGTTTCATTAAATGTTACTTGCACTAT
This sequence comes from Oncomelania hupensis, assembly GCA_036898135.1. NCBI lineage: Eukaryota > Metazoa > Mollusca > Gastropoda > Littorinimorpha > Pomatiopsidae > Oncomelania > Oncomelania hupensis. The sequence continues at coordinate 57,969,989 of CM072522.1, forward strand.
GAGCCAATTACCCGCAACATCCTTATGAACAGCTTTACCTTTATGTTCAAAATTGTTATCAAACAAGATAGCAACACCCCTTGCATTGGAGGTAAAGGAGGCAAAACAAGCATGGGCTCCCCATTCATTTTTAATTCTGGTTTCTTGACTTGGGTGGAAATGGGTGTCTTGCAACAAACAAATTGAGTACTTCTTTTCTCTTAAATAATGAAAAACGTCCCTTCTCTTCTGCGAGTCCCCCAGGCCCCTACAGTTCATGGACACAAGGCGCACCTGATTATCAACCATGGTCAGGAATACAAGGCATTACAACAACAGGCATCAACATACATTTAGCATGAACAATATTTTCTTCTAACAGGAAAAACACCAGAGACGTAAGTACGCTCAAGAGGATGAAACCAGCACAATACAGCATCAAAATCACAATCCCCCAATACCCATCCATACCAACACTCATACCCACATTCATCCCCAAAACACAAAACGTTACACCATGCATAATGCAAGAACTACAGGCAAATCGCTTTGCAAGCAAAAATTGTAAATTGAAAAACAAATTGAATGAGCTTTTAACTAAACATTTCAAGTGAATTATAATGGAGCAGAGAAATAAATAAAAATAATTCAAATGCAGTGTAAACTAGCACCATAAACACTGCAAATGGTTATTAAGTATGTATACATTGATTACAAGTTTTCCGGAGATTAAATATTAAACAGCAGGTTCATGTAGCCTTTAAAGGAAAGCAAAACAATACACTTTATATCCTTTTATAATATAATGAAACATCATACACACTGTAAGCATGAAATTATAAGATACATCTTAAACGTTGTAAAAAATTACATAGAACATGTATGCACTGAATATCATCTTTCAAAACATAAGAATACATAGGCAGATAACATATCGTCTTTCCTTGCTTGCTTGTGACATGATACTGCAGCCCAAGTCGAATATTCTCATGCATTAGGCATGTCAGGATTTGTGCATACCGTTAGAATAATGTTATCATGGTATAAATATCTAATAAAATAAAGGTGGATAAGTAAGCGTCTAATAGACTTTTATAATTTGAACCAAATATGTGAGAAGGAAAATCAAATAATTGACTCCTTTATGCCTTTTGGGCTTTTGTCAACAAACACTAGTAAAGGCAGTGTGACTCAAAGCATTTAATCGGGTCACTGTAGTAGCAAACATTGGACATCGCAGTGTGGGAAAATAAACACTGATTTGCGCATCGCGACAGTCACACGGCCAGCGCCTCGGTCGTAGTAGTATAGTAATTACATGTTATTGGAGAGAGAGGGGCGTAGGTCATGAAAAGTTCAGCTCATTGATAGTATAATTTTACAACTGCCTTACGCGAACTTGCGAGACATCACAATCAAGTCAAAACAATGTACCATCGTGGCCACAATCCAACAAGAATGTATACATGTATGTTTATATTTGGTCAAAGTAAAATTTAAAAAAAAAATAAAATAAAATAAAAAATTTAAAAAAAAATTCTTTTTTTCACCTTTTTTTTTTCTTAGTAAATAGTACAGACATGAAGGCATTACATTTACTAGCAGCTCAGCTATACACTGTGCTGTGTGACTAGTGACCCGACGGTGCACTGTGTGCAACTGCCACTGCATGTCTACTGACATTCGTGGCATGTAAACAAAGACAAAAGCATTTGGTAAACCACCACGACACTGACCATGCTTACTCAGTCATAATAGTAATGAGCAGAGAATTTTATGGACGACCAGAAAGCGTACAATCATTATATTATCCAAAACAGAAAACATGAAACATTGGTCCAGCCCCTGCCTATACACTTAATTCTGTCATTATAATGAAGAAGAAGAATAATAAATGAATGAAAATAAATGAATTTAAAAGAAAAAAAACAACAAACCAACAACATTATATTACTAGATAAATTTAAAAAAAAATTAAATGCAATGCACAATGGAAAACAAATTATGCAATCAAATGATGCTCCTGTACATACAGGGTACAGACTAATGCAAGGAAAACTGAACACCAAAACTAAATCGATTATTACATAGAGTATTAAGCAATCAACGCATGAAACAATATAAGGAAAAGTCCATCACGTTACATTCTCTTCAAAAAGGTGTTAGCACTTATCTTAAAGAATATAAGCCTGCGAAGCAGTTACATCAATAAGCAAGAAGAAAACATAGCAAGAACTAGTTGTCAACAATACCTGCACACATGAATGTGAAAAGTCAGCATCAGTGTTTTTATGAATTCATCACACTCTTTAGGAGGGAGTCAACATTGTCCCCATACTTGATTTTGACAGTCTTGCCATTCTTCAACTTTGCAAATACCTTGCCATTAACAGTCCATGACGACATTGTGGCCGAGTGTTTGTATGCATCTTTAGCAAGTTTAGCATTCACTGGGGTCAAGTCTTCTCCGATGGAGATTTTGTCCTTGTTACCTTTGAGTTTCTTTCTCTGAGTAATCACTTTGTCACGCAGATCTCTAAACTTGAATCTCACAATGGTCGTACGTGGTCTGACACCCCCGACGCCACCACCACTGCTGACAGCCCCCACCCTGTGGCACGCTTCCAGGTCATCGCAGGTCACTGGCACACCAAGCTGGTCAGTGAACAGCTTGCACACTGACTGTGACAGTCCGGCGCTGTTTTCGTTGGCGTGTTCTCTGATGTTGTAAATTCGAACATTACAGCGCCTACCGTATTGCTGTTGATCGTTAAGATTCCCCTCCACCTCCCTCAGTCTCTCCTTCAACTCCCCGTTCTCTTGTTTGAGTTTTTCAGCGTTTCCCTCCAAGTCAAAAATTCTACTCTCCAACTGTTCTAGCCTATCGTGAAAAGCCTGATTCATTGTTTCTATTTCTTGTCTCACTTTGCCAATTTCTAACCTCACACCATTTTGAATCTCTGTAAAGTCTTCTTTCGTCGGCAAATTTTGCATACAGCGCTGCATAGATGCTAGAGTTTCTTCAACACTGGGAGGCGCCATTTTGAGCTCACTGTCACCAACCACAAACTGTTTTTTACACGCCGGTTTTACAACAGGGCTTTCTTCACACGACGAAGAGGTTGACTCTGCCTTCCTTTTACCAAACACAACTGCAGGAGATTCAGAGAGACTGTCCTCCATTACTTTCACATTAAAACTTCATTGTTTAAAAAACTTGCATTGCGTTTAGGCCTATAACACATAGACTTCACATCATCGCTAATTGCTTCGGCGAGAGCGTAGACGAGACACGTCTGCTCGGTGCGCGAGCTCACTACCGATATCCTATCCTATTCTATCAGCGGCAGTTGGATGGTGGGTCAAAGGTCAAGGGTCAATGCAGGTGATCATCAGGAAGGCAACACAATGCAGCTAAGACCTTGACAGTGACCACAAAACACCACTCACCTGCAGGACCCACATCAAGGCGTCCTGTCAGCAGTTGGCCCAGTCCCCGTCCACACGCCTCACACTCCACGGGCCAAAGTCCTGTATGGCCGCCACCCTCGTGAACAAGTGTGATCACTGCTGGCCCGTCCCCAGGGGCAGGAAGCACGCTGTCGCTGTAGTCACGGATTTGACTGGGAAACTGCTGTATCACTGGCCGCACCAACCTGAGGACAGCAAAGTACTTTCTATCTTATTCTTATTCCATGTCTCCATGCCTTAGTAAATTTGTGTCTACCACCACCACCACCTCCACCACCACCACACCACCACCATCACACCACCTCCACCACCACCACCACCACCACCACCACCACCTACTACTACTACTACTACTACTACAACTACAGCTGCTCCTACTGCTGCTATTACTACTGCTGCTACTCTAACTACAGCTACTTCTACTACTATTGCTATTAATACAACTGCTACCACTATCTGTTGCTTCTACCGCTACTATTGCTACTACTACTACTACTACTACTACTACTACTACTACTACTACTACTATTACTACTACTACTTATTACATGAAATACCCACCTGAGGACGGCGGGTGCGGAGCGAAGGGGCGTGGTCACCACCTCTTCCTGCAGGCAGGCTGGAATGTCTGTGTGAAAAACACCAGCACACCACAGGTGGAGATGCTGCACGCTGCTCTGTAATCTCCTCACCAGTTCCTCTGTACGTGGACCGTGCTTCTCGCTGTTAGACAGAGAAAGTGTTTTGATGACGTGTTGACCACAGAACACAACAAGTGTTACTGGCGGTGTTAATAAACCTGTACTGTTACTTGATGGACTCAGCGCAGTCCAGGAGTTGATGCCACGCACCTCCTGCCTGTTACATAGCGCAGATACTCGAGACTCAATAACTGTCGTGATGATGATGATGATGATGATGATGATGATGATGATGATGATGATGATGATGATGATGATGATGATGATAAAATAATCAAAGAAAACTTTTTTTAACATTAAAGGTGAGGTTACATCATTTTGGTTATGCTATTTTTAGATAAAACAGAAAGTGGGCTTTACTATTATAGAAATAGGCCTATAGCTTACAACAACAGTCCACTGGCTAATGTAAACATCTGTACAATCCACAGGACTGTGACATGGAAACACTATTATTATCACCATCATCATAATCATCATAAACATTGTTGTCGTCGCAATCATCGTCATCATCATCATCATCATTTGACATCATCATCATCATCATCATCATCATCATCATCATCCTC
>CM072522.1:57975208-58025208 GCA_036898135.1 Oncomelania hupensis
CAAAAGTATTACTTACATATGCTCCATTATATTTACTTAATACACTTAATTTCTTTGTTGTGGAATGCAATCCTGGAACACTATAGATCAAAATTACCTCCTGTACCTGTGTATCAAATGTATCTAGTAGGAGAGGGGAGTTCTATTGTCTTGTTATATTGTATTATCTTTTGCCATGTATGCACTGTGACACAACACATGCATGCACTGTGACACAACACATGTATGCACTGTGTGTGGCACAACACATGTATGCACTGTGACACAACACATGTAAGCACTGTAACAGCAGGAATATTGACGACAAACATGTAGTAAATTAGCTTAGCGAAACAGAGATACCATCGAACGAAACTGGACATTAATACAACAGTTAGCTAACAAGCAGCCCACACATGGCAAATTAATTTCCTTGAGACAGTCACACCGCCAATAGCTACCGATACCATCAACAGGCTTGGCGACCAAGAATTCTAAATAGCATACTTTAGTCAAAAACTAACCATAGCGTTGTCTTCGCCATGAGACACTAAGTAGCTCACTCCAGCCAAAAGTTACCAAGATGATGTCACCCGTATTGGGCAGGCTCAGCTTATCGTTATGGCATCTGTTCTTCACTCTATCCCTGATACTCCACTTGAAAAGTGATTATGCGTGTCCAGTGACGAGAGAGAAGGGGAGGAACTATTCAAATTAGAACCATAATTCTGTAGAGGCGAGATTATCAAAAACAAGAGCTAAAAACGATTGGTCAGAAGACTATTGGGAACTTTTGCATACCTTTGGGGACCAAATCTCAACTCATCAGTCGCAAAAGAACTGTTAAGCTGTGAGGGTCGACCAAAGGAACAAACTGCAGTGTTCGTCTATCTCCATCTCATCAAGAGGGTGCTAGAGACGTAAAAGACGATTTCACGAGTCCCAGAGTCTACAAGTAAGATAACACTAATAGTTTTGATATGTGTATGTTTATTGTATATTGATTGCCATGTATAAATAATATGTTCTTGATATATAGTTACAGAAACAGATTATTGTTTCTGAGACAGTATGCATGTGGTTTGATGTACCGTAGCCTTAAGATTCGAATTGAATTGTGCATATGGGAACCCTGCAGGTGTCTGATGCTATAGACACTTTGCAGAGGGGACTGCACACTTATAGCTAACGAGAATACTGTAGCCAGAGCTCCGACTTTTCCAGGTCGGACCTGGGATCACGTTTGTGGAGACGAACGCCTGACCGTCGCTCCCGTGGAACCAAGGAGAACTACCACGATTCTACCTGACCACGTCCAAACCCCACAGCGTCAAGGGCGACCCGACTTACCTTAGCTAAGTGACCCACAACAACTGAGTCATACCCTCGAGAAACTAGAACCTTTGAAACTTACGAAGAGTGAAAATCGTAACCGCAGGTAGCAAATGACGAGAGAAACCTGTTAAGACATTTTCCCAGCACTTGGAACTATATTACTTATTAATTTACCGATTAATGCAGAAATGTTAAAGTTTGTGTTGAATATATAAAAAGTGAAATTACATACATACGACTGGTGTCATTCTATTTGTATTGTTGTGTAGTTATTAGTTTTCTTCTCTTGAGACATAATAATCTAGTCTTTTGATTAGTCATCACCGGTTCTCAAGTTGAGCCAAATGATACTAAAATTCCCGAGAACAAATATAAATTTTATGTGACCAAAGTACCGTGATCTGTCTCTCACACCACTTTAGGACTTCTGGTAAAAGAACGATCGATAGTGGTAGCGCATCGCCCATCTATCAATAAGTCTTACCCCCTAGTAAGATAAACGTATCTTCCCCAGAATATCATCACAAGCACTGTGACACAACACATGTATGCACTGTGACACTATACATGTATGCACTGTGACACAACACGTAGGCCTACATGTATGCACTGTGACACAACACATTTTCCCTAATTTTTGTGGAATAAAGATTTCTTGACTTTACCTAAAAACAATAACACAATGTTCAGTTTTACATTTTTATAAACATGTTAATACTTTATTTACAGAGCATTATTTTAGCTGTTACAAACATGCAATTACACAGCCTATATACAACAACAAAGTGCTGACAGTATTCAACACAATACATACGTTGCACACCATTTTCTCTCCAAAACATGTTTGGGATACTATGTTCAAATTTTTATTTGAACAATGTTCACAATATTATTTGAGCCAATATATAAAATTGCTGTCAAGAGTTAGTTGTTTATAGGGGCCAGCGGACTGCAAAGAGCCAAATCAACTTGGATGAAAGAGGCTGTCAAGAGTTTTAGGCATTTAGATTTATTTTACCTTGAGAACAACTTTCAAATAAACTGGAAAGCTTGGTTTTGTTTGTTTGTTTGTTTATTCTATGCTCTACTTTATTGAACCCCCGTTTACAAATAGACAAAAAAAGAATACAAACATCATGATAAAATATCAACAAAACATACATATAAACTGCCTATATTGCCAAATAAATAATAACATCATAGGAAGCCCCATAGACCATTTGTCATTAAAGCGTCCAATATTTCCAAGCTGATACAACAGACCTCACACACAAATGAGGAGTTTTATCCCGGAAGAGTTTAAAAGAAAAAACGTAGGTGACTGGTCTAGCGAAGAAGAAGATACATTGTCATACTGTAGAATAATAAATACGTATGACATACATGTAAAACACACATAAACAACAACCACACAAGTAGTAAAGCTACATTGCAATACTATAGAATGATAAATACTAAGCACATTGTAATACTATAGAATAATAAATACTAAGCACAGTGTAATACTATAGAATAATAAATACTAAGCACAGTGTAATACTATGGAATAATAAATACTAAGCACAGTGTAATACTATAGAATAATAAATACTAAGCGCAGTGTAATACTATAGAATAATAAATATTAAGCGCATTGTAATACTATAGAATGATAAATACTAAGCGCAGTGTAATACTATAGAATAATAAATACTAAGCACATTGTAATACTATAGAATAATAAATACTAAGCACATTGTAATACTATAGAATAATAAATACTAAGCACAGTGTAATACTATAGAATAATAAATACTAAGCACAGTGTAATACTATAGAATAATAAATACTAAGCACAGTGTAATACTGTAGAATAATAAATACTAAGCACAGTGTAATACTATAGAATGATAAATACTAAGCACAGTGTAATACTGTAGAATAATAAATACTAAGCATATTGTAATACTATAGAATAATAAATACTAAGCACAGTGTAATACTATAGAATGATAAATACTAAGCACAGTGTAATACTGTAGAATGATAAATACTAAGCACAGTGTAATACTATAGAATAATAAATACTAAGCACAGTGTAATACTATAGAATAATAAATACTAAGCGCATTGTAATACTATAGAATGATAAATACTAATCACGGTGTAATACTATAGAATAATAAATACTAAGCACATTGTAATACTATAGAATAATAAATACTAAGCACATTGTAATACTATAGAATAATAAATACTAAGCACAGTGTAATACTATAGAATAATAAATACTAAGCACAGTGTAATACTATAGAATAATAAATACTAAGCACAGTGTAATACTATAGAATAATAAATACTAAGCACAGTGTAATACTGTAGAATAATAAATACTAAGCACAGTGTAATACTATAGAATAATAAATACTAAGCACATTGTAATACTATAGAATAATAAATACTAAGCACAGTGTAATACTATTGAATAATAAATACTAAGCACAGTGTAATACTGTAGAATAATAAATACTAAGCACAGTGTAATACTATAGAATAATAAATACTAAGCACAGTGTAATACTGTAGAATAATAAATACTAAGCACAGTGTAATACTATAGAATAATAAATACTAAGCACAGTGTAATACTATAGAATAATAAATACTAAGCACAGTGTCCTATCCTATCCTGTCCCATAACCCGAAGGTCGTAGGGGCACCACAGATGATCGCTTAACCAGCATACTCCATCTTTCTCTGTCCTCAGCAGCCCTCATGGCTTCGCTCAGTGTCAAACCAGTCCATTCTCGAATGTTGTCCTCCCACCTCTTTTTCGGTCTCCCCCTTCTTCTACCTCCTTGCACTGTGCCTTGCAGAATGGTCTTTGCAAGGCCTGATGATCTGGTGACGTGGCCATACCATCGGAGTTTCCGTTTCTTCACCACTGTGAGCAGGTCATCGTGTTGTCCAATGGCTTGTGTGATGGTCTGTCGGACTTCAACGTTGGTGATGTGTTGGGTATAGGAAATGCACAGAAGTCTTCTGTAGCACCTCATCTCCATGCTTTGTATTCTTCGTTGGAGATCTGCTGTGAGGGTCCATGCTTCGCAAGCATATAGGAAGATGGAGATGACCAGAGAGCGCAGCAGTCTTACTTTGGAATGTAGACTGATGGTTCTGTCTTTCCAAATGGGCTTCAACCTTGTCAGGGCAGCAGTTGTTTGTGCGATCCTGGAGAGGACTTCCTGTCGAGACCCATTGTCTGACACAATGGCTCCTAAATATTTGAAGCTGTGCACTGTGTTGAGGGATTGGCCTTGTACTTTGATGTCCGTGTTGATGCCATTGGTGTTGTTGGTCATCATTTTGGTCTTCTCTGCACTTATTTCCATTCCATAAGCTCTGGAGGTGGTGTCAAGCCTCTGTACAAGCTGTTCAAGTTCTTGTTCCTCTCCAGCCAATCCATCAATATCATCCGCAAAACGAAGATTGGAGATTGCTCTGCCCCCTATGCTGACTGTGCCTTCGTGATCTGCAAGAGCATCTGACATGATGCGCTCTAGGAAGATGTTGAAGAGTGTTGGAGAGAGTAGGCATCCTTGACGCACACCGATTGTTGTTCTGAACCAGTTCCCGATGACGCTGTTATGGAGGACTGCACTGGTAGCCTTGTCATACAGGCTTTTGATGACTTCTATAATTTTAGGGCTGATGTTGTACACTTTCATGGTTGCCCATAGAGCTGCATGCCAGACTCGGTCAAAAGCACAGTGTAATACTATAAAATAATAAATACTAAGCGCATTTATTTATTTAAACCTTGGGATGATAGTATAAACCGAGGTCTAGTCTGTGCACGCACGCATTTCATCGCATGGATTTTAAAGATCAGGACGCTCATGTTCTAGACGGTTGATTGCTGGCTAGACAAATATCCCAGCACACACTAGGTTCCTACACCTCATCCCCGGTCGACCTGGTTTGTGCTCAGTCGTGTGAGCGTTAGACCATGCGCCCAAAGGTTGCAAGTGGGTGCCTCGGGCGGTGCGAGTTAGATCCATATCGGCCAGTGCCTTGACCGCTCTTCCCACCACCGTAGCTCAATTGGTAGAGCGTTCGCCTGGCACACCGTTGACCCAGGTTCGAATCCCGTGGTGGGCGATATAAAATGTGGCCATTTTCACTGTCCATTTTAGCAGTATGATATTGCTTTGGTGGTTCAGTGTTGATTCAGGTCCCTACGCCTCTTTCCCTGAGATGGTTATCTCGGTCTGCCATATCGCCAATGGTGGGTGTAGACGTTAAACCTCAATGTTCATTCGACCGCTCTAGAGCTGGTAAAGCGCTATATAAAAGTGGTTAACCTTCCCCGATGGACCTAGCTAAAAAAAAATAAATAAATAACCACACTTCAAATACAACCATCATACTTGTAACAGTTTTGCTTATTATCCAAATTTATAGACTTTTTAAATGGATAATTTCTGCATATATTGACCAAATTTGTCACGTTTAGGTTTATAAATATAATTACTAATAAACAACAAAGTTTTGATTTAAATAAATAAATGAAACAGTCAATCGTTTCAAGACATACGAAACTAATTTATTAAATGACAATCTGGCTTTGTGATTACGTTTTTTTTCCCGAAAGCTCCTCTTTCTAGGCTAGCCCGAATTAATTCTTGGAATGATTTATAAGTGGCTGTTTATTGTATTCACATTTAACACGTGTTGTTAAAAATAAACATTATTATATTTATAATAGCTTTTAAACTTTTAGTCCGTGCCTGCTCGTACGGGACCGTACGACAAGAAAACATTCTATTCGTACGGCACCGTAACCCTAACGATTTTGACCAATAATTTAAGCCATAGTCATGCCATACACCCAAAGTATGCTGTATTTATCATTTTACAGAAGTTTGAATGTTAAAAACAAAAACAAAACATCAATGCGCCACTCTAAAATAGCTCGCTTTTCGTTACCTTTCTACTAGTAAGTGTTTAAGTAAGCCTGGGCAAATAAAATATAAAAATAACTCTAACCCTAACCCTAACAGTTTCACCAAACGTAGTTTCCTCAAACTCTTTAACTTTTGCTAAAAATTCATCATAGCTACAGAAAGTTTCGCCGCGCCAAGGATTATATAGTAGAGAGGATATGTATCCCGTCGTTTTAAAGCCTATGCGTTCACTGCGCATCCACTTTCGCGTCATCGTCAATCGCTACTTCCGCTGCATTTGTCGCCAGCTAGTTTACTCTAGCCTAAAAAGTTGAACATTATTCTAGGTTAAATAATTCTACGAATCGATGACACAAAACCACCATGCCTGGATCAAACTGTGTAATTGTGAAGTGCGGAACACACAGCCGTACCAACAAGTGTTTGTCTTTTTTTAAAATTCGACAACCCAAGCACCCTGACTGGGAGCAGGCCCTCATCAAAGCAGTAAATCGAAGCGACTTGAGTTTCAACAAGGAGAGAGCCACGATATGCTCAAGGCACTTTACACCGGACTGCATCAAGGAATCTGGCAAGTTTGGACTGTTCTCATTTTAACTGTTTTCCTTTTAATACTCGAAATGTGCAAGTCACTGCTAGGTTTAGTACGTACTAATGTGGTGTGCTATTGTTTTACTTTTAGCTACAGTAGGCTACAGTTCAAAGTGAAATTAATGGCAAAATCAATTGACAATGACTGAATGAAATAAGTTGGCTTTTAGTTTACTTTTACTCACTGTTCTGTTCATTCAGATAAGCCATAGGCTAATCATATTCAATTGATGATATTTTAATGATAATCTGATCATCATTAAGTTAAATTTACTTTTTTTAGTCTACTATTAGGTACCCTATCTATGTTGGTCAATTTAAAAAAACACACAATATAAATAATTAATATTAAATAATAAAAATTATAGGCCTACATCAATGGAAATAACTAAAAAAACATCTTCACTTTTATATCAAAATTATTGCACTAGTTTTTATGTTAATGAACAATGAAGTTACGAGTTTTTGTAATAAATAAATAATAATTGATTTTGCTCACTTTGTCAGTTTGTGTGTAGCCTACAGATGTTATGAATAATGAAGGAAAACTGAAGCCAACTTTCTGACTTGTCTTGTGGACATTAAAATTTCATAGCTTAGGCAGTATTTTATTAATATGACAAATATGTATCACTATCAGTGGAAAGCTGAAGAAGATGGCATTAATTTAAAATCTGATTTCAGCACAATATTATTATTTGTTATTGCACTACTGGCTACAGCTAAAAAAAAATATTTAAGCAAACATAGGAATAAACAAAGCTTTAGACTTATTGCTCCCATGTGTCGGCAGCCAATTTAAAATGAATAAATAATGACATAGATAAATGCTGTGTCAGTTGTTATGTACAAGAATATGCACAAGAAAATAATTTTGATGATCTACATCATCAGGTACCAGTGTCCTCAGTTATCCACATAGCATGAGGTGTTATACTTATACGCCAATTTATTAGTTGCGATAATGTGTTGGTGCAATTCTGATTCTTTAATGTATTTTATCTCATTACGTTTTAATTTAGATACCCATGCGGGTATGCGTGAGTATGCGTGTGCGTGTGGGGGTTGCGAGTGGGCGTGCGCCTGTGCTTTACTCATTAAAATAACTTTCTCTATTAGTAGGTAGTCAAAGCCCTTCATTGGCTCTTGTCCGCTCGCCAGTTTTGACCCAGTTTTGACTTCACTTTCAACACTTATTATTAATGTAAAACTGCATTAAAACGAACAGTGGCTGTATTCAAATAAAAATTGAAAGCTTTATCTTTACATCTGTGTTGTTTTTAATGCATGTTTATGCGAAAGATTCCAAGAAAACAGCTTTTGAATACGCCCCTATCCGAGTGCTGAATGCCGGTGCGAAAAAGTTGTCAGCTTCGTTTGAGAGGTGGCTCATTTCAAACGTCAAGCGCTTTGAGATAGTTCATTGGATGGCCTAAAAATAAGAACCAATAAGAAGTTCGGATACTTAGCTTCATTTACATATAAATATGGTGAGCTCTCATGTGTAAAACTTTTGTTACGAACCGAACAAAGTGGATAAAGCGGTTTTGATGTAAGTTTGATTTTAACTATAGAAGTTTAAAAATTAGCAAGAAATAAAGAGCAGACTTTCCTTTATAAAACTAGGGTATTTATTAATTTGTGCATTACTCTATCGCGGAGCGCTTTGCCGTAGAAAAGTGTACCCAAACGGTGTTCAAGAATTCTTGCGGCCATGGCCAACTCGTAGGCCTATTCAGCGACACGAGTGCTGAGCGTAGTAGCACACTAGTAGGCCTATAATTTGCCGGCACGCACTGTGAATTTGATGATTTCCCAACTTTGAAGCACCAAAACGGCTGAACATTACATGGGATAGGCCTGAAGAAAATTGGGCTATTGAGTATAACATATGAAGGGATTACCTGTCAAAAATCAGCTTTCTGGTATCAATATTGGCTTCACTTTGAGACTCCAAAGTTGTCAATTTTTTCAATTCCAAAACGTTGCCAAAAAAACCACCAACATTCGGCATTTTCAAACATTAATAACTTTTTACCTATTTGTTCTATGGGGGAAAAAATATACCCCTGTGTTCAGAATGAAAAGCTCTTTAAATCTATGTCAGTTTTGTGATGAGGAAATCATTTTTTTAAAAATGGCTTTTGACTACCTACTATTAGAGTATTTTAATGTTTTAATGTCCAGTGGAAGGTTGTTTGTTGTTGCAGAGGGACTGAATGTTTTACCTCATCACCAAAACGAAATCCTATGTATTTTGAATTCATTGGGTAATAAAGTGTCTTGAACTTCATTAGAAAAGCCTAAAGTTGATAGACCTTGTAAAAAAAAAGAAACAACTTTTTCTTTTTTCAGTTGGAAAACGAAAAGCTATTATGTTTACTGTATTTTCTTGTGTTTTTAAAGTAGCCTAATTAAAGCTATTCATTAAGTCATGATAATACTTTTAAAATCGACCAAATCGCTGCCGCATTGATTTACAATTACATACATATTTTCACAGCAGAGAGATAGTAGCTTTTGCAAATTATAACCAGTAAGTTGAGTAACAAGTTAAATAGTTTATTTATTTATTGTTTGACAGCATTTTCTCCATCATTCTAGAGTATGAAGAAATCCAAATAATAATTATAGTAATCCAATTTATGCTTCAAGTAAGAGTACCTTGTACTCAGTCAGTCAGTCGGTGGATAGATTTACGTCCCCGGACACAGTGCGTATAGGGGACAAACCTTGTACTCATGCATGTTATGTCTTTATCTACCCAGCTGGTGGTCGCCGATCGCTTGTACCTGGCAGCCTTCCAACACTGTGGATGCCATCCAAGAGTGTGGAAACCCCAAAACCAGCTCCAAGGAAGCCACCGGTAAGTGAAAAGATTATTCAGAACAATAATACAGCAGTCCACACCCATGTGATTATGAAAGTGTTGAGAGTTCAGGTTTAACAAATTTACATTTTGTTATGACATCACATGAAAGAAGGATTGTCATTTGGCGGTCTCAGGCTGCAGAACAGTCCAAGGAAAAAACCTCTGAAATCCGGCCGGGGTCCAGGGGCCGCCGTAAGGCCCCTGGTGAGGTCCAGGGGCAAAGCCCCGGCAGGGGATCTGGGGGGCGAAGCACCCCTGAAGCTGAACGCTTCATAGCATTTGAAACCCTAAAAGAATGCTTTTCGTGAGAGATAAACTTGAATTTTTGTTGTTGTTGAGAATATTCATAGATTGGCAATATTATTATTAATATCCTCTCTGTCACACAAAAGGCAACGCACCATTCCAACACAGTCGACTTTTCGTAAAAAGCCAGAAAGCCGCAGGTCACATTCTCCTACTTTTATAGACTTCTCCATCCACTCCCACTTCCATTTGTTTGCAATGTTGCCTTCAATGAAAGGCTCACCACGATTAATTATTCCTGAAACGCACGACATGGTAATTTTCAGTCTCTGTTTTAAATTAATTGGTCATTTCAATTTTAAATAATAAAGTGCTCTTTCTCTGTCTCTCTCTCTTTATATAAGATAAACATATATATATATATCCTTGGCCGCGCTGAAAGCGCAGCGTGCTGTTGGCAGCCATTTTGACTTTTCTTACCAAGGCCAGTAACCGAGATTTCCCAAGTCTCGCAACAGAGATTTCCCGTACGAATAGAAGATTTTCTTGTCGTATGGTCCCGTATGAGCAGCCACTTCATTTTTTTTAACAAACTTCCTGTGTCAGTTATAATTACCCTGTTCATGTTGAGTTTGATCAGTTGTTTTGCACGTTGAGAGCTTACATTGCTTTGTTATGGAGGACGATGACAATCCAGTGCTGTCTGAGGTGAAGCTGGAGATTGACATTGCTGAGGATCCAGTGGTAGACTGGATGAGATTGCAAGCGTGGCATGCACAAGGTGAGTCGGAGCCGGTAATTAAACATTTACTGAACATGGAAATTTTATGAATTGTCTACAGCCAGTATCGTACATAACATTACGATCAACATCATGGTATCTGTACAGAAAAAAATAATTTCCACGCCAGTCAAAATGAAAACTTTGTAATTATCCCAGTAGTATCCTTCAGGGTTGCTGAGGACAGGGAAAGATGGAGTACGCTGGTTAAACGATCATCTGTTGTGCCCCTACGACCTCCGAGTTACGGGATAGGATAGGATAGGACTATCATGTGAATTGGATGGCTCATCATTTTGTTTTTCTTCGACCAAAATGAATTTGACTACAATTCATTTGTTTTTTTCTTCTCAGATGTCACAAAGTGGTTGGAAATGTTATTAGGGCTCCTTGAAAAACATTTACTGAAAAGGATTAGGATAATGGTTCATCACAGAAAAGGATTAGGATAATGGTTCATCACAGAAAAGGATTAGGATAATGGTTCATCATAGAAAAGGATTGGGATAATGGTTCATCAAAGAAAAGGATTAGGATAATGGTTCATAGAAAAGGATTAGGATAATTGTTCATCACAGAAAAGGATTAGGATAATGGTTCATCATAGAAAAGTTTTGGGATAATGGTTCATCACAGAAAAGGATTAGGATAATGGTTCATCTCAGAAAAGGATTAGGATAATGGTTAGGTTTAGCCCACCCACCCTCACACTAACACAATAATTTGTTTTGTCCTGACCTTTCTGTGGATTGTGCAATGAATGAGTACAGGGTGCTGAACTTAACGAGGGGAAAGTTGTTTCTGCATGATTTGTTTTAACTGGAAATCGTGAACTTTGTTATTCTTTGATTGATCTTTGGAGGTTTATTTACTGTCACCTGTAATACTTAGGTAAGAGGAAAAGATATAAGTTCATATGTGATGGCTTTTCAGTTTGTCATTATGCTTGCTGTCAGGAATTATTCACATCAAAGCTGTTGTTTTGTTTAGAAATTTCAGGAAGAGAAAGCCATCATGTTTCTCGCAGCAGCAGTGAACAGATTGTCAGAGGTACCGCTAATGTGACTGGCAGTGAGTTCAACATAAAGGAAGAATCAGAAAGCAAGACAGCACCTGACAGTTCCATGATGGAGCCACATATCCCACTGTTGTGTAAAATGAAGACAGAACCTGACTGTGACACTGAGGAATATGGTAAGAATATTTACGTACCATAGTCAGGGCTCCCCATTTGCAGTAAATCTAAGGAGTGGAATCACTGTCATTTTACAATTTTTAAGGATTGTTCTGACTCCTTGTGAAGCATTTTAAAGAGTTGTTAAAAAAAAAAAACGACAGCGAGATGATTTATATGTTTTGGAATTGGTTGATAGTGCAAAAGGTAAATTAATGAACATCGAGCTAATTTTTCAGTCACACAGCCATGCTCATTTTAAAAACGATAATGCGCTCACGACCTTCTCATGCTGTAGATTGTTTTTTTCAGGCATGCTTGTATGAAGCGCCATTTGTAAATTAAATGGTTATTGTCATTATATCTATAGAACATACATTTTACCTGTATAAAAGATATGGTATAATTATAAAATGAATTATATACCTATAAAAGCGATCATGATGTGTTGATATTTGAACTATACATCCCAAAGTGTACAGAATTGCCAATTAATAAGTACAAATTTAATTTGAGTAAAGGAAGCTATATAAATTTAAAAAAATATGTTGCTGAGTCAGGTTTAACACTTCTGGAGGATAATGTGGAGGGTATGTGGAATAAAATCAAGAATGTAATATTGTCGGGGATGGATAGATACATTCCAAAAATAAAATGTGCTAGTCAGAAAAAAATAAAACCATCCTGGATGAATAGTAAGGTTCTTCGAAAGATAAAGAAAAAACATAAACTGTATAAGAGATTCTTACAGAGCAAACTTGGTTTAGATTATAATAAATATATAGTAGTAAGAAATCAGTGCAACAGAATAATTAAAAATGCAAAAAGAGAATTTGAGATGAAAATTGCACATGATTGTAAAAGCAAACCTAAACAATTTTGGAAGTACGTTCAGGAACAGACGAGAAGTAGTGTTGGTGTAAATGCGCTTAAAAAAGGTGATGGTAGTTTTGCGGTATCAGATTCAGACAAAGCGGAAACATTGAATAATTTTTTTGCAAGTGTATATGTAGAAGAGGATATGACAAATATTCCAAATCTTGAGAAATGTAGTAAATCAAATGGTATTTCATTAGCTGATATTAAGTTTACTCCTGCGGCAGTTAAAGCAAAATTAAGTAACCTAGACCCAACAAAGGCTCAGGGACCTGACCAAATTCCTTCAAGAGTTTTAAAAGAATTATGCAATGAATTGGCTGTACCACTTTGTAATTTGTTTAATTTATCACTAGAGACTGGTCAGTTACCGAAGGATTGGAAGACCGCTGAAGTTACTGCCATATTTAAAAAAGGTACACGCTCTGACCCAGGGAACTATCGTCCTGTTAGTCTTACATGTATATCTTGTAAAGTTTTAGAGTCACTAATTAGAGACGAATTAGTTAATTTCTTTACTGATAATAACTTGTATGCGAAATGTCAGCATGGTTTTAGAAAAAAAAGATCATGCGTTACACAGCTACTTCAAGTTATGGAGGATATTACATCATACATGGACAGCAGGAACCCTGTGGACATTATTTATTTAGACTTCCGTAAAGCATTTGATACTGTACCCCATGAACGCCTTTTAAGAAAATTAGAAGCTTACGGTATTAATGGAAATGTTGTGTCTTGGATTAGGGAATTTCTTTCAGATAGAATTCAAACTGTTAAAGTGGGAGATGCACTGTTTGATAAATTGGAGGTTGTTAGCGGAATTCCTCAGGGCAGTGTTCTTGGACCCGTTTTATTCACTATTTTTATTAATGACCTACCAGATGGTATTGCTAGCCCTTGTAAATTATTTGCTGATGATACAAAGATATACAATACAGTGAATAATTCTAAACTTTTACAACAGGATCTAGATAAACTACAAAAATGGACTGAGATGTGGAATTTATTTTTTAACGTTGAAAAATGTAAGGTTTTGCATGTAGGTCGAAGAAATCCTGGGCATGAGTATAAGATGGGTGTTAACGGTTTAGACAAACTGTTACAATCATGTGAAGAAGAAAAAGACCTTGGAGTAACTTTTAATATGTCCTTAAATTTTGACACTCATATTCAGAACAGCATAAACAAAGCAAATAAAATGATTGGACTAATTAAAAGAACTTTCAAATTTATCAATAAAGAATCATTTTGTATGTTGTATAAGGCTTTGGTGAGGCCCCATCTGGAATATGCAAATTCTGTATGGTATCCTAAACTTAAACGGCAGTCTATTGCTATAGAGAAAGTTCAAAGAAGGGCAACAAAGTTACTTATAGAATGTAGAAAAATGTCCTATAAAGAGCGACTTTTATTCCTTGGTTTACATTCACTGTTTGGTAGGAGGTTACGAGGTGACCTAATACAAGTATTCAAAATTTATAATAACATTGATGACTTAGAATGGAATGACTTTTTTGCTAATCCTCATAGTAATACGACACGCTTATCTGAAGGCAAAATCTTTGTTAGACACTGTAACACTAATATTAGGAAATTCTCTTTTTCATATAGAACTGTAAGACATTGGAATGACCTTCCAATGTCTTTAAAGAGTGCTAAAACTACTAATCAGTTCAAAAACCAGTTGGATGCAATTCCAAAATTTATAGACTTATTTTACAGCTATGATTAATATGTAGGCAAATTGCATGCAAGGCAGACCATTGTAAATAAATATAAAAGATGGGACGTTCAGAAAGGCTCCACGGCCTACATCTGTCCCTACTACTACTACTACTACTACTACTACTACTACTATAAAATACATTATATAGCAATACAACACTTTTTATAGCTACAAAGCAACATTTTTATAGCTACAGACTACATTTTACGATATACAAGAGATCATACACGAATCGTCACGCAGTTTGTAAATATTAAACACAAAAAAACTATTTTATTTATAAACAAAACATTTTATAAGTAACCAATTCATTTTATCTATAAACAAAACATTTTATAAGTAACCAATTCATTTTACCTATAAACAAGTCATTGTATCTATAAACAAGTCATTTTATAGAAAAACGATCTATAAAACTTCCTTTTATCTGTAAACACTTCATTTTATAGCAACAACGAGCACTTATACCTTTAGAATACATTTTATAACACGTACAATGAATTGTAACTGTAGAATGCATTCGCAACAATTATTTTCCAGTCGGCGTCTTACAATAATTTTATACTAACTTTCTCATTGTATAACTGCTTCTCTCCCTTCGATTATTTTTATTTTGTAACGTTCTAAGCGACCCAAAGTTGCTATGCGGTGCGCAAAGATGACTGACGGTGTTTTTTTTAAAATCTTTTTTTGTTTGTTTTAAAATTAAAATTTACGTCCCCGGACTCATTAAGCGTATAGGGGACGATTGGTTAATAGGTACATTCAACCAATTCAACAAAAAAAGGCCAAACCCCCCCTCCCTCCTGCACGTATGCGCTGGGCTCTCGCCTTTTCATGTGGAAGTGACGTTGCATAAGCTAAATTTACATAGCTACGGCGCGTGTAGGGAATTCCCGCTAGGCCTATATCGACTTCCCGCGCTGTCAACAATCTCCAAGGTAACAGTACGATGGAAGCTGGTTTGCCTTCGTGCTTATCGATAGTTTTTCAAGACGACCAAAAAATAATTGGAACAGTCGAGATTGACAATGATGTCGCTGATGTTTTATCAGCATTTCACTAGTATGGTCCTCGCCAATTTTTATAGTACACTAGTATGGTCCTTGCCATTTTTTGTAGTAGACTTTAATGGCCCTTACCATGTTGAGTCGCTTAGAAGTTTACAAGTAGTCTACACGAGGATGGAGTTGCTTCCCTGGGATCAGCAATTCGAAAGTCAGTATAAAATTAATGTCATGCGCCGAATGTAAAATAATGCTCCGAATGCATTCTACAGGTAAAATGCATTGTATATATTATAACATTTATTTTATAGATATAAAAGCTCTTTGTTGTTATAAAATGAATTGTTTACTTATAAAATGAATTGTTTATGTATAAAATGTAGTGTTTAGAGATAAAATTAAGTGTTAAGAGATAAAATAATTTTTCGGAATAATATTTACAATTTGATCGCGTATGATTTCTCTTGTATATTGTAAAATGTAGTCTATAGTTATAAAAATGTTGTTTTTAGCTATAAAAAGTTTTGTATTGATATTGAATGTATTTTATAGACATAGAATTCATTTTATAAGTATACAATATCTTTTATACAGGTAAAATGTATGTTCTATAGATATAATGACAATAATGATTTAATTTACAAATGGCGCCTCATATGCTTTCAGCACCAATTGTAACATTTAAGACATACTTCTCACGCCTGATCAGCAATTCTAAGGCATGATTTTGAGGGACTAAGGTGTGATTTTGCCCAATCTCGGAATAATTATGAGTCCTGATAGTAATGCTTGTCATGTGTTTTTTTTAACACTATGTTGTGATTGTAGCTGAAATGCTTTACAGTTTTGCTTCTCTAGATTTCACTTCAGTATATTACAGGCTGTGAGCTAAATAACTTACCTTATGTGCCAGTTAACAAATGTTTAATTCCAGAAGCGTCAAGAACATTTTTCATGGCATTGAAAGTTCTAGTGCTTTTAAGTTGGTGTGATCCACACACAGGAATATGGATGTGAGAGACAACAACTGTTCAGTTTTATCATCTACTATGGCACTCACCCATGATGTGTTTGCTGTTTTCTTTGTTACAGAAAGCAGGGGACCATTGGAAACGAAAACAGTGTGGATGAAGACAGAGAGATATATACATCCAATGGACGCTGAGGTAATAATCGAGCTTGATGTCTTTCTTCTTCCTATCTTATCATATCCAGTAACTCGAAGGTCGTAGGGGCACCACAAATGATCGTCTAACCAGCGTACTCCATCTTTCTCTGTCCTCAGCAACCCTCATGGCTATGTTCAGTGTCAACCCAGTCCGGTCTCGAATGTTGTTATCCCTCCTATTTTTTGTCTCCCTCTCGTTCTGCCTCCTTGCACCGTGCCTTGCAGGATGGTCTTTGCAAGGCCTGATGCTCTGGTGATGTGGCCATACCATCGGAGTTTCCGTTTCTTCACCACTGTGAGCATGTCATCATGTTGCCCAACGGCTTGTGTGATGGTCTGTCGGACTTCGTCGTTGGTGATGTCCTGAGTATAGGAAATGCACAGAAGTCTTCTGTACCACCTAGTCTTCGTGCTTTGTATTCTTTGTGGTAAATCTGTTGTGAGGGTCCATGTTTCGCAAACGTATTGGAATATGGAGATGACAATCCCAGCAAGGTCCTCCTGAAAATAATACTCAACAGGTTAAAACCCCAAGCTGAACAAATCATAGCTGAAGAACAAGCAGGATTCAGGGCAGGGCAAAGTACCACTGAGCAGATTTTCAACCTCAGAATAATCTGTGAGAAATACCTACAGCACCAACAACATCTATATCATGTGTTCATAGACTTCAAGAAGGCGTTTGACCGAGTCTGGCATGCAGCTCTATGGGCAACAATGAAAGTGTACAACATCAGCCTAAAATTATTGAAGTCATCAAAAGCCTGTATGACAAGGCTACCAGTGCAGTCCTCCACAACAGCGCCATCAGGAACTGGTTCAGAACAACAATCGGTGTGCGTCAAGGATGCCTACTCTCTCCAACACTCTTCAACATCTTCCTAGAGCGCATCATGTCAGATGCTCTTGCAGACCATGAAGGCACAGTCAGCATAGGGGGTAGAGCAATCTCCAATCTTTGTTTTGCAGATGACATTGATGGATTGGCTGGAGAGGAACAAGAACTTGAACAGCTGATACAGAGGCTTGACACCACCTCCAGAGTCTATGGAATGGAAATAAGTGCAGAGAAGACCAAAATGATGACCAACAACACCAATGGCATCAACACGGACATCAAAGTCCAAGGCCAATCCCTCAAAACAGTGCATAGCTTCAAATATTTAGGAGCCATTGTATCAGACAATGGGTCCCGACAGGAAGTCCTCTCCAGGATCGCACAAACAACAGCTGCCCTGACAAGGTTGAAGCCCATTTGGAAAGACAGGACCATCAGTCTACATTCCAAAGTAAGACTGCTGCGCTCCCTTGTCATCTCCATCTTCCTATATGCTTGCGAAGCATGGACCCTCACAGCAGATCTCCAACGAAGAATACAAAGCATGGAGATGAGGTGCTACAGAAGACTTCTGGGCATTTCCAATACCCAACACATCACCATATGAAAAGCTTAGCGTAGTTTTGGTACCCACTTAGGCTATTGACCCCTGATGCAGGCTTGGTATGACTGACATAGATCCTTTACTTTCTGAGGACGTAATCTTTTATCATCCTTGATCATCTCTGCTTCCATCCCAGTGTATTAGATTATATCTCTTTGCGTTCAGGATGGGTGAGGAATGACCAGCAATGTTTATGCTTGAATTAGAAAAATGCAAAAATGACTATTGACTTAGTAATCGTTTTTCCAATGTTTAAGCATAAATAGCCACAAGACTTCTCTAGTTCTGAGATTGTGTTCCATTAATAGTTTTATTACTTTTGAAAACGTTGACTTTACTGTGTCAGTGAAATCACTGACTGTTAGATTTGTGTGTGTGTACCACCCTCCTCCATCTCGAGTGAATAAGCACACAAATGCAGATTTTCGTGAAGAGTTCTCACCCTTCATCTCTAGCATTGCTGCCACCTTGCAAAATCTGGTCATCCTCGGGGATTTCAATATTCACTGGGATGTTAGGGATAACTGTGACACCAAACAATTCATCCAGCTGTTAGACAGCCTACAGTGCTCTCAGTTGGTGTCTGTGCCAACTCACAATCGGGGTCACATCTTGGACTGGATCGTGGTTCCAGCTTCTCCCTCACCTAGCTTCATTCACTCTGTATGTGTAGAGGACTTGCAGTTGTCAGATCACTATCTTGTGGCTTTCTCTCTGAGACTGAAAAAACCTGTGATACCATTGACAGAAATTAAGTGTAGAAAGATCAAAGGCATGAATGTTGATGCTTTCCATCAGGAACTTAAAGACTCATCACTCGTCACATCCCCACCACCTGATGTCGCTGAGTGTGTTGGATTGTACAATGACACCCTCATCTTCCTGTTGGACAAATACGCACCACAGGGAGTAAAGCGTATACCGGCGCGTCCGGACTCATAGTACCCCTTGGGGTCATGAGCAATCTTGTCACTGTAGATTGTTCTAACCTATAAAGGGAAAAGTAAAAGCCCCAGTTGAAAACCTGTCTTGCCTTTGTAGGCATGACAGTTTCACTGCGGCAACAGTTCCCCCCCGTTGGAGTGCCGGGGGTTTCAGTATAAATAGTATCCCCACTTTCTGGAAATTTAGTGCTTTAAATTCCCACTGTCGCTGTCTTCCTCATTTGCTCTTTCCCATTCCTGATCTGTCCTATCACTCTGCTATACTATCTTCTTCTTCGCTAGATCAATGGCCTACCTTTTTTCTTGAAAACTCTTCCTGGACAAGACTCCTTGTTTGTGTATGAGGTCTGTTGGATCAGCTTGGGAGTGTTGGACGCTTTCTTTCGTGGTCACTAGGGCTTCCTATGATTGTATTATTTCGCACTATAGGCATTTTATATGTATGTGTTTTTTTGATGATTTATAATGATAATTGTATTCTATTTTGTTTTTGTAACCGGGGTGTTCGCGTAGTTGAGGTCAACCCTCAGCCGTCCCCCGCGTGGGATGTCTTTATTGTAAAGTGACTGGCCGGTGGAGGGCATTCAATTTTCCCACTAGGGTTGTTTCGGCAGATCTTTTATGCGGATTGGGGGTTGTCCGGTCCTGATTTGGCTCGGAAGAGTCCGCTGGACCTAAAGCAACAATAAATCAATCAATCAATCAATCAATCAGTCCGGACTCATAGTGGATCACCTTTCAGGTGTTGGAAGCCAAGATTGCACGACGGCGCGCAGAAGTGCTGTTCCGCAAGTCAGGTCTTCAGGTTCACAGGGACTTGTTCCACAAGGCGCGGAACCACTGCTCCCAAGTTGTTCGTCAGGCCAAGTCTGAGAGTATTCAGAGTGAACTTGAGTCTGCTGCCTCTGACCCCAAGAAAGTGTTTAGCATAGTGAACAGACTCCTAGGGAAGGAGGCATCGCCTCCCGTTCTTCCTGCCCTCGGTGCTGAGGCTGCTGCAAGGACCCTGTCACAGTTCTTTAATGAGAAGATTCAGACTCTTAGAGATCAGCTAACACATAGAAAGTTCAGTGTAAATTTGGGTGGTGCTAGTGAGGAGTGCACTAGGTTTGGTGGTGAAGCGTTCTCTTCCTTTACACCTGTCTCCGAGGATCAGCTGCGTAAAGTGATTGCCAGGTCAAAGCTGACTTTCTCCAGTATTGATCCTGTTCCCACTAAGCTAGTGTTAGACAACCTTGACATTTTGCTGCCAGTCCTGGTTCACATTATCAATGCCAGCCTTACAGCGGGTTATGTTCCCCGCCCATTTAAGACAGCCGTTATACGGCCGCTTCTCAAGAAAACGACCTTGGATTCCGGTGTTGAGAAGAACTATCGCCCGGTTTCAAATCTTCCTTACATGTCTAAGCTGCTTGAGCGTGTTGTTGCCGACCAGCTTGCGGAGCATGTGTCTCGCTATCAGCTGTTGGATAATTTCCAGTCAGCCTACAGGCCAGGACATTCCACAGAGACTGCTGTACTGCGGGTACTTAACGACATTCTCTGTGCTGCCGACCGTGGTAACTTCTCCTTGCTGGTGATGCTCGACCTTAGCTCGGCGTTTGACCTCATCGACCACCAGCTGCTACTGCAGAGACTTCATTTTGAGTTTGGACTCGAGGGCTGCGTCCATCATTGGTTCCAGTCGTATCTTGAGGATAGGTTCCAGTACGTCACTGTGAGCACCGCTGCATCTGATGTTACAAGACTGACATGTGGGGTTCCTCAGGGGTCCGTTTTGGGACCTGTACTCTTCTCGCTGTATACCTCTGAGTTGGGCTGTATCATCGAGAGACACGGGCTAGGGAGACAGCTTTTTGCAGATGACTCTGGCCTCTATGACTCTTTCCCTCCTGATGACGCAGCTGCAGTGGAGTCTGCTAAGAAGATTGAGCTGTGTTGCTCTGACATCAATGTGTGGATGACGCACAACATGCTAAAGCTGAATGAGGACAAGACTGAGGCCATCATGTGT
The DNA here is from genome assembly GCA_036898135.1 of Oncomelania hupensis. NCBI lineage: Eukaryota > Metazoa > Mollusca > Gastropoda > Littorinimorpha > Pomatiopsidae > Oncomelania > Oncomelania hupensis. The sequence goes on from CM072522.1 coordinate 57,996,313, forward strand.
GGACCTAAGAGCAAAAGAGACGCTGTATCCCTGACCTCCATCAGTGTTGGGCAATCTGTGATTCCATTCTCGTCCACTGTCAGAGACCTCGGCATCATGATCGATGCCAACCTCACAATGGAGGATCACGTTGGTGCCGTGGTAAAGGGGTGCTACTTCCATCTCCGCTCTCTTGGTAAACTGCGAGGTGTTCTCACAAACAAGGCTGCTATCACCATTGCCGTCACCTTGGTGATATCCAGGTTAGACTATGCAAACAGTTGTCTGTGGGGCCTTCCTGACCGTCAGCTTGATCGTCTCCAACGTGTTCAGAACACGGCCGCCAGGATTGTCACCCGCAGCAAGAAGACCGACCATATCACTCCGGTTCTCCGACAACTTCATTGGCTACCAGTCAAGAAGAGAATTGACCAAAAAGTCCTCTCCTTGTGCTACAAGTGTGTCCATGACCCCACCTCTCCCCGGTACTTGAGAGACATTGTCCCTACCCACAAACCCTCAAGGCGCCTTCGCTCCTCTTCCCAGTTTATGTTGTCCATTCCAAGTGTGGATGGTCACAGGAAGAGGCGCTTGGGTCACCGCTCCTTCTCCCACTGTGGCCCAGCATTGTGGAACACTCTCCCCCAGGACTTGAGAGTCGTAGAGACACTGGACTCTTTCAAGAGGCGTCTGAAGACGTATCTTTTTTGACTATTTTTGAGTGTATACATAGAGAAGTTCTTTTTTTTTTTTTACCCTTTTTCCCCAACCTTCTGCGCCTTGAGCATGCTGCCAGCATGGATATGTGCGCCATACAAGTGGACATCATCATAATCATCATCAGAATGTGGTGTTGTTTTCATTTCACAATGTGCACATCTGTAAATCCTCCTGTAATTTATTTTATAAAGTTGTATTTTATTTTTGTTATCAGGGTCATTTACTGATTTAGCGGTCTATTAGAAGCAGGATCAGGTTGGGTTGTAATAATAATAAATAATAATAATAATGGTATTTATATTTACAAAATTGGTTTATTACGCAATTCTCGCTCATTCACACACCAAAAAGGAAAATCATTGAGCAACAACAACAACAACAAAAGGGATACATCAAATAGACAAAGATGAGAACTATATATGTTGGAGAGAGTATACATCATTATAATATACTTATTAATGCCTATCCTCTTCAACACTCTTTAACATCTTCCTAGAGCGCATCATGTCAGATGCCTTTGCAAATCACGAAGGCACAGGAACCAGCTGGTACAGAGGCTTGACACCATCTCCAGAGCCTATGGAATGGAAATAAGTGCAAAGAAGCCAAAATGATGACGAACAAAACTAATGGCATCAACACGGACATCAAAGTTCAAGGTCTGTTCCTCAACACAATGCATAGCTTCAAATATTTAGGAGCCATTGTATCAGACAATGGGTCCAGACAGGAAGTCCTCTCCATGATTGCACAAAAATCTTCTACCCTGACAAGGATGAATCCCATTTAGAAAGACAAGACCATCAGTCTACATTCCAAGGTAAGTATGCTGCGCTCCCTTGTCATCTCCATCTTTCTCTACACTTGCGAAACATGGACCCTCACAGCAGATCTACAATGAAGAATACAAAGCATGGAGATGAGGTGCTACAGAAGACTTCTGGGCATTTCCTTTACTCAGCACATCACCAATGACGAAGTCTGGCAGACCATCACACATGCCATAATAATAATAATAATAATTTATTTTGTATAGCGCAATTCAAACATAAAATGCTTCACAAAGCGCTTGATCACACGCAGCCACACACAGATACACACGCATAATAAATCTATTCTGCATTTAAAAACAAGACAGCATGTAAACCTAGTAAAGGTAACAAACCAACAAATAAAAGTATAAAATCAGTCAATCAATCAATAAACTTATATAAAATAAATGAATAATTTCACAGAAAAAAATTTAAGAGAGGGACGTTAATACCAAAAGAGGCAGATCAACAATGCCTCATCTAAGATGTAAAGTGTAAATGGTGGTGAAATACAGCAGTTTTAAAAGTAGAATAATCGTTGAATAACTAAACATCGTTACAACGTATGACAGGCCAGATGAAGAGAATAAAAGCTTGTGTAATGGCATTAATCTGGTTTAAAAAGAAAACATATTTGTGATTCACATAATAATAGTAACAACACCAATAACAATAATAATAATAATAATAATAATAATAATAATAATAATAATAATAATAATAATAATAATAATAATAATAATAATAGCAGTTTCTAATTTCATTTACAGTGAAAACAAGTTAAGAGGGATCAAATGTCATTTAAAAAAGCAAAACAATTTTAAGACAAGTACACGCATACGCACATGCATCCACGTACACACGCATTCACCCACACATTCACACACACACACACATTCACACCCATATTCACACACACACACACACATTTCCATTGGAAAACATGAAGACATGCTCACAGTGGTGAAGAAACGAAAGTTCCGATGGTATGGCCATGTCACCAGATCATCAGGCCTTGCAAAGAACATCCTGCAAGGCACCGTGCAAGGAGGCAGATGAAGGGGGAGACCGAATAAGAGGTGGGAGGACAACATTCGAGAATGGACTGGCTTAATACTGAGTGAAGCCATGAGGGTTGCTGAGGACAGAAAAAGATGGACTACGCTGGTTAAACGATCATCTATGGTGCCCCATCGACCTTCGAGTTACGGGTTAGGATAGGATAGGTTAGATCAAAGTTGTGATGCTTTTATAAGTTCTAAGTGTAAAATGCGTTTGGATGATGTCTCATTATTCATGGATTGTAAATGTTCAGCACTTTTCTGATTGTAGTCTTGACTTCAGTCATATTTTCTTAGTGATGAAGTAGGATCTAACAAGGCAATGACTGCAGTCTGACTTCAGTCTCATTTTCTTAGTGATGAAGTAGGAACTTATCAGACAATGACTGTAGTCTGACTTCAGTCTCATGTTGTTAGTGATGAAGTAGGAACTTATCAGACAATGACTGTAGTGTGACTTCAGTCTCATGTTGTTAGTGATGAAGTAGGAACTTATCAGACAATGACTGTAGTGTGACTTCAGTCTCATGTTGTTAGTGATGAAGTAGGAACTTATCAGACAATGACTAGTCTGACTTCAGTCTCATTCTCTTAGTGATGAAGTAGAAACTAATCAGACAATTACCTGCCCCCCTCTTCTCTACCCCACCCGCCATTCCCCATCTCCCTTATTGACATCTTTGATCACTTTATATTTATAGTCGGTGTTTATTGTCAATCTTGGTTTTCTTTTTCAGATTCCAACTACATGTGCTACACAACTGCTTGCTGCCAACTCAACACCACAGTCATTACCGGTCAAGTTCTCTTCTGGCTCAGTCACTCCCCACAGTGAAGTCAGTCTTACAGATCAGGAGTGTGGAACAAAGACACAGCAGCAACAGAAGACTGGAGAACAAAAGTATCATGTGTGTGATGTTTGTAATAAAGCTTTCACTCAGGCTTGTAGGTTGAGCAGACATAAGCTTATACATACAGGAGAGAAGAATCATGTGTGTGATGTTTGTAATAAAGCTTTCACTCAGGCTGGCAGTTTGAAGTTACATAAGCTTATACATACAGGAGAGAAAAATCATGTGTGTGATGTTTGTAATAAAGCTTTCACTAAGGCTGGCAATTTGAAGGAACATAAGCTTAAACATACAGAAGAGAAGAACCGTGTGTGTAATGTTTGTAATAAAGCTTTCACTCACTATAGCAGTTTAAAAAGGCATAAGCATACTCATACAGAAGAGAAGACTCATGTGTGTGATGTTTGTAATAAAGCTTTCACTCGGGCAAGCAGTTTGAAGGAACATAAGCTTATACATACAGGAGAGAAGAATCATGTGTGTAATGTTTGTACTAAAGCTTTCACTAGGGTTAGGGATTTGAAGAAGCACAAGTTGACACATTATGATTCTGGACACAAAAATGGATGTGTTTGACGTTTGTAAGAAAATCTTTTCTCACAGCTTGCCAGTTGAAGTGTCGTAGTTTCAGTATAAATAGTATCCCCACTGTCTTGACATTTGGTGCTTTAAACTCCCACTGTCGCTGTATTTCTCCTTTGTTCTTTCTCATTCCTACTCTGTTCTATCAATCTACTGTACTATCTTCTTTGCTAGACCAGTCACCTACCTTTTTTCTTGAAAACTCTTCTGGGACAAAACTCCTCATTTGTGTATGAGGTCTGTTGGATCAGCTTGTGAGTATTGGACGCTTTCTGCCGGGTGGTTGCTGGGGCTTCCTGTGGTGTTATTGTTTGGCAATGTAGACATTTTGCATGTATGTGTTTTGTTGATATTTTGTAATGATGTTTGTGTTCTGTTTTGTTTTTGTAAAGGGGGAGATTCGATAGATTAGAGTGTAGCCTCAGTGTCTCCTGCGTGGGATGTCTTTAGTGTAAAGTGGCTGGCTGGTGGAGTGCCTTCATTGTTACCACTGGGGTTTTCAGCAGATATGTTGTGCGGATCGGGGGTGAGTCGTCTTTCAGCCAAGTTGTGGTCTTGATTTTTTGGTCATGATTCAGTTCTTTGCAGTCCGCTGGACCCTGTAAGCAATGGATAACTAACTTGCCAGTTGAAGAGACATACACTTACATGTTGTTGTTGTGTACAGGCTGTGTAATACTGCACTTTGTGGTTGTTTACAGGCTGTGTAGTACAGCACTTTGTTGTTGTGTACAGGCTGTGTAATACAGCACTTTGTTGTTGTGTACATGCAGTGCAATTGTATGCTTCTAACAGCTAAAACAATACTCTGTAAACAAAACTTAAAGATTGTTATAAAAAATTGTAATTGAACATTGTGCTGTTGTTGTTTTTTTTAAATTAAAATGTTACAGGTGAGACTTTGCTTGGTCGATTGTTTGTGGTTGGTTGGTTTCGCTGGCACTGTCACCCGACCATCAAATAAACACTAACTTTCACCCAACCATCAAATACACACTAACATTCATCCAACTATAAAAAAAATAATAACTATCTTTCATCCAACCGTCAAATACAAACTCACAAAATGGAAGTGGATATTTGTGTCCATTTTATTTGATGTTCATTCTTTGCTGTCTGTCGCCCGACTGACTCTCCTCTCATGCTGACATTTAATAGCCAACCACCCAATGGCTCCCACACATAGTTTGCACGTGATGTCGCTCACTTCCCTCTGTCACACAGCTGTATAAAAAAGCATTCAGCAAACAGGCAACCAAAGCCTCAAATACAATATTGAACATATAACAGACATGTAAAATACACATCAAGAAGAACGACTCAAGACCTATCGTATCCTATCCGGTAAATTAAAGGTCGTTGGGGCACCACAGATGATCGTTTAACCAGCGTACTCCATCTTTCTCTGTTCTCAACAACCCTCATGGCTTCGTTCAGTGTTAAACCAGTCCATTCGCGAATGTTGTCCTCCCACATAGATAGCTTGGCTGGTTTTCTTTATTGCGTATGGAAGATGCAGTGTCTCTAAGTCCACGTGCTTAACGTAGGAAATAGGGGTATGTTGAATTAGAAGAGGGGTACTGAACGAGAGCTCGACCGTTACCTGTGGCCTGGGTTGCGTTTAGTAAGGCAGAGTCGATGTGGCGCTTTTTGCGAGAGGTCAGCTTTAGTCAGAAAAGTAACCTTGTGACTGTGTGTCAGGAGAGGTTTAGGTTTTCTTTCTGAAAGGGTGTTGTAATTGTGTGTTTCGAACCACCCAAGGTCTTACGCCCTTGTCGGGGTAAGATTGTCTAAAGACTGTAGAAGGAGGAGTGTAATCGCCATTTATTGGAGATAAATGTAGGATTCTTTCCTAAGGTTGTGTAGTCCTCGATTGGGCACCTGCCAAGGCTCAAGGTCTTTTAAAGAATTGAGATGTCCTTGTGAGAATAACTAGCAAATAGCCAAAAACGAATTAACTCTCAGACTAACCAGTGTGTTGTACTGTGTTGTGGTGTACTGTGTTGGGGAGGTGTGTCACAGGCCGAGACTTAAACGGTGAGTAAAACCCTGTAATTCATTTCCTCAGTGGCGAGCGCTTCGAGACTGCGTACGCGAGTGAATGATGATGAATGAGGGGGAAAGGGGATGTATTTTGATGAATAATAATTTATGGGGTTTTGTATGATTTTCATATGATTTTCTTGTTTTTTACATAAACGGGTATGTCGTTGCTGTTGTTGCTAAAGTGGGTCAAAGGTGATGATGAGGAATGCATGTTAGAGGGAGAGAGAGAGGGGGGGGGGGATGTATGTAAGGGGAGAGAGATGATTGCACTATGCTGGAGAGGAGGTGAAGAAAGTGATGGATATGAGGAGAGCATGTTTATATTATAGTACGATAAGATAGTATGGATGAAGGGAGATAATCATGATGTATTATAACAGTTGAGAGGGGTGATGAAGATGAGGATGGAATGAATTAGGACTGTGTGATTGAAGTGTAGTCGTAATGATTATGTATATTTATATAAATGACTGTGCTTATGAAGAGACATGAGTTATTGGTATTTGTCACGTGGGGTTTATGGGCTCTGCACAATGGAATTATGGACCCTCACGTTTATTCGGTGGGAACTGCTAGTAAGTCACCCTATGAATTACTTTAATAAATTTATTTGTTTAGTTCGTTCTGTGTTAAGGTTGGGGTACAGAAATAGATAGAAAAATGGTAAAAGATTACTGTCACACTAGCTTTCACACGGCTATGAATCATATGTAGTCCAGCCAATTGATAACAGTTAAAATCACACATTTATTTCTTCTACTCTATACAAGATTCTCTAAGTACTAATCTAACTTAATAAGTCTCTTTCAATGCTAAGAGTTCGATCGCTGATAGTCTAGGCAGCTGTTATATCTTCCTTGGGCACTTGCTATTATATCTCATGTAGATTTGGACTACTGTGGTCCGTTTTACAGTTTCTGAAGAGTTGGACTACTGTGGTCCTGTTATGATCAGTTTAAGTGCACCTTCGGAGATTACACTTAACTTTCTTATGGTGCGGTCGAAGTCCTTCTGTGAGGTAGCTTCTGGTCCACCTGTGTCGTTGTGTAGTTGGGTTCCCTTGCCACGCTGTGGGGTCTGACAGGGTGTTTTTCAAGGTAGCTCTTGCCGGCTTGTGCGGCAGAGTCTCCTCAACCAACTAGTCGTTTCTGTGGAGTGGGACGCCCAGGATAGCTCGCCTGCTCGTCTGTAATATAAGAGACGAAATTCTGCACAACCCTGAATAATCGGTTTGTGCAGAGCGTCTCACTGAAAGCCAAGTAGCCCTCAGTGATAGCTCCACATCTCTATACATAAGCGACGAACATTCTGCTACTTCCGGGGTCCGCTGTAATCTCACTCTAAATTCCTATACATACATAAATATCAATCGTGGCTAACTATACACATACAGAATTAATAATATTATAAACATTCAGTGGTACAGCCACTGGTCTGCAAACATACATATAAGTTAAACAACAGTGGTTCCGTACGGTATACAACATGGCGGCGCAACCGGTCGTGTTTCGCCTCGTGGTAGGCTCTTCCCACATGGTCACGCACATTCGGATTAATCATTCACATTTATGCATAGCAAATTCCACAAACATAATTTCCACAATAATATAAACATATCACGATGAAACAGAAGGGTGTTCATTTATCTGTTTGACAAGTTCAGGCCCGTGATGACTAAATAGAATTCTGAGATTCTAAGTCCTGCTTCCTGGTCTATGAGTGAAGATAGTTCTCTGCTAGCTAAGGAGATGTTACTTCTTCCTCGTCTCACACACGACTGACCAAGCTGTGCTAGGTTTTGACACAGTCAAAACTGCTCTACCCACTTAGCCTGCTGCTGATTGGTTAAAACGGTCCGATTCAAAGCTCAAGTGCTGACTCACTGCGGAGCGTGGGTCGGGCTCGCGGTGTGTGGCTTGCTGTGTAATTTACTTGCTGCTGTGTACTATACTAACTCTCTACTGTTACAATTACTTACACAAGGCTAAATAGTCGATGAGCAGAGTTAAAACTAGCCAATTCGTGACAGTATTAGGAGTTGCATTATATTATTGAGATGTATGTATGGCATCCTGTGTTGTTATTATTATTATTATTGTTATTATGTATAACCAGGTCAAGATGGCGGACGGCGGAAGGCGTATTATGTTATGTAGTATTTGAGTTTTGTAGGCAGACTGTTAAGACTATATATTTGTCTGCAGGTTTGGGCTGTATTATGCTGTTTTGATACTTTGCTGATGTAGTTGTTTCTCCACTCCACCGCTACCGTTGTGCCGGTTGTGCATCTGCACTGTAACCTCTGCCTCTACAGCTGGGAAGTGTGGATGTTGACTTCACCACCACCGCCTCGTCTTGCTTCGGGATCGTGGGCGTCGCCATTTACTACAGGATCTTCACGCACCACACCCACACACACACAGATTTGCACAACACGCACATAAAAACATACTTCATTTAGTTAATGTAAATCATCCATCATATTGAGTGAATAACTGCTTTAGCTCCTACTGAGCTCCTAACTGACATTTTCATGAACAGTGCATCTGATCTGCAAGCTAGCTCGGTTAATAGTTCGATATAATATTTGCAGCTCCATTTCTTCAGTTGAAATTTATAGTATTTTGAATTGATTGTTTATTGATATTTTGTTGTACATTGTTGTGGGAAAACCTGTTGATGTTTAGTTCTGTTTTGGCTGAGCAAGAGAGGTAATCGTTAGTAAATACTGGGGTGGGGGTCTTGATAGGGGCGGAGGGTGGTTTAGTACCCCATTGTCCTGTGTATGTGTGTCGATTGTTGAATAAAAGAGTGTGATTGTTATTCTGGCATTTGTGTTAGTTTATTTTTGTTTGAGTTTCTATCTCCCCACTCGTTGCTTGAGCTGACGTCGCGGAACCCGCTCGGGTGACGTGACATCTGGTGACGTGGCCATATACCATCAGAGTTTCCGTTTCTTCACCACTGTGAGCATGTCATCATGTTGTCCAATGCCTAAAATTATGTGATGTCTGTCGGACTTCGTTGTTGGTGATTTGCTGGGTATAGAAAATGCCCAGAAGTCTTCTGTAGCATCTCATCTCCATGTTTTGTATTCTTCGTTGTAGATCTGCTGTGAGGGTCCATGTTTCGCAAGCATATAGGAAGATGTAGATGACAAGTGAGCATAGTCACACGACACCGAAGCGTATAGGCGACTACTGGTCACATTATTCTGACACCAGCGAACCAGTTGATGGTAAGGGGAAAATAATATGGTCACACATTGGCCAATCCGGGATTCGAGCCAGGTACCTTTCAATTACTAGTAAGACGCTCTACAAACTGAGCTACCCGGCCCCACACGAGCGCAGCAGCCTTACCTTGGAATGTAGACTAGCTGATGGGGTCCTGTCTTTCCAAATTGGCTTCCACTTGTCAGGGCAGCAGTTGTTTGTGCGATCCTGGAGAGGACTTCCTGTCGGGGCCCATTGTCTGATACAATGGCTCCTAAATATTTGAAGCTATGCAAGTATATAAATTGTAATACTAAATAATTATCATCTTGATGAAGAAGACGTTAATAAAACAACCATCCAACCAACCAACCATAAATAAATAATACTAAATACTAATGCAAATTTATTTATTTAATCCTTCGGATGAGAATATAAACCAAGGTCTAGTCTGTATGCACGCATTCCATCGCATGGACTTGATCCTGACGCCCATGTCCTAGGCGGGTGAGTGCCGGCTACACAAATACACCCAGCATGCAATAGGTGGTCTCTTCAACCCATCCCCAGACGCCAGGAACTGTGCTCAGTCGTCTGGGCATCAGACAAATGCAGCTGCAAATGGGCGCCAGGGTCGGCTTGAGCTAGATCCTGTATCGTCCAGCGCCTCTTGAGCAGATAAAGCGCTATATATAAATAAATTAAATAGTAAATCGGAGACATACGAAACTAATTTGTAAATAACAATCTGGCTTTGTGATTGCGCTTGTCGATAGGGGTTGATAGATCTCCTATCTAAGCTAGCCCGATTGAATTCTTTATAAATAGCAGCTTGTTATTTTCACCTATAAAATATAAGTTTTTAAAAGGTAAGCATAACACTTCTTGTGCGTCAGGTGAGTTTTACTAAAGCGTTAGCGAATAAAATTACGAAGTGGCTGCTCGTACGGGACCGTACGACAAGAAAAAATTCTATTCGTACGGGAAATCTCGGTTCGGTTGCGGTACTTGGGAAATCTCGGTTACGGGCCTTGGTGAGAAAAGTCAAAATGGCTGCCAACAGCACGCTGCGCTTTCAGCGCGGCGAAACTTTCTGTAGAGCCATGATGAATTTTTAGCAAAAGTTAAAGAGTTTGAGGAATATATATAGGCTTATAAAATGTTCCTACATAACCGGTTAACAGTTTTCCCTACGGTTATCTGAGGACCCGGCCTTTGGATCCGGGAACCCGGCTCGGTTCGACTCACTTCTCGGATCCAAGGCGGCTCCCAAAAAAAGGATCTGAGAACGACGGGTAGGGTAAGGCAGTGCCTCGACGGGTAGGGTAAGGCAGTGCTACACATATACCGCTCGAAACGGGTTAGGGTTAGGGCTAGCGGTCCGTCTACAAGTGATTGAATTACATGGAATTATAGAGGGGGTTCCCATAACTTATAAGCAAGGGCGTTTCGTAGGGTGCCGTACGAATAGAATTTTTTCTTGTCGTACGGTCCCGTACGAGCAGCCACGGCCATAAAATTATGTCGGTAAGGAAAGTTTTTCTAACAAACTTCCGGTATCAGTTATACTTCCCCTGTTCATGTTGAGTTTGAGCAGTTGTTTGGCACGTTGAGTGCTTACATTACCAGTGTCAATTATACTTTCCCTGTTCATGTTGTGTTTGAACAGTAGTTTTGCACGTTGGGAGCTTCCGTTGATCTGTTATGGAGGACGAAGACGGTCCAGTGCTGTCTGAGGTAAAGCTGGAGATTGACATTGCTGAGGAACCAGTGGTAGACAGGATGAGATTGAAAGCGTGGCATGCACAAGGTGAGTCGGAGCCGGTAATGAAACATTTACTGAACATGGAAACTGATATTTTACAACTTGTCTACAGCCAGTACAGTACAGAACATTACGATAAACATCATGGTATCTGTACAGAAAAAAAATAATTTCCACGCCAGTCAATATGAAAGCTTTGTAATTGTCCTATTACAGTCATATGTCTTGGATGGCTCATCATTTTGTTTTTCTTCGATCAAAATTTATTTGACTAAAATGTCAGTTGTTTTTTTGTTCTCAGATGCCACAAAGTGGTGGCAAACGTTAACATCAGCGCTCCTTAAACAATGTCATCACAGAAAAGGATTAGGATATAATGGTTCATCACAGTGAAAGGATTAGGATAATGGTTCATCACAAAAAAAGATTAGGATAATGGTTCATCACAGAAAAGGAATAGGATAATGGTTCATCACAAAAAAGGATTAGGATAATGGTTCATCACAGAAAAGGATTAGGATAATGGTTCATCATAGAAAAGGATTAGGATAATGGTTCATCATAGAAAAGGATTAGGATAATGGTTCATCACAGAAAAGGATTAGGATAATGGTTCATCACAGAAAAGGATTAGGATAATGGTTAGGTTTAGCACACCCACCCTCAGACTAACAAAATAGTTTGTTTTGTCCTGACCTTTCTGTGGATTGTGCAGTGAATGAGTACAGGGTGCTGAACTTAACTAGGGCAAAGTTGTTTCTGTGGACTGTGCAGTGAATGAGTACAGGGTGCTGAACTTAACTAGGGCAAAGTTGTTTCTGTGGACTGTGCAGTGAATGAGTACAGGACGCTGATTTTAACTAGGGCAAAGTTGTTTCTGCGTGATTTGTATTAACTGGAAATCATAAACTTTGTTAATCTTTGATTGAACTTTGGAGGTTTATTTACTGTCACCTGTAAAATTTAAGTAAGAGGAAAAGATATAATTTCATTTGTGATGGCTTTTCAGTTTATCATTATGCTTGCTGTCAGGAATTATTCACGTGAAAGTTGTTGGTTTGTTTAGAAATTTCAGGAAGAGAAAGCCATCTTGTTTTTCACAGCAGCCGTGAACATATTGTCAGAGGTACCTATAATGTGACTGGCAGTGAGTTCAACAGAAAGGAAGAATCAGAAAGCAAGACAGCACCTGATAGTGACATGATGGAGCCACATGTCCCACTTTTGTGTACAGTGAAGACAGAACCTGACTGTGACATTGAGGAATATGGTAAGTATATTCAGGTACTATAGACTATAGTCAGGCCTCCCAATTTGCAATAAATCTAAGGAGTGGAATCACTGTCATTTTACAATTTTAAAGATTTTTTTTCACTTCTTGTTAAGCATTTTAAAGAGTTGCCAAAAAAAAAGAAAAAAAAAAAAGCAAATAGCGAGATGATTTATTTCTTTATAAGTAGCTGCTTGTTGTATTCACCTTTGGTATGAGGTTTTTACATGTTAGCACATTTATTTTTATTATAAAATCATTCTTTTGCTTCAAAGGACTTTATAATAAAACTGTATCATGAAAATTGTGGCAATCTAGAAAGTGTCTGAGGAAGTTTCCGGTGTCAGCTATCACTTCCCTTGTTCAATTTTGAGCAGTTATTTTGCACGTTGAGTACTTACATTGCTCTGTTATGGGTGATCAAGACAGGCCAGTGCTGTCTGAGGTGAAACTGGAGATTGACATTGCTGAAGAACCAATGGTAGACTGGATGAGATTGCAAGCGTGGCATGCGCAAGGTGAGTTGGCGCCTGTAATAAAGAATTCACCTAATATGGAAACATGATATTTTACAACTACAGACAATATAGGACATTTAAAATCAACATCAGGACCAGTATCTGTACCTATTTTATCTCGTAACTCAAAAGTCGTTGGGGCACCACAGATGATCGTTTAACCAGCATACTTCATCTTTCTCTGTCCTCAGCAGTACTCATGACTTCAGTATATGTACAGAAACAAAAAACTCCTCGCCAGTCACAATGAAAGCTTTCTCATTCTCCTATTACTATCATGTGAATTACATAGCTTATCATTTGTTTTTTTCTTTGTTCAAAATGTATTTTACTACAATGTAAATAGCTTTTTTTCTTTTGAGATGCCACAAAGTAGTGGCAAATGTTAACATCAGTGCCCCTGAATACTACTATTACTACTACCACTAAAGTTATTTATATATCACTTTTTCCTAATGACATCAGTTCAAAGTGAAGTTCTCACGCATTTATACCTAGCGTTAACATAGAAATACAAACAAAATGAAGTAAAACAAAAATGAATCACTAATAAATTATGCAAAGTCATAATACAAACATGATACAGAATACTTACAAGTAAAATAATAAAGACGATGGAGGGAGGGAGATGGAGGAAAACAGCTAAGGAGTGAAGGGGCTGGTGGCATGCTGTGTGACGGCAGGTCTGAATCAGATAAGAAGGAATGTTGATGAAGGTAGACGAGATCAGAATTTTGTATAACATCAGCACCCCTTGAAAAATGTCATCACTGAAAAGAATGAGGATATGTGTTAGGTTTATCACAACCACACCCAAAGTTGTTTCTGCATTATTTGTTTTCATTGGAAATTATGAAATAGATCAGTTCTTTGTTCATCCTTGATTCACTTTGGAGATTTATTTACTGTGTCACCTGTAATATTTAGGTGAGATGATAAAGATACAAGTTCTTATGGGATGGCTTTTTAATTCATCACTATGCTTGCTATCAGTGTCAGGAAATATTCACATGAAAGCTGTTGTTTTGCTTAGAAATTGCAGGAAGAGAAAGCCATCATGTTTCTCACAGCAACAGTGAACAGATTGTCAGATGTACCGCTAACATGACTGGCAGTGAGTTCAACATAAATGAAGAATCAGAAAGCAAGACAGCACCTGACAGTGACATGATGGAGCCACATATCCCACTGTTGAGTAAAGTGAAGACAGAACCTGACTGTGACACTGAGGAATGTGGTAAATATAATGGTGTATTATAGTAATGATTGCCATGTTTGTTACTATATTGTGATTGTAGCTGAAATGCTTTATGGTTTTGCTTCTCTAGATCTTACTTGTATAGAACAGGCTGTGAGCTAAATAGCTTGCTTTATGTGCCTGTGCTACAGAAGACTTCTCTAGATCTTACTTGTATAGAACAGGCTGTGAGCTAAATAGCTTGCTTTATGTGCCAGTGCTACAGAAGACTTCTCTAGATCTTACTTGTATAGAACAGGCTGTGAGCTAAATAGCTTGCTTTATGTGCCAGTGCTACAGAAGACTTCTCTAGATCTTACTTGTATAGAACAGGCTGTGAGCTAAATAGCTTGCTTTATGTGCCAGTGCTACAGAAGACTTCTCTAGATCTTACTTGTATAGAACAGGCTGTGAGCTAAATAGCTTGCTTTATGTGCCAGTGCTACAGAAGACTTCTCTAGATCTTACTTGTATAGAACAGGCTGTGAGCTAAATAGCTTGCTTTATGTGCCAGTGCTACAGAAGACTTCTCTAGATCTTACTTGTATAGAACAGGCTGTGAGCTAAATAGCTTGCTTTATGTGTCAGTGCTACAGAAGACTTCTCTAGATCTTACTTGTATAGAACAGGCTGTGAGCTAAATAGCTTGCTTTATGTGCCAGTGCTACAGAAGACTTCTCTAGATCTTACTTGTATATAACAGGCTGTGAGCTAAATAGCTTGCTTTATGTGCCAGTGCTACAGAAGACTTCTCTAGATCTTACTTGTATAGAACAGGCTGTGAGCTAAATAGCTTGCTTTATGTGCCAGTGCTACAGAAGACTTCTCTAGATCTTACTTGTATAGAACAGGCTGTGAGCTAAATAGCTTGCTTTATGTGCCAGTGCTACAGAAGACTTCTCTAGATCTTACTTGTATAGAACAGGCTGTGAGCTCAATAGCTTGCTTTATGTGCCAGTGCTACAGAAGACTTCTCTAGATCTTACTTGTATAGAAACAGGCTGTGAGCTAAATAGCTTGCTTTATGTGTCAGTGCTACAGAAGACTTCTCTAGATCTTACTTGTATAGAACAGGCTGTGAGCTAAATAGCTTGCTTTATGTGCCAGTGCTACAGAAGACTTCTCTAGATCTTACTTGTATAGAACAGGCTGTGAGCTAAATAGCTTGCTTTATGTGCCAGTGCTACAGAAGACTTCTCTAGATCTTACTTGTATTGAACAGGCTGTGAGCTAAATAGCTTGCTTTATGTGCCAGTGCTACAGAAGACTTCTCTAGATCTTACTTGTATAGTACAGGCTGTGAGCTAAATAGCTTGCTTTATGTGCCAGTGCTACAGAAGACTTCTCTAGATCTTACTTGTATAGAACAGGCTGTGAGCTAAATAGCTTGCTTTATGTGCCAGTGCTACAGAAGACTTCTCTAGATCTTACTTGTATAGAACAGGCTGTGAGCTAAATAGCTTGCTTTATGTGCCAGTGCTACAGAAGACTTCTCTAGATCTTACTTGTATACAACAGGCTGTGAGCTAAATAACTTGCTTTATGTGCCAGTGCTACAGAAGACTTCTCTAGATCTTACTTGTATAGAACAGGCTGTGAGCTAAATAGCTTGCTTTATGTGCCAGTGCTACAGAAGACTTCTCTAGATCTTACTTGTATAGAACAGGCTGTGAGCTAAATAGCTTGCTTTATGTGCCAGTGCTACAGAAGACTTCTCTAGATCTTACTTGTATAGAACAGGCTGTGAGCTAAATAGCTTGCTTTATGTGCCAGTGCTACAGAAGACTTCTCTAGATCTCACTTGTATAGAACAGGCTGTGAGCTAAATAGCTTGCTTTATGTGCCAGTGCTACAGAAGACTTCTCTAGATCTTACTTGTATAGAACAGGCTGTGAGCTAAATAGCTTGCTTTATGTGCCAGTGCTACAGAAGACTTCTCTAGATCTTACTTGTATACAACAGGCTGTGAGCTAAATAACTTGCTTTATGTGCCAGTGCTACAGAAGACTTCTCTAGATCTTACTTGTATAGAACAGGCTGTAAGCTAAATAGCTTGCTTTATGTGCCAGTGCTACAGAAGACTTCTCTAGATCTTACTTGTATAGAACAGGCTGTGAGCTAAATAGCTTGCTTTATGTGCCAGTGCTACAGAAGACTTCTCTAGATCTTACTTGTATAGAACAGGCTGTGAGCTAAATAGCTTGCTTTATGTGCCAGTGCTACAGAAGACTTCTCTAGATCTTACTTGTATAGAACAGGCTGTGAGCTAAATAGCTTGCTTTATGTGCCAGCGCTACAGAAGACTTCTCTAGATCTTACTTGTATAGAACAGGCTGTGAGCTAAATAGCTTGCTTTATGTGCCAGTGCTACAGAAGACTTCTCTAGATCTTACTTGTATAGAACAGGCTGTGAGCTAAATAGCTTGCTTTATGTGCCAGTGCTACAGAAGACTTCTCTAGATCTTACTTGTATAGAACAGGCTGTGAGCTAAATAGCTTGCTTTATGTGCCAGTGCTACAGAAGACTTCTCTAGATCTTACTTGTATAGAACAGGCTGTGAGCTAAATAGCTTGCTTTATGTGCCAGTGCTACAGAAGACTTCTCTAGATCTTACTTGTATAGAACAGGCCATGAGCTAAATAACTTGCTTTTTGTGCCAGTGCTACAGAAGACTTTGGGCATTTCCTATACCCAGCACATCACCAACGACCATCACACTGGCTTAACACTGAGTGACAACAACTGTCCAGTTTTATCATCCACTCTGGCACTTACCCCTGATGTGTTTGTTGATTTGTTTGTTACAGAAAGCAGTGGGCCATTGGACACGAAGATAGTATGGGTTAAGACAGAGACGTACATTAATATACATCAAATGGAGCCTGAGGTAATAATCGAGCTTGTTGTCTCTTATACAAATCTTCAACACATGAACTGTGGGGTAACCTTCCCCCCGACCCCTCCCACCTTCCCCCTCCCTTGTGGAGGTGCCTGGGGTTTCTGTATAAATAGTATCCCACGTTCTTGAAATTTAGTGCTTTAAATTCCCACTGTCGCCATCTTTCTCATTTGTTCTTTCGAATTCCTCCTCTTTTCTATCAATCTATGATACTATTGTTTTCTTCACTAGACCAATCACCTACCTTTTTTCTTGAAAATTCTTCCAGGACAAAACTCCTCATTTGTATGTGAGGTCTGTTGTATCAGCTTGGGAATGTTGGGTGCTTTCGGCCAAATTGTCACTTGGGCTTCCTATGATACTAATTACTATTATTTAGCAATCTAGGCATTTTATATGTGTTTTGTTGATATTTTATAATGATGCTTGTATTCTATTTTGTTTTTGTAAATGGGGGTTCGATAAATTAGATTATAGCCTTAGCATCACCTGCCTGGGATGCCTTTATTGTAAAGTGACCGGCTGGTGGAATGCCTTCAGTATTACCACTGGGGTTGTTTCAGCAGATCTTTTATGCGGATCAGGGTGAGTTCTCTTTCAACCAAGTTGTGGTCTTGATTTTGTGGTCCTGATTCGGCTCTTTGCAGTCAAATGGACCCTGTAAGCAATGAATATCTAACTACAGAAAGTCCTTAGACCTCTTCAGCAAGTCCAAAACTGCAGCTAAACTCATTTTTAAAGCATGAAAATCACAGCATTGCACTTCTCTCTTTTATACTCTAACATGTGACACACACAACAAACACATCTATCACTCAAACATGTGGTGTGAAGGCAAGAAGATTGCTATTACAAAACGGAAAAAAATCCAATGTTTACTTTTGATATTTTCATTGTGATTTCATCCGATACCATTGAAGGGAGAGAGAAAACCAGAGTACCCAGAGAAAACCATCGGGGATCTCAATAGTCTAGTACCTAAGTCACATAAGATCGCTCCTTGTTCTGGTTGTTATTGCAAAGTAATATATCCTCATAATTTCAGGACTGAAGTAGGCTTATTTGAAACATTATCTAGAAACTCGATGCATGGTTGCTGTGATCTTGATATAATAATAATAATAATAATAATAATAATAATAATAATAATAATAATAATAATAATAATAATAATAATAATAGAAATAATAATAATCTATTATAATAATACAAAAAATACTGAAGATTCATGAGTTAGTTAGTCATTGCTTATAGAGTCCAGCGGACTGCAAAGAGCTGAATTATAACGACTCTGGTGATGGTGATGATGATGGCAATGATGATGATGATAATGCTGATGATTTGCACATTATATAGATTAGATCAAAATACAGGTCATGCTTTAATGAGTTAGAAGTGTAAAATGCATTTGGGTGATGTCTGATATCCTATCCTATCCTATCCCGTATCTCAAAGATCGTTGGGGCAAAATCAGATGATCGTTTAACCAGTGTACCCCATCTTTTTCTGTTCTCAGTAACCCTCTTGGCTTCATTCAGGGTCAAACCAGTCCATTCTCGAATGTTATTCTCCCACCTCTTTTTTTTTGTCTCCCTCTTCTACTTGCACCGTGCCTTGCAGGATGGTTTTTGCACGGCCTGATTCTCTGTTGACATGGTCATACAATCGGAGTTTCTGTTTCTTCACCACTGTGAGCGTGTGTTCATGTTGTCCAATAGCTTGTGTGTGATGGTCTGTCGGACATCGTTCTTGGTGATTTGCTGGGTATAGGAAATGCACAGAAGTCTTTTGTAGCACCTCATCTCCATGCTTTGTATTTTTTGTTGTACATCTGCTGTAAGGGTCCATGTTTCGCAAAGATATAGAAAGATGGAGATGACAAGGGAGCACAGCAGCTTTACCTTGGAGTGTAGACTGATGGTCCTGTCTTTTGAAATGGGCTTCAAACTTGTCAGGGCAGCAGTTGTTTGTGCGATCTTGGAGAGAACTTCCTGTCCGGACCCATTGTCTGATGCAATGGCTCCTAAATATTTAAGACTATGCACTGTGTTGAGGGATTGGACTTTGATGTCCATGTTGATGCCTTTGGTATTGTTGGTTATCATTTTTGTCTTCTCTGCACTTATTTCCATTCCATAGGCTGTGGAGGTGGTGTCAAACCTCTGTACAAGCTGTTCATGTGCTTGTTCCTCTCCAGCCAATCCATCAATGTCATCAGCAAAACGAAGGTTGGAGATTGCTCTACCCCCTATGCTGACTGTGCGTTCATGATATGCAAGGGCATTTGACATGACCCGCTATAGGAAGATGTTAAAGAGTGTTGGAGAGTGTAGGCATCCATGACCCACACAGATTGTTGTTCTGAACCAGTTCCCGATGGCACTGTTGTGGAGGACTGCATTTGTAGCCTTGTTATACAGGCTTTTGATGACTTCAATAATTCTAGGGCTGATGTTGCGCACTCTCATTGTTGCCCACAGAGCTGCATGCCAGACTCTTTCAAATGCTTTCTTGAAGTTTACAAACACATAATATAGATGTTGATGCTGTAGGTATTTCACGCAGATTATTCTGAGGTTGAAAATCTGTTCAGTGGTACTTTGCACTTCCCTGAATCCTGCTTGTTCCTCACGTATGATTTGTTCAGCTTGTTCTTCACGTATGATTAATTCAGCTTGTTCTTCACGTATGATTTGTTCAGCTTGTTCTTCACGTATGATTTGTTCAGCTTGTTCTTCACGAATGATTTGTTCAGCTTGGAGTTTCAACCTGTTGAGGATTATTTTCAGGAGGACCTTGCTGGGATGGCTGATGAGGCTGATGGTGCAATAATGTTTACACTCCTGAAAATTACCCTTTTTTGGAAGAGTGATGACAAGCGACTGGGTCCATGGTGTAGGCCACTCCCCACTCTATCCGATCTTGTTACAGATAATGGTGAGTGCGTCAATCATCGCTGCTCCTCCAGCTTGCAGCAATGCCGCGGGTATGTTGTCCACTCCCGCTGATTTTTCCCTTCTTTAGTGATTGCGCTGCTGCCTCAACTTCTTCTCAGAGAATTGGGAGGTTTTTTTGTTCTTCTCTGTTCTGGGGACCTGCTAGAACCGATGGGTCTCCGTTTGGTTGTGGTTGTAAAGGTCAGAACAGTACTCTGAAAATGCGCTCTACTCTGTCTATCTATCCAAGACTTCTTTTTCTTCTGTAAGGCATATGCCAGACTTGCTTTGGGTCGTGGAGACCTTGGGCTGTTTAACACTTGTGAGCCATTTCACTGTCTGGTAGGCCTTCTTGCTGTTCTTGTTCAGACTGCTCTCTCTTTCCTGGCATTGCTCTTCTATTGTTCTCCATTGCTTTGCGCATGCCTTTCCGGATGTCATTGTTAATTTTTCAGTAGGCATTAGCTCCCTGTGAGGTGTTCTTTTTCTTTTTTTATTTCTCTTTGTCTATCACACAGGTCCAAAAGATCAGGTTTGATCCACGGTTTCTTTGGCCAGTGCTTGCCAAGGAACTCAGTGGCGGCATCTGTCACAGCTGAGTTGAAGGTAGTGGTCATGGTGTTGACATCTACTTCAGAAGCTCCCATAATAAGCAGAGGTGCAAATTTGCCTCCAATTGTGGCTTTGAATATTTCTGCCACCTCTGGGTCTTGCAGTTTATCCAGGTCGAACTTCAGTCTGGTTCTCTTTGCTGTGTTTACTTTCTTCAAGTGGAGCTGAAAGGACATCATCATGAGATCATGGTCACTTCCTATGTCTGCTCCTGCAAAATTGCATGTCCTGCCAATGTTGATGCTTGATCTGAAGCGGGTCTTGACCATGATGTAGTCAATCTGGTTGTGATGCTCCCTGCTGGGACTGTGCCATGTCCATCGTCTGAATTTTTTGTGGACACCAAGCCTGTTTGCCAGAATCAGATTGTTGTATCTGGAAAACATAAAGAGTCTCAGATCTCTGTCATTTGTCTCGTTGGTGCAGTGGGGTCCACAGGTGTCTTCCGGTTGTGGTGCGCATCTTGGCCAACCTTGGCATTTCAGTCGCCTTGCACTATGACTTTGTCCTTCTTTGGCACTTGGTCAAGGACAGCCTCTAGATGTTCATAGAAGTTCTCCACTTCACTTTCATCATAGTCTGATGTTGGGGCATAGATCTGGATGATGGTGTTGTTGAAAGAACTGCTCTCAGATGGATGGTAATGAGTCTACTGGAGACTGGGTGGCAACCCATGACAGTGGCTAGAATGTCTTTGTGGACCAAGAATCCAATGCCCTGTTCGTGACTGTCATCACTACCGCTGAAATAAAGCTGGTGGCCTTTGTCGGTCATTGTTTCACCTAGTCCTTTCCAGCGCAGTTCGCTGATACATGGGATATCTGATAATTAAGACATTATAAATGTTCAGCACTTTTCTGATTGTAGTCTGATTTCAGTTTCATATTCTTCTTAGTGATGAAGTAGGAACTAATCAGGCAATGACTGTAGTCTGATTTCAGTCATATTTTCTTAGTGTTGAACTAAGAACTTATCAGGCAATTACGGTAGTCTGACTTCATTCTTATTTTCTTAGTGTTGAACTAAGAACTAATCAGGCAATGACGGTAGTCTGATTTCAGTCATATTTTTTTAGTGTAGAGAACGTGAATTTTCCAGTTCTCAATAAATATTTCTATTTTTAGAATGTGAGTTGGTTTTTTTTAATATCTAAGGTTATTATTTGTATTGCCTAAAATTGTTGAACCAATGGAATGGTGAATAGCTGGCAGGAAGGGAAATTGTAGTCACTTGATTTGTGTGTTCCAAGGTGTGAGGGTGTCTCAAGTCATTTTGTCAGGTTAGGAAAGGAAAAGAAAGAAAGGGAAAAAAATAATGTGGAAAGATTTGAGTGATATAGAGCATCGAGAACTTATCAAGGAAAATAGGTTGGGTGGATGTTCTCACTAAAATTAGATGTTTATATTGTGCTGTAAAGATTATAGGTATTTATAATGTTTTCATGATTGTAAAATGTTGGAGAGGTATATTTTTGCACTGGACTTATTGTGTTGAGAGGAGGTGAGCTGTTGTCCACTAAGATGGAATATAATTTTCATTGATGTAATAATATTATTAATTACATGGGGCTATAATTATAGAGTAGTAGATAATGTAATATGAATGGAAGGTGTGAGCATGTTGATGGTAATTTTCATTCATGAAATAATTATACCTGGATATGGATAACATTGTGGGAGAAAGAAAGAAACGATCACATATGGAATGGAATTGGAAAAGTGAAGAAACTAAGGGATGTGAGCAAGGATGAAACAAAGAAGAACAACATGATTATAAAAGCCAGAGCATTGACTTGTGTGTGTGTAGGGGCCTATATATATATATAGATTGTTGTAGCTGCCTACGGGAAGCTGGTGTAAGCTTCATACACTTGGACACACGGCATTGTCTTGGACAATTTAGAAAGGGCGACTCGGGAAACGTCGGGAGTCAGCCATACTCCTCATACCTGACCAAGGCACCATTGCCACCTCAGAGGGGCGGGAGGGGAGAGGGGGGTGCAGGGGCGCGCCCATCTGCCTGTTTACAACATCACTGCTCGTTCATCAGCCTGCCTACATCGTCCCTTTTTGTCTAACTACCTGGCTACACGACTCTGTAGCTCGGCTTAACCTTAGTGTGCACACCCTCTCCAGTTCTAGAGGTAACACGTTTTTTGTGTTTATTTTGGCTCGGGACAAGTCATTGCCAGCCGTCGATTATCCAAGCTCGAATTTGACATATGTGGTGTGAGAGATTAGTGTAAAAATATTGGTGTAAAAGATGTGGTAAAAGACTGGTGTAAAATATTGTGGTTTGTTTATATAAAGTATTGAGAGCGTGGAACATATATTTGTGTTGGTGCTTGCCTGAGTTAGTGAGAATCTGTGAGTTTGTGGGTGTGGTAGTAAACAGAGAGACTTGCACGCACACTTTATTTTGATCTAGGAGTCAATTATATTTGCATTCACTTAGCTATTATAAACAGTCACCCTTCCAAATATCCATTGGTTACTCTTAGTGATGAAGTAGGAACTAGTCAGGCAATTGCTGTAGTGTAACTTCAACCTCATTTTCTTAGTGATGAACTAGGAACTAATCAGGCAATGACTGTAGTGTGACTTCAGTCTCATTTTCTTAGTGATGAACTAGGAACTAATCAGGCAATGACTGTAGTGTGACTTCAGTCTCATTTTCTTAGTGTTGATCTAGGAACTAATCAGGCAATTTCTCACTCCACCCACTACACTTTGCATATATCTGTGAACACTTTATATTAGTGTTTATTGTATGTCCTGTTTTTATATCTGTGAACACTTTATAGTCAGTGTTTATTGTATGTCCTGTTTTTATATCTGCGAACACTTTATAGTCAGTGTTTATTGTATGTCCTGTTTTTATCTATATATGTGAACACTTATTAGTTAGTGTTTATTGTAAGTCTGCTTTTATCTATATAATATGTGAACACTTATTAGTGTTTATTGTAAGTCTGTTTTTATCTGTATCTATGAACATGTTATAGTCAGTGTTTATTGGATATCCTGTTTTTATCTATATCTGTGAACACGTTATAGTCAGTGTTCATTGTAAGTCTGTTTTTTTAATCTATATCTGTGAACATTTTAAAGTCTGTAGTGTTTAGTGTAAGTCTTGTTTTTACAGATTCCAACTGCATATGCTACACAAGTGCTTGCTATCAACTCCACAACACCACAGTCATCATTGGTCAACTCCACAACACCACAGTCATCATTGGTCAACTCCACAACACCACAGTCATCGGTCAACTCAACACCACAGTCATCATCAACACCACAGTCATCATTGGTCAACTCCACAACACCACAGTCATCATTGGTCAACTCAACACCACAGTCATCATTGGTCAACTCCACACCACAGTCATCATTGGTCAACTCCACACCACAGTCATCATTGGTCAACTCCACAAAACCACAGTCATCATTGGTCAAGGTCACTCCTTCCTCAGTCACTCCCTATAGTGAGACTGGAGAACAAAAGAAACATGTGTGTGATGTTTGTAATAAAGTATTTTCTCAGGTTTGCAATATGAGGAGGCATAAGCTTTTACATACAGGAGAGAAGAATCATGTGTGTGATATTTGTAATAAAGCTTTCACTCTAGCTGGTGATTTGAAGATACATAAACGTATACATACAGGAGAGAAGAATCATGTGTGTGATGTTTGTAACAAGTCATTTTCTGATCCTAGCCATTTCAGGAGGCATAAGCTTTCACATGTTGGAGATAAAAATCATGTTTGTAATGTTTGTAATAAAGCTTTCACTCAGTCTGACATTTTGAAGGTACATAAACGTATACATACAGGAGAGAAAAATCATGTTTGTGATGTTTGTAATAAAGCTTTCATCCAGGCTGGCAGTTTGAAGGTACATAAACGTATCCAAATGTACTGATAGTTGTTGTAAAGTAATATATTCTCATTATTGATTTCAGGAGCCACATGATTCAGAGTTGTCTAAAGTGAAGACAGAGCCTGACTGTGACCCAGAGGGATACAGTAAGTATATTAGTGTTTTATACTTAGCAATAATTGTCATGTTGTTATCTATATTGTGACTGTATCTTAGTTCCTGTACAGTTTCACCTTTCTAGACCTAAAGTATAGAATAGGCTATGAGCAAAGTTGCATGTGTGTGTGCCAGTGAAGAAAGGTTTAGTTCTATCTATCCTATCCTATCCTATCCTACATAGTAAATCAGTCTTGAGTGATAAAAGCTTCTATTCTGTTTTAGGATTACATTTAAAAAGTAAATAAAAAAGACTAATAAGAATAATAAGTGTAATATAATAATGGATGCCTTTATTACTAAAACAGACTCAAAGAGTGGCGATCTGTAATCAACATACACCCTCACATGCTGCATACACTCCGTCCAACACAACAAACATACAATCATCTCTCAAACATGTGGTGTACATAGTTCATACAGTCCTTGAAATTCTGTAAAAGCTCTTAGTTTTTTTACACTATTTTCAAGTCCTTGAATACCCTTGACATTCAGACTTTTTTAAAAAGTCCTTGAATAATTACATGTAGTGAAAAGTTTTGCTCATTGCTTATATTTGTTTGTAAACTGAAAAGAATTTTTGTTGTTGTTGTAAACATAATTTTTGACTGATTTTGATCCTTCGCAAAACGTCATCTGCTGTGCTATGGAAGGCAACTAAAAGGTGTCTTGTCAGTTAACTCCCATTTCTGAGCATGCACATTGGCTACTCATGTTACTTTTTGGAAGCAAGCTTCAAAATGCCCCAGAGATTATGCGTTTTCCACTCTATGTGATTAGACAAAAAATACTGGAAAAGCTTGTTTATCAAATCAAAATTGAATGAGCGTGCCACATTTTGAAGCTGAAGCAAAAGGAGCACAGAGGTTACTCTCCCAGTTCAGTGCACTGAGAGGCAAGGCCAAATCAAAACAAGAGGAAATCAAGAACATTGACTAGTATACCAAGGAAGAAATATGTAACGTGGGCTGTGGATGTGTTTTTAAGACAGTTTGTGAATACAAGAAGCGTTTTTTTTTGGTGTTTGCTTGTGAACTGTACTTCTACTGGTGCCTTTCTGCAAAACAAAGCACTTGTGTTGACTGTGTTTGCTATTTCAGCTTTGGTGGGTTGTTTTGATTAATATGTGAGTAGCCTCTTGCTGTTAAGTCACTGAGGACCTGTATTTGCTATTCCAGGCTACAGTTAGCTTTGGTGGGTTGTTTTGATTAATAATTAAGTAGCCTCTTGTTGTTAACTCACTGAGGAGCTGTATTTGCTATTCCAGGCTACAGTTAGCTTTGGTTGGTTGTTTTGATTAATAAATGAGTAGACTCTTGTTGTGAAGTCACTGAGGAGTAAAACAGGTACCTTGTCAAGGTTGTTATGTGGTCACACCGCTTGATAAGAGGAAATAAAAACTAGCCTTTGGAGAAAACTCTTCAGTGGTCTATGATGTTGACAGGTAAAACAGCTTGATGAAAGCAGATAAGACCTGGCCTTTAGAGAAAAATCCTTTAGTGGTCTATGATGTTGACAGGTAAAACAGCTTGATGAAAGCAGATAATAATAATAATAATAATAATAATAATAACAGGCAATTTATACAGCGCTTTCCAAAATCACAAAGCGCTTTACACAAACAAATGTAAACACAACATGCGTACATTGGTCAATAACACACAACCACATATACATCTCAACACCAAAAATAACTAACAACACTCACTCATGGCGCCTAAGAAAAGGCCTCTCTAAAAAGATGCGTCTTCAAGTTCGTTTTAAAAGACGCTAGTGAAGGACTGTGACGGACGGACCGAGGTAGCGAGTTCCAGGTCTGAACGGAGAAGAAACTGAAAGCTCTACCACCATGTCTCACCCTGTGGTATTCTGGTACACAGAACATCCTTTCATCTGCAGAGGAGCGGAGAGACCCAGAAGGAACATAGACAGTCAAAAGTTCGGAAAGATAGCTAGGAGCAGTTCCAGAGATGATGTGGTAGCAGAGACATGAGGTTTTATATTT
Organism: Oncomelania hupensis; assembly: GCA_036898135.1. Taxonomy (NCBI): domain Eukaryota; kingdom Metazoa; phylum Mollusca; class Gastropoda; order Littorinimorpha; family Pomatiopsidae; genus Oncomelania; species Oncomelania hupensis. Next base: position 58,022,857 of record CM072522.1, read on the forward strand.
AATTCGTTGTTCAATTGGGAGCCAGTGTAGCTCTTGAAAGAGAGGCGTGCAATGCTGTGATTTCCGTGCTTTGAAGATGAGTTTAGCTGCAGAGTTTTGGACTTGCTGAAGAGGTCTAAGAACTTTCTGTGTGCAACCTACAAGGAGTGAATTACAATAATCCAATCTAGACAGAATGCATGCGCTAACTAGTGTTTTTGTTGCTTCTTGTGTGAGATACTGTCGAATGGAGCTTATGCGTCTAAGTTCAATGTATGCAATCTGACAAGTTTTTGCAATGTGTTGCTGCATGGAGAGATCCTGATCGAGAAAAAAATCCAAGATCGCGAACAGTGTCAGAAAAAGAAATAGAAGTAGTTTCAACAGTGATAGTTGAGGGAAGAGAAGAGGGGTCTGCAGATGACGGAGAAACACGGAGGGCCTCAGTTTTGTTATCATTTAGCTTGAGATGGTTGTTTGGCATCCAAGATTTTACCTCAGTAACACAATCTTAAAGGGTCTGAACTAAATGATTGTAGTTAGAAGGAGAGTCAGAGTGATTAAGTTGGGTGTCATCAGCATACATTTCGTGGCGGACAGAATGTGAGTTAATGAGACGTGAGAGAGGAGAGGTGTACAGAATGAACAGAATAGGGCCAAGCACAGAGCCTTGAGGAACGCCAAAATCAAGCGGTTGTGCGGTAGATTTAATACCGTTTACGAGAACAGCTTGTTTTCTTTCTGAGAGATAAGACCGAAACCAGTTAAGAGCACGAGAAGAAGAACTGAAATTTTGTCTTTGTCTAAAGAAATCAGAAGATCATTTAGAACGTGAAGAAGAACGGTCTCTGTGCTGTGCCCAGGACGGTAAGCAGACTGATGAGAAGTAAGAAGACTGTGAGCAAATATATGGGAGAGAAGTTGCTGAAGGATGAGGCGTTCAAGTAGTTTAGAGAGAAAAGAAAGATTGGATATAGGTAGGTAATTCTTCAGATCATTACCATCGAGGTTGGATTTCTTCAATAAAGGCTTGACGATAGCAGTCTTGAACTCAGGGGGAACAATACCAGATGTAATAGACTCGTTCATAATTTTGGTAATAGTGGGAAGTAAAATGTCAAGGTGCTCAAAGAGAAATTTGGTGGGCATGGGGTCAAGTTCACATGACTTTTGAGGAGTTTGAAGGATAGTTTTTTTGATGAAATCCTCTGAAACAAGACTGAATTTAACCAGTGAAGTGACAGAAAAAGTTGAAGAATGCAAAACAACAGACTGGTCTGGAGAAGGAAAACTTTGGCGAATTGTGAGAATTTTTTGGCAGAAGAAATCAGCAAAAATTTCTGGGAGCAGTTTTATATCAGACACAACAGGGAGAGACACCGGTTTTACTTTACCCAAAAGTGAGGACATGTTGTGAAACAGCTGTCTGCACGTTGAAGAGCTCGAAACAAGAGAGGAATAAAAAGAGGAATAAAAGATACAACCTGGCCTTTAGAGAAAAATCCTTCAGTGGTCTATGATGTTGACAGGTAAAACAGCTTGACTAAAGTAGATACAACCTGGCCTTTAGAGAAAAATCCTTCAGTGGTCTATGATGTTGACAGGTCAGAGTGTGATGAAAGTAGATAACACCTGGTCTTTAGAGAAAAATCCTTCAGTGGTCTAAGACGTTGACAGGTAAAACAGCTTGATGAAAGTAGATACAACCTGGCCTTTAAAAAAAAGTCCTTCAGTGGTCTATGATGTTGACAGGTCAAACAGCTTGATAAAAGCAGATACAACCTGGCCTTTAAAGAAAAATCCTTCAGTGGTCTAAGATGTTGACAAGTCAATGGTTTACAGGCGAATCACTCATTGGAATATTTGGAAACAAAGAATATAACTTAATATTGGACTGCACTTGTTACTTGTGGTTGTGCATAGTAATATTCAGCATGCGATAAGTATAGGCCTCTTTGTTTTAGTTAAGGCTATGAATCGCTGTTAGTTGAATGTTGTCAGTGTGTACATATGAATGTTGTCAGTGTTTTGTATGAATGTTGTCAGTGTTTATGTATGCATGTTGTCAGTATGTACTTATGAATGTTGTCAGTGTGTATGTATGAATGTTGTCAGTGTGTACATATGAATGCTGTCAGTGTGTACGTATGAATGTTGTCAGTGTGTACATATGAATGTTGTCAGTGTGTACGTATGAATGTTGTCAGTGTGTACATATTATTCTGATTGTTATTGAAATGTATTATAGTTTCCTTGAAAATTCTTTGAATTGTGTGAGCAAATGTGTGTGTAAACCCTGGGTGTAAAGGAAGTCGACATTACAAAACGAAAATCACATTTTAATTTTGTTTTTTTTTTTACTCATATACATAG
>CM072522.1:58025708-58035708 GCA_036898135.1 Oncomelania hupensis
ATATATATATATATATATATATATATATATATTTGTTATTGTTTTGTGTACGTTTCAACTCTGTTGCATGACCTTCCATTCTACTTACTTTGGTCTAGCTTTTTTCCTCTTCGTTTTCAGTTGAAGTTTTGGATGACTGTACTGAAGGAGACAGAGTGAGGGATGATTCACAAGGTACCATAAATCCCTTTACATATATACATAAAAAGTAATATTGGATAAAATTTACTTTTGAACCATCAACTGAATAAACAATTTAAAGAGTTAAGAGATACATTCAAGTTGTAGAAACTTGCTGTGGGTAATTAGCTGAAGTGAGGAAGTTGAAACTTGTGAGTGTGAAGAAAGAATTAATAGAAAATAAGACACTGTGGTTTTGGTTTTGGTGTGCGCCATTTAAATTTGCTTCTGGATGTAATATATTTATTTAGCAGATTTTTAAACCTCTTCAGGTATGTGGAAGGAAGTTATTTTTTTAAGTACTATAATATGATTTCTTGATAGTTATTAATTAAACATGTTTAATTGTATGGTAATTATGATGGTTGCAGAGATGTGGATCGCCAATGGAACAGCCAGTAGCTGTGCAGCAAAGAGAGCTTCTGATTCTGGAAAGCAGACAGGTGCAGCAAAGAAAGCAGGTGAGAAGAACAATCTAGCAATTTTCTACTTAAATTGTTCTGTGGCTTCAGTTTGGATTTTGTAAGCAATATAATGTTGTCGTTTTGGTGCCAAATCACGCCTAAAAAAATTATTTTGGAAGCATATGCAGATTTGTTGCAAAACTTTGCAGAGCTTGAACCTGCATCAAGAGAGGTCCTAAATTCAACATTAAAAGACATGTGTGCAATTGAAAGTAACTTCAAACAGGAAATTCAGCGTACACTTTACTGCTTGAGTTCTGTCAGGACGTCTGTTGATCCATAATTTAGTTACATTGGCTGGAATGTTAGTACCAAGTATGTGTATTATATATATATTTTCCTTTGTTATTGTTTTGTGTACGGTTCAATTATGTTGCATGAACCCCCATTCTACATACTTTGGTGTTGCTTTCTTCCTCTTCGTTTTCAGTTGAAGTTTTGCCAGATGACCCTTCTGAAGGAGATGGTGTGAGGGATGATTCACAAGGTACCATAAATCCCTTTACTTATATACATAAAAAGTAATATTGGATAAAATTTACTTTTGAACCATCAACTGAATAAACAATTTAAAGAGTTAAGAGATACATTCAAGTTGTAGAAACTTGCTGTGGGTAATTAGCTGAAGTGAGGAAGTTGAAACTTGTGAGTGTGAAGAAAGAATTAATAGAAAATAAGACACTGTGGTTTTGGTTTTGGTGTGCGCCATTTAAATTTGCTTCTGGATGTAATATATTTATTTAGCAGATTTTTAAACCTCTTCAGGTATTTGAAAAGAAGTTAATTTATAAGTGCTATCACTTGATTTCTTGATAGTTATTAATTATGTGTGACATGTATAATTGTATGTTGATGACGACGTTTGCAGAGATGTGGATCGCCAATGGGACAGCCAGTAGCTGTGCAGCACAGAGGGATTCTGGTTCTGGAAAGCAGACAGGCACAGCAAAGAAAGCAGGTGAGAAAAACAGTCTAGAGAATTTCTACTTAAACAGTTCTGTGGCTTCAGTTTTCCCATGTTTATATACAAGACTAGTATCAGTGTCAAAGGATTTTGTAAGCAATATAATGTTGGTCGTTTGGGTGCCTTGGGTAATATTGGGGTTTAAAAGGCTAGCTTTGGCATTTTTTCATAACCTACTTAATGTATTATGACTAAAGTGCTTAATGTATTATGACTAAAGTTTGGTTAGTGACCATGTACCCAGAGGTGCCAACCAGTACGGATTGACCGTATTTAATTCCGGCTAAGTGAATTAAATACGGAAATACGGTAGCTTTTATAAAAATACGGAGGAAAAGTTGCCGATCGTTTATCTTTGCCAGCGGTGCTTCTGTACCGGTTTCTGGTCCCATAATAGTACTCCTGCACTCACTGAACGTCGCTGTGTTCAACAAGCTGATTTTCATGGTGATTTTAGAGTAAAACAAGTGTGGTGTTCAACAAGCTGATTTTTATCGTGATTTTTGAGGATTGAAAATAGCCTTCTGTTTTAGAGGGAAGCCTGTCGTTACTTTATAGTGTCATAGGCTAGGTTTTGCGAGAAAAAAAAATACTGACAAGTTTTTAAAAATACTGACAAACGGGTCCGGAAATACTGACAAGAAGATTAGGGGGTTGGCACCTCTGTGTACCAATAGAGCCTGAAAAGCATCAAATACTTCAAGACCAAGGACAAATGTCAAGCTCATAGGACCTTGCATATTAGGGAGAAAAAACAAGTCTTCAAAAATCCACAATTTCAGACATGTGGTTGTTAAAGCTGTGCTCTTCTTGTTAACAGAATGTCACATTGCAAGGAAGTTAGCGTGTTGAACGCAAGTCTTGTCAGAATACGTTTTCATTCCTAACTTAACTTGTGGGTTTTTTTTCAGAAGGAGGGCTGCAAGTGCAAAAGAAGAAAATGTTGAGAAACAGGGCCAAGAAGAGGAAATCAATGGAAGAGGAAGATTCACTGTGGGATGAATTTTTGGAAAGCGAGATAGCAAAAAATAAAGTAACAGCACAATATTACCAAAAGAAAATTGCTTATTTAGACATGCTTATGAACATCCAAGCTAACTAAATTTCTTTTTTCACCACTCTTTTCCACATAAGTACTGAACTACTGCCTAGCGATATTCCTTACCTGTTTTTGCAAGTGATTCTGTCCAATTTTAACATGAACAACTTTACTCTTGTGCAACTAGTATTAGTGTTTGTGTGTGTGTTATTTAGTTCTGCATTATTCAACATTATTGTGAAGATGTTTATTTTTTTCATGCCTTACATGTGTAAGCAACTTAACACAAGAGATTTTGCAAATTATTAGTTGTAGCCATAAAAAAATGTTTTCATTGGAAACTAGTCATTTCTGTCTGATGACGAGTACACTAAAGTAAACTAGCCTTTATTTTCTGTATTGTGACAATGCATAACTTGGTGTAGCTAACAGATATGAGCTTATAGAGGGGTAAACTACATTAGTGTGAAATTAGTCCCATTTGTGTGAAATTAGTCCTTTTCTGTTTGGTGGCTGTAAATTTATTCTGCTTGTTTTTGCAAGACTCTTATCCCACTATTTCAAGGATGGTACTTGTAGCAATGACATACTTTTACACTTGTGAATCTAGTCTATGATTTTCTGCACTGTTGTGTCGCATAATTGGTTTGTTCCTGCAATATATTTAAACTTGCACGTTTGGAGTACACAACATTACTGTGTAACTGCACTGACTGTGCATGGTGAAATATCTGTTTGACGATTTTTTAGTCCCATTATGTATACAATTGCAGTTGTGTTAATGACACTGAAGGCTGTCATGTACCCTTAAACTTTTGTGTCATTGTGATATCATTGGTTTGTGTGGATTTTTTTTTCTTCATAATGCGACTTGCTTGGTGTGTATTTTTTCCACATGACCTAGCCAGTGCTTATTAGCCTTGCCTTTCCTACAGCTTATTATTTTTGACACAATCATTTCTTATGATCCATTTTCCCCAGATATTGAGGAGTTAAAAAGATTGAAACAGTATTATTGAGTTAAAAAGATTGAAACAGTATTATTTTTGACTGGTCTTATTATTTTTGGTCATCTTGCATGACTTTTTGTGTGTGTAACTTTTTGCCTGATTGCAGGATTTGCATAATAATATTGATGTATCTTTTATGTTTTTTTAATTTGATAACAGTATTATCGTAAAACTGTTTCTCTGCCTTACATGTGCATTTGCTTGAGTCTTTTAATGTCTGGTGACATGTGTACCTTATTTATTTTTCAAGAGATTTTGCTAATGTGGCATTGGACAAAGTTATTGTGATTAATGTGTGTTTTTTTGCCTGGTGGCGTGCTGATGATTTGTATGTTTAAGAGAGCTTTGTCATTACATTTGTACCAACGAGCATTAGTATTAACAATGTGTTTGACTGGCATGGTGCAGGTGATGTATATTTTTGGTGAAATATTTACATATGTCCCATGTGTTTAGAGGTTACTTGTAGCAATATTAAACTAGTCTTTCTTTCTAGTGCCAACGCAAATTTAATTTATTTGTAGCCATGTATGATTTTACACATGTGAAACTAGTCTCAGTTTCTGCCTAGTGACATTGCATGAAGTTATTTGTTTTTGCAAGAGACATTGCCTATTTTGAGTATGCTACTTGTAGCCATGAAGAACTGTACACAATGTGCAACTTGTCTCTCTGTAGCTGTGAACAACTGTACACCTGCGAAAATAGTATCTCTGCCCAATATTGTTGTTTAATGTGTTTCTTTCTTTGGGAGAGATTTAGCTTACTTTCAGTAATTTTGATCATGCCTTAATTTGTGCTCATGGCCATGTGTATTAGGCATTTTTGTTATCCATTAAACCAAATTATGCTGATGAACCTGATTAGTGCAGAACAGCTAGCATTCTTTTGAATTTAAGTGATGTAATGTACCATGAGGGTTTTATGTGGAGGAACTTTTGCAAATAAATTATTCACTCTACTGCTGAATTTCTGTTTGGACTAGCTAGCTCTGTGAATGAATTGTAAGTGCTTGTCACAAGATCACAAAGATTCAAGTTTATTTGCACTATCATCATGAAGTGGAAGTTTAATTTCTCAGAAATCAATACGAACAGCCAATGATAAAAACAATATTGTGCTATATGCGAAAGAGATTAACATCACCCAAGCAACATATAAATAAAAACGGTCAAACCCCATTCAACTTGCATTAGAGACAACACACATGCACAGTTACAAATATAATGCACACACACATTCCATTCACTCAAACTAAGCATGGCACGCTCTAGATGATTGTTACACAGCTACTTTATGACAGCACAATAATAATCACACAAAATAAGCATTGTCCATCTCTTTTGTCTTACACTAACAATCCAGCCAGCGAGCATTTAAACAATACAGAATGATTCGATGCACACAAAAGCACGAAGGCTTACATCTAAAATGTATGCATGGCGAAGGGGTGTAATGTAAGGTTGAAGTTCGCATGTGTGCGCATTAGACCTTTAGAAACAAGATGGATGCAATCGTAGCGATATCAATAACAATACGATGGTTCAGGGGGAAGAAACCAATAGGTAAGGAAGCAATTTGCAAAGGGTGGAAAATAAAAACTAAATATAGAAATGCGCAACACATGTTTAGCATCGACAAAGCAGAACAGGGACGAATATGTCTGAATAGCAGGGTTACATAATTTGCATACGGACTTGACCTTGAAACACTGACCTACTTCCAAGCATAACATTTCTTATGTACTACAACTACACTTGTTTAAAAATTATGTCATTAAAATCACAAGCTAATGAAATGTAGAATATATAGCCTTTTAAACCCCACTATAAATTCCACGTGAAAGTTTATCAAAGAATCCAAAAATATTAACTGAAATTTTAAAAACATTACATTACATTACATGATTATTGTTTTAGGTCCAGCGGACTCTTCCGAGCCAAATCAGGACCGGACAACACCTGATCCGCATAAAAGATCTGCTGAAACAACCCTAGTGGTAAAACTGAATACTCTCCACCAGCCAGTCACTTTACAATAAAGACATCCCACGCAGGGGCCGGCTGAGGCTTCACCCCAACTTATCGAACCCCCGTTTACAAAAACAAAATAGAATACAAACATCATTATAAATTATCAACAAAACACATACATATAAAATGCCTACATTGCTAAATAATAACATCATAGGAAGCCCTAGTGACCACCTGGCAGAAAGCGTTTACAAGCTTTGCCTGACAAAATTAGATACATGTGGATTAAAACTGTCATTGCTTGCTGCAAGCAGACTTCAATTCATTGGTATCATTTTTCAAATGACAATTTACACTTCAACGTACACATAGGCATAACACATGCAGTAATAAATTTGCAACGCTTAGCATGTATTTAATGAAAAATAACAATGACAATAATCATATTCATGATAACAAAAATTAACATTTAAATAAGCATTATTGACCACACTTGGTAGAAATGTGGTCTATATTATGATCCCGAATCCAAACATTTTCAGATTTTTGCAAATGAGCTCAAAATGACCAAATCATGATGGCTTGCAACAACGATTATAAGAAAAAGTGGCTTGCTGGCCTTGTGTGAAAACTTTAGAATTGGCACTTAATCTGACACTTTGGTGACTTTTGGTTTAAGATCAGTCATACAGATAAAAAGAACAATAACATTGTCTAAAAATCCACTAATTCAAAGATCCCCTTCAAACTTGTTTAGAAGGTCGCAGAGAATATTCCCAAGCGCTGCGATTGGCCAGTAGGGAGAAACTGTCCACACATCAAAAATATCGCTGCATCATTCTAGCTCTTGCTGCCTTGCCAGCAGCAGCTCGCTGTCGCTCCGTAGCATTATTTGGCTGATCTGGTTCTGGTTCTGCGTCAGAATCAGAAGAGCTTGAATCACTGTCAGAGTCATCGTTGTCTGATTCGAAGTCTGACTCATCTTCCTCAAGACTAACTGCCCGTGCTCTGTTGCTCAGCATGAAGCACACGACAATGACATCACATGCTCTGGGTGGCTGCATCCGTAGTCCTTTCAGACAGTGAAAGCGTTTCTTTGCAACACCTGCAAAAATAGACACCATGAAAATTATTCTGCCTATTCTAACAAATGTTTGTTAAATAATAAGTCCAACATGTATAACCAATCAGGTATCCTGATTCTACTCTTGGCAGTCCGCTGGTCCCTCTGGACACTGAGTATCTAATCTAATGAGCTATTTTAAGATAACGTTTCTCTGGTCCTGTATTGGTTCGAAAGAGTCCGCTGGACCTAAAGCAATAATCATGTAATGCAATGCAGGTAATACATTTTCATTTTTAGTTCACAAAACAATTACTGTAGAACCATATTCACTATGCTACTTCATCACCTTAAGCGGGTGCTAAGCAATGCCCTAGCTTGCCCAAAAAAAAACAACAACTAAAGAGGCCTGGTTTGCTTTAAGGTAACCCTCTCTGCAAAGTTATTTAGAACGTACAATAAGGTAGTCCAGCATCCACTCAAGCGTGAATGGTTATTAGTTTGTTATGGGCAGAAAAAGTCTTTTGAAATTTGTTTACCTAGACAGTCACTCTTTATATTGTGTAGAGCTGCTATAGCCGGAAAAGGGGGAATGGGGAAAAGAGGGGGGAAATGGCACAAGTACAGGAGACAAATGTCAGGAAAAAATAGCACACTGACCAATTGCACGCTCCACGGTGCACCTTGTTTTGGTTAGAGCATCATGGAAACGCTGCTCTTGGGCTGTGACGGGATTGGCCAAAGGAGTGAACAGCCAATCCCTACACATGTACCCACTGTCGCCCAGCATGACTCCCTCAATGGGTTTTGGATACTGTTCAAAGGCTCTGAACAGAGCTGACTCCCGGAGGACCCTGGCGTCATGGACACTCCCTGGCCACCGTGCAGTAACATCAGTGAAAACAAGTTCAGCGTTGCAGATCACCTGCAACCGAGTTTGAATAGCTCCTTGATGCAACGGACAGTGCTCCATGTGTAGACATACAATGCATTAGAATCCTCTCTAGCCACCTTCACTAAGAACATACATATAATTTAGCAAACTGGTCACACAGGTATAAAAGTGAAACTAGGTTACACTGCACAATCACACCAGCGCCAGATAGCAGTTAATCTATACAGTCACATCACTACACAAATGCATCCCCTCAAGGCTTATTTGACTATATAGGAATTAATACAAGTGACTTCATTGATCACAAACGCACGTTAAGCCTCATTCATCCTGATCCATTTTTCTTTTTTTTTTCTTTTTTTGGGATGTGGGGTGGGGACAGGGGTGAGGGGGGCTTACCTGAACATTAATTGCGTGGAATTTCTTCCTGCAAACAAACTCATGTTCGTTGATGTGCGGCTTCTCAATAGGGATAAGAGTGCCATCCACACAGCCAAAGACAAACGGCATGCCACTAATGTCGCGGAACAAGCCTTTTTGTCTGTAACAAAACAACAGTATCAATAATGAAGAATTGACTATAGATAAGCCATGGGGATTTTTCATCCTCAGATCAAAAAGAAAGTTAGAAAGAGAAAATGACATATTGAACTTATAAGTGGTAAGACATGTAATGTGTATGCCAAGGTAACTACTATAGTAAAAAATGCAATAAAAATAACTTTTGTTAGAAAGAATAGGCCGCATCATAGCCAAAGAGCATCAACAAAACCCACAATGTTTTAATTTAAAAAAATCAGTTAAAATGTGGAGAAAAAAATTAGTAACTTTTATAGGGTCAAGCAGACTGTCAAAATCAAACCCTTAAAAAAACGGCTTACTTATTATGAGTTTAAAATACCTGTCTGCTTCTTCCTGGTCTGGGAAGACGATCCAATTCCGCACATGTCGCTTGAGTGCTGTGGTGGTCCTTCTCACCACTCTGCACACTGTTGCTGGGGACACGCCAAATAAATCCCCAACAACATCCTGAAAGGTCCCCGTTGCGTAAAAACGAAGGGCCAAAAGCACCTGGAATTGAAATAATAGAGTAAAAAAGTGTGGATTTAGGTTTAAAAACATAATAATGCTCTTACCTTGTAATGTACACTATCACTTCCTAACATGAATAATTGTGCCGAAAAAACATATTGTTCTTTTCTTCTGTTGATCAATACGAATAAGTATCTGGCTCATTTTATACACAGGCTGCGAAGTCCGTAGGCCTCGCCTCAATTACTATGTATAGTATGTAATTGAGGCGAGGCCTACGGACTTCACAGCCTGTGATTTTATATGGCACACCATTGCTTCAAATACTCAGTTACAAACTTTGCTTCTTGCGGTTAGTCCATCACTTTCTCAAACTTAGTGAAATGGTAGGGGGTTGACTTTATTTTATTTATCAAAGAGTGGCTAATCACAACCTTGAACTCATGCACTGATGCAGTCTCAGAATCAGATTTTATAAAAATCTGTCAACACACACACAAATGCTGTTTTTCTCGATTGAGTTAATACCCTTCAACTGTTTCTTGTTTCTTTTATACGACGCAGATATCGAAAAAATACACACAAAGAACGAGTGGTGATGGAGAAACCTCATGTGCATATGTATAAAAGTGTAAAATACACAACTCTCTACTCAGTACAGTTACCTGCATTGCTGCCGGCATTGAACCTTTCCGGTTTGCCACCTCGATGTCGGGTTCCACGTCGTCCACAATAGCAAAGATTTCTTGCCGACGAAAACGAAACTTTTTATACAACTTTACATCGTCGTATATATCTAACGGATTCGTTCTGTCGCGGAAAACGCGATCTTTCCTCCTCAGTCGGTGACGCCTAGCACACATTGCAATGATCGCTGCCATTTTGGAAACGCGAGTTACCGGCCTCTAAGGGCACTTACAGTAGGGGGTAGCGTACGTTAACTTATGGGCTGTTACGGACCTTCAATCGGGCAGTTAAGTGTTTCATGAAAGCAGATTTGGGGGAGTTAAATGCCCGTCAAGGTTTAAATGCCTTTTAGACCATTTACAGGCCCGACATGAAATTGAGCCCTGGTCTACAAATAATTCCGTTCGCCTTCTTGATGATTTGCCGATCGCAGAAAGAACCCAGGTCTCTCTGCCTGACACCGATGATCTTTGAACAGACATTGACAATGCTGGACAAGCTATTCCTATCCCTCACAGTCAGACTGTGGAACCAACAAACAAACGAAAAAGTCAGCAAGCTCTCAAAAGATTGATAAAACAAGTTGAGAATCTTAGAATCTACAGAGAAAGACTTCAGTTTCCGGAGAAGCTACAATCTCTGTTGGCCCCGTTGGACAATGCACTGTGTGTTCACATCCCATTTAAGCTTGCT
>CM072522.1:58040708-58043208 GCA_036898135.1 Oncomelania hupensis
TTTTCTAGGCCAGCTTAATGAGGGCGGAGCCTATCTGCTTTTCCTTGCCCGGTTCTAAGCACCGCCAGGTATCCACACACAGCCAGGTCCCCAGACACAGCCAGGTACCCACACACAGCCAGGTACCCACACACAGCCAGGTACCCACACACAGCCAGGTACCCACACACAGCCAGGTACCCACACACAGCCAGGTACCCACACACAGCCAGGTACCCACACACAGCCAGATACCCACACACACAGCCAGGTACACACACACAGCCAGGTACCCACACACAGCCAGGTACCCACACACAGCCAGGTACACACACACAGCCAGGTACGCACACACAGCCAGGTACCCACACATAGCCAGGTACCCACACATAGCCAGGTATCCACACACAGCCAGGTACCCACACACAGCCAGGTACCCACACACAGCCAGGTACCCACACACAGCCAGGTACCCACACACAGCCAGGTACCCACACACAGCCAGGTACACACACACAGCCAGGTACCCACACACAGCCAGGTACCCACACACAGCCAGGTACCCACACACAGCCAGGTATCCACACACAGCCAGGTCCCCAGACACAGCCAGGTATCCACACACAGCCAGGTACCCACACACAGCCAGGTACCCACACACAGCCAGGTACCCACACACAGCCAGGTACCCACACACAGCCAGGTACCCACACACAGCCACACACAGCCAGGTACCCACACACAGACAGGTACCCACACACAGCCAGGTACCCACACACAGCCAGGTATCCACACACAGCCAGGTACCCACACACAGCCACACACAGCCAGGTATCCACACACAGCCAGGTACCCACACACAGCCAGGTACCCACACACAGCCAGGTACCCACACACAGCTGGTGGACTGGGGAGTGTTATCCGCTTGTTTTAATCGCGTGGTGTCGTTGTGAGGTTGCCTTCCAATTATGGTCTACCATCCAAGTACTACCTGTCGGGATCCATTGTCTGATACTATGGCTCCTAATTATTTGAAGCTGTGCACTGTGTTGAGGGATTGGCCTTGGACTTTGATGTCCGTGTTGATGCCATTGGTGTTGTTGGTCATCATTTTGGCCTTCTCTGCATTTATTTCCATTCCATAGGCTCTGGAAGTGGTGTCAAGCCTCTGTACAAGCTGGTCAATTTCTTGTTCCTCTCCAGCCAATGCAATCCATCAATGTCATTCGCAAAACAAAGGTTGGAGATTGATCTTACCCCTATGCTGACTGTGCCTTCGTGTTCTGCAAGGGCATCTGACATGATGCGCCCTAGGAAGATTTGAAAGGGTGTTGGAGAGAGTAGGCATCCTTGACGCACGCCGATTGTTGTTCTGAACCATTTTCCGATTGCGCTGTTATGGAGGACTGCACTGGTAGCCTTGTCATACAGGCTTTTAATGACTTCAATAATTTTAGGGCTGATGTTGTACACTTTCATGGTTGCCCACAGAGCTGCATGCCCGACTCCGTCAAACGCCTTCTTGAAGTCTACGAACACATTATCTAGATGTTGTTTGTGGTGTAGGTATTTCTCGCAGATTATTCTGAGGTTGAAAATCTGTTCAGAGGTACTCTGCCCTGCCCAGAATCCTGCTTGTTCTTCAGCTATAATTTGTTCAGCTTGGGGTTTTAACCTGTTGAGTATTTTTTTCAGGAGGACCTTGCTGGGATGGCTGATGATGCTGATGTTGCGGTAATTTTCACATTCCTGAAGGTTACATTTTTGGGGAGAGTAATGACAAGCGACTGGGCCCATGGTGTAGGCCACTCCCCACTCTGCCAGATCTTGTTACAGATACATGTAATGGTGAAGTAGATGTCAACACCATGACCACTACCTTCAACTCAGCTGTGACCGATGCTGCCACTGAGATCCTTGGCTAGCACCGGCCAAGGAAGATACCGTGGATTAGACCTAAACGTTTGGATCTGTGTGATTACTACTATGATAAACCAACAAAGATCTGTGTGATTACTACTATGATAAACCAAGAAAGATCTGTGTGATTACTACTATGATAAACCAAGAAAGATCTGTGTGATTACTACTATGATAAACCAAGAAAGATCTGTGTGATTACTACTATGATAAACCAAGAAAGATGAAACACAAAAACAACTCCTCAAAGGGAGCTGATGCCTTCCGAAAACTCAGCAATGAAATCCGAAAAGGCATGCGCACAGCAAAGGAGAACTGAATAGGATATCAATGCCAGGAAGTAGAGAACAGTTTGAACAAGAACAACAGCAAGAAGGCCTAACAGACTGTGAAGCGACTGACAAGTGTTTATATAGCCGAAAGTCTCTATGATCCAATTCCCGTTTAAAAAGCAAAACAGAATATAAACATCATTGTAAAATATTTATTTTAAAAAACCAATACATAGAAAATGCCTACATTGCTAAATAATAATATAATAAGAACACATACATAGAAAATGCCTACATTGCTAAATAATAATATCATACATGTAGGAAGC
>CM072522.1:58048208-58050708 GCA_036898135.1 Oncomelania hupensis
GAGAGAGATTAAAGAAAGGGAGAGAAGGAAAGAGGAGAGAGAGAAGGGAGATGGAGAGAGAAAGATAGAGAGAGGGGCGGGAGGGGGGGGGGGGGCACTAAACTCATAAGGTTTGGACTTAGGTCAAAATTGCGGTCAGTGAAAACTGTAATGACTCAATGCATAAACCGTAAAGCGTAAGGCAATGTTAGTTAAGTTGTTACTACTGAAAGCTTTCTACAATGCCTTAACAGCACAAACAAACCCAACAGAAGAACTAACTGTGGCAACATCGTGGTCATACAGTTTACACAGCAGACCGTTCATATGCCTTTGTAGAAAACAAGTCGTTCATATGTCATTGTAGAAAGCAAATCGTTCATATGCCGTTGTAGAAAACAAGTTGTCCATATGCCATTGCAGAAAGCACGTCGTTCATATAACAGGATAACAGGATAACAGGAATTTATTTCGCCAATTGACATGTAATAGATACAACAATCGGAATATTATTTGGTGTTGGACAATGGCAGAATGTTTTAGATTTAACATCTCTCTCTCTTTCTCTCTCTTACTCTTTCTCTCTCTCTCTTACACACACGCACACATACCTACATACACAAATACACACATGTATGCACAACCACACGCACTCGCACAGCATACCCAACAATAACAGATAAACAGAAAGATATAGTAAAACACAAATGACCAGCCTAAAGTGATCACAAAAACATTCTAAATTATAGTAGTCACTGTAGTATATAGATTAGGGGTGTTCGGTTTTACCGGTTTCCCGGTTAAAATCGGTTCGACTTTCTCACGGTTCGGTAAACCGGTTTGGCCTTAAAAAACCGGAAAACCGCGGTTTTTCTAAGGAACATCACTCGTCCCGTAAAGCACTAGCAAAATGGCAGAAAGAGAAATTCGTAGCGAACACGCGTGGGAAAGCTGACATTTGGAGATTCTTTCTCCTGCGAGAGACAGAAGCAGGAAAGGTTGACCATAATACCGGTTACTAAGGCAAGTATTAAACTTGGCGGTGGCACTTCAAATCTGAATGCACACATTCGCCGACACCACCCTTTGCTGCTGCTGAAGCCAGCCAAGCCTGCGGGCCCTGCACCCAATAGATTCTAACCCACAAGTCCTACATGCTAGATCTAGTCCGTGTACCAGCAGCGCTGACGCTGACGCTGACGTGAACATTGTGACTGAAGGAGGTGCCAGTACAAGTAAAGGCGACACAAAACAAATGACAGTCAGTGAAGCACTCAAAAAGAAGCTGGGGTATGGGAGGCGAGATATAGCAAACGCGCGCGCATTTGCGCTCGCATTTGCTATATTCCGCTCCATACACGTAAAAATTATACCCGGAAAAGAATGTGTCTGTGAAAGAATTTGAGACGTGCACAAATTAAATATTTCTTGCATTTATTATTAACATCAATCTATAAACTCACATATGATATTATTATAGGCTACTCAGTGACAAGCCGCGCCCAACCACTACAAAATGTTTTTTTCCTTCTTTAATCTTTGGCGTCTGCGCTTTGTTCATTTTAAGTTCCTTTCCGTTGACAGTTTTCAGCAAAACCCTCATAGCAACGGGCGTAGCAACCGCGCGCGCAAATGCGAGCGCACTTGCGAGCGCATTTGCGCGCGTCATTTGCGCATTTGCGAGCGCAAACGCGAGCGCAAATGCGCGCGCGTTTGCTATATCTCGCCTCCCATACTGGGGTATCCAGCTAACTCCAAGAAAGCATCCGAAATCAACGAAAAGGTGACAAAATTCATCGTGAAAGAACTTCAGCCGTTCCGAATTGTGGAGAGTCGGTATTTCACAGAACACGAACTTGGAACAGGCTTTTAATCTTTCAATGCGCATTGCTTTTCTAACCAATATGACATTCGCAACTTCAGATTCCACCAACCGTTTCACAAACTCAAAATTGAAAAGCAAACTCCCAAATCTACACACAGTGGAGGAGGGAAATAGCCTCTGAGTTAAGTAGCTAGACAGAGGTTATTTCCTTTGCTTACTATGCGCCTTTACCCGGGGTAACCAGTTGTAACTTAAATCGTACCGGTTCCACCCTCTAATATAGATATAGATGTACGAGCATGTAGGGAGAAGCAGGGCGTGCGCACGGCAGGGGGATCAGCGGTTGGAGGAGGTTGCGGCGCTTAGAGATCTTACAGTCTGAGGGCAAAAGGAATCTCCAAAGCGGGAAGTGTGGGATCTGAAGGATCGAAAGCGGCGGCCAGAGGGGAGAAGCTCGAACAGGGGGTGGGCAGGGTGGGAAGGGCCAGAGAGGATCCCGTCGGCTCTGCCGAGAGAGCGGGTCGAGCAGATGGAGGCCAGAGAGGGGAGCTCACAGCCGACAATCCTGCCTGCCGTGCGCACAACCCGCTCCAGCCGGTCTTTGTCGAGCTGCGTTGCTGTTCCGAACCAGACCGTGATGGAAAATGTTAGGACGCTCTCCACCACGGCCCGGTAGAACTGGAGGAGAATGTCTTT
>CM072522.1:58060708-58075708 GCA_036898135.1 Oncomelania hupensis
CAGATTTATTTAACACACCAATAAGGGGAGACTACCGCACACTTTAATCACCTTATAGTATCGTTCTGATCTTCAATCATCATCATCGTTATTTTCGTTGTCAGTGTTATCTACGCGATCCTCACTATCGTCGCCATCCTCCTGTTCATTGTAATCAACTATAGCACCGACTGCAAGAATTTAATGTTTTGTTCTTTGACTTCCAAAGTGAATGGCATTCAAAAAACGTTTGTTGTTTTTTAAATAAAATAAATGAACTCAATATTCCACGTGAATAATAGTAGAGACCATCGGACATTTTAATTGTTGTATACAATCGTCATCATCGTCATCTTCGTCGTCATGGTCCTCTTCTATATAATCACCATCAACTGCCAAATCGGCAATACTTGTAATGGTTTCATTCTTTGACTTTTAAAGGTCATTGCTATTACACGTTTAGTGTTATTATCGACCTCGCTATTGTCCATCAATACTAACAAAGGCCACTGGACAGATATGAAGGCGAATGTCAGAGGACACAAAATATAAAACGATGCTTTCTCGTCGTCATCATTATCATAATCATAATCATCATCATAATCATCATCATCATCATCATAATCATCATCATCATCAATATCATCATCATTGTCCGCGACGACGTTAACAACTTCCTGAGGTTAGAGTTTAATTCTCATAAAAGTATCCCACAGTATTACTGATTGCAGAAGAAGAAGACGTAGAAGAATGAATGATCATTGAGGTTTAACGTCTACACCCACCATTGGCCAAAGGGCAGACGGGGATAACCATCCCAGGACATCAGGGGTAAAGACCTGAATCAACACTGAAACACCAGAGCAATCATACTGCTAAAGGCGACAGTGACAAATGGCCACTTTTATCTTGTCCTATCACGGGATTCTGCTAAGCATGTTAGATCATTCGTGGTTGTACTTTTTCAAAGGTCAAGGTCATTATGGTGCATCATTTTCTAAACACGTTTTGCTCAGTATCCTAAAATAGGCTGAACCCACTTGGAACATTGTTTGCCAACAGTTACTACACAACAGCCTGTTGTAAATAAGGGGACAATTGTTTGTCTACATATACTACAGAACAGCCTGTTGTAAATAAGGGGACAATTGTTTGTCTACAGACACTACACAATAGCCTTTTGTAAATAAGGGGACAATTGTTTGTCTATAAATAATACAGAACAGCCTGTTGTAAATAAGAGGACAAATGTTTGTCTACAGATACTATAGAACAGTCTGTTGTAAATAAGAGGACAATTGTTTGTCTACAGATACTACAGAACAGCCTGTTAGAAATAAGGGATAGTTGTTTTCTGACAGATACTACCGAATTCTATTCTATTCTATCCTTTCTATCCTTATCCTATCCTATACTATCCTATCCCGTAATTCCAAGGTCAATAAGGCACCACAGATGATCGTTTAACGTGCGCACTCCTTCTTTCTCTGTCCTCAGAAACCTTCACGGTTTCGCTCAGTGTCAAGCCAGTCCATTCTCGAATGTTGTCTTCCTACCTCTTTTTCTGTCTCCCTTTTCTTCTGCCTCCTTGCACCGTGCCTTGCAGGATGGTACAAATGTTTTTATTTTTTGGTAACGCATTATTTTCCCTTTAAAAAAATAAAGAGGTTGTTGGTGCTTTAGGTATTTCTCGTTGATTATTCTGAGGTTGAAAATCTGTTCAGTGGTACTTCGTCGTGTCCTGACTCCTGCTTGTTTTTCAGCTATGATTTGTTCAGCTTGGGGTTTCAACCTGTTGAGTATTATTTTCAGGAGGACCTTGCTGAGATGGCTGATGAGGCTGATGGTGCGGTAATTTTCACACCCCTGAAGGTTACCTTTTTGTGAAGAGTGATGACAAGCGACTGGGTCCATGGTGTAGGCCACTCTTCACTCTGCCAGATCTTGTTACAGACAATGATGAGTGCGTCAATAATGGCTTCTCCTCCTGTTTGAAGCCATTCCGCGGGTATGTTGTCCACTCTCGCTGGCTTCCCCTTTTTCAGCGATTGCACTGCTTCCTCAACTTCTTATCGAAGTATTGGGAGGATTTCTACTTCTTCTCTGTTCTGGTTACATGCATGCTAGAACTGATGGGTCTCTGTTTGATGTGTGGTTGTAAATGTTAAAGCAGTACTCTGTCACTGTATCTAAGACATCTTGTTCTTTTTTAAGGTATATGGGAGACGTGCTTTGGATCGTATGATAAAAAGAACCAAACTACAGAATAACACGCTGTAAATAAGGCGACAATTGTTGGCATATAGACACTACAGAATAAAACATTGTAAATAAGGGGACAATTAATTTTCTTTCAAACAGAATACAACAGAATAGAAAATTGTCAATAAGGGGAGACTATACATACAGATACTACACAACAAGGGGAGACTATGCATATAAATACTCCACAATAAGGGAAACTATACATACAGATATTACATTACATTACTTACATTACATTACATTACATTACATTACATTACATTACATTACATTACATTACATTACATTATATGATTATTGCTTTAGGTCCAGCGGCCAAATAAGGACCAGAGAGACGTTATCTTAAATTGTTATAAAGTGGTTCAAATCTTAACAAATACACCTTTTACTCTTAAATACTCAAACAAAGTTTCACCTGACACCTCTTGAAAAGTCTTCTTTAAAACTGATGTGTTAAAAATACGTTCTCTTTCCTCAATCAAATCACTAAATTCCGTCTTACCAATAAAATCGAAAACAAAACGATATGGTTTATATGCGATAAAACAAACCAACATCATGTAAAAATTTAAACAAGTGTTGACCATTGCATATTTTATAAATCTCTTTGAAAGGTATTGAACCAAACTATGTTTCTCTTTTATCAAGCAGGTCAGCACATTCAGACATGAAATGGCGAACATAAAATGATTTATCACATGCAAAGAACCATGGTGGTTCTTCTCATGTTAACAGAAAACTGTGGGTTACGTAAGTATGCCCAAAATGAAGGCGAGACAAAACTGTTTCTTCTTTGCGAGTGGATGCAACGTTAGGCAAAGAAGCTGACAAATCGGGAAGAATTTGAAGTAATTTGTTGTTGATATGGTTAGACCAGTCAGTCTGCCACAGTCCTTTGCAATAAAATCCAGTCATACAACGTAGGTCAGAGTATGGCACAAACTGGAAAATCTCTGGAGGGAAATCGAGATGCAGAGCATCTTTAGCCGCTTTGTCCACTGCAATATTGCCGCGGATGCCCATGTGACCAGGCCCCACATACAAAATCTTTTTTTACCATCAGAACTGTTACTACACAACAAGGGGAGACTATACATACAGATACTACACAACAAGGGGAGACTATCGCACAATGTCCTCACTTTACAGTATCGTTCACGTCTTCAGACATTATCATCGTCATTTTCGTTTTTAGTGTTATCTACATGCTCCTCACTATTGTCGCCGCCCTCCTCTGCAAAGGTATGAACTACAGCAGCAACTGTAAGAATTGTAATGTTTTGTCCGTTGACTTCAAAGGTGTATAGAAATGAACTCAATATTCTTCATGAATAATAGAAGAGGCCACCGGACAATATCACTGTTGTCTTCAATCATCATCATCATCATCATCATCATCATCATCATCATCATCATCATCATCATCATCATCATCATGATCGTCGTCGTCGTCGTCATCTGCGTCGTCGTTATACTTTTCTTCATAACCATCACAACAGCCACATCAGCAAAATTTGTAATGCTTTTATGCTTTGACTTTTAAAGGTCTTTGCTATCAAATTTTTAGTGTGATTTCATCAACCTCGCTATTGTCCATCAATAATAACAAAGGCCACTGGACAGATCTGAATATGAATATCAGAGGACGCAAAACACCGAACGATGTTTTCTCATCATCATCATCATCATCATCATCATCATCATCATCATCATCATCATCATCATCATCATCATTGTCATCATCATCATCATCATCATCATCATCATCAATCATCATCATCATCATCATCATCATCACCACCATCGTCATCATTATCATCATTATCTTTATCCTCATCTTCAACTTCATCATCATCATCATCATCATCATCATCATCATCATCATCATCATCATCATCATCATCGTCATCATTATCATCATTATCTTTATCCTCATCTTCATCTTTATCATCATCATCGTCATCATCATCATCATCATCATCATCATCACCACCATCGTCATCATCATCTTCATCTTCATCATCATCAATGAACATTGAGGTTTAACGTCTACCCCCTCCATTGGCCATAGGGCAGACGGGGATAACCATCCCAGTGCATTAAGGGGTAGAGACCTATATCAACACTGAATCCCCAGAGCAATCATAACCATCCCAGAGCATTAAGGGGTAGAGACCTATATCAACACTGAATCCCCAGAGCAATCATAACCATCCCAATGCATTAGGGGTAGAGACCTATATGAACACTGAATCCCCAGAGCAATCATAACCATCCCAGTGCATTAAGGGGTGGGGACCTATATCAACACTGAATCCCCAGAGCAATCATAACCATCCCAGTGCATTAAGGGGTAAAGACCTATATCAACACTGAATCCCCAGAGCAATCATAACCATCCCAGTGCATTAAGGGGTAGAGACCTATATCAACACTGAATCCCCACAGCTATCATAACCATCCCAGTGCATTAAGGGGTAGAGACCTATATCAACACTGAATCCCCACAGCAATCATAACCATCCCAGTGCATTAAGGGGTAGGGACCTATATTAACACTCAATCCCCAGAGCAATCATAACCATCCCAGTGCATTAAGGGGTAGGGACCTATATCAACACTGAATACCCAGAGCAATCATAACCATCCCAGTGCATTAAGGGGTAGGGACCTATATCAACACTGAATCCCCAGAGCAATCATAACCATCCCAGTGCATTAAGGGGTAGGGACCTATATCAACACTGAATCCCCAGAGCAATCATAACCATCCCAGTGCATTAAGGGGTCTGGACCTATATCAACACTGAATCCCCAGAGCAATCATAACCATCCCAGTGCATTAGGGGTATGGACCTATATCAACACTGAATCCCCACAGCTATCATAACCATCCCAGTGCATTAAGGGGTAGAGACCTATATCAACACTGAATCTCCAGAGCAATCATAACCATCCCAGTGCATTAAGGGGTAGGGACCTATATCAACACTGAATCCCCAGTGCAATCATAACCATCCCAGTGCATTAAGGGGTATGGACCTATATCAACACTGAATCCCCAGAGCAATCATAACCATCCCAGTGCATTAAGGAGTAGGGACCTATATCAACACTGAATCCCCAGAGCAATCATAACCATCCCAGTGCATTAAGGGGTAGGGACCTATATCAACACTGAATCCCCAGAGCAATCATAACCATCCCAGTGCATTAAGGGGTAGGGACCTATATCAACACTGAATCCCCAGAGCAATCATAACCATCCCAGTGCATTAAGGGGGTAGGGACCTATATCAACACTGAATCCCCAGAGCAATCATAACCATCCCAGTGCATTAAGGGGTCTGGACCTATATCAACACTGAATCCCCAGAGCAATCGTAACCATCCCAGTGCATTAAGGGGTATGGACTTATATCAACACTGAATCCCCACAGCTATCATAACCATCCCAGCGCATTAAGGGGTAGAGACCTATATCAACACTGAATCCCCACAGCTTTCATAACCATCCCAGTGTGTTACACTCGGTTTGATGATGGTGTTTTTCTTTATCAGTATTTGATTCAGCCCTGATGCTGAAGTCCTGATAAGGTGTAACTCAGATTCGTTTATCCACGCAGCCCGCTCAATCAGCATACAAGACACGGAGTCGACGTGTGAAGTTTTCCACTTTTATTCAGCACACATCAACAACTGCATACAATCGCTCAATCGCCTTTCCACTCTCAAATTTACTTTCCAATTCTCTATCAACAACAACCAACAGCAACTCTACAAAACAGCACGGCACATAATTTTATAACCTCTCTCTCTCTTCCCGAACAATTTCGAATACAGTAGAAATGACGCACTACCACCAATCGAATAAAAGATCGTCATCACTGACTTACGTCTATACATATTTTTTCTCCTTCCGGAACGTCCTCTTGCTTCGACATGTATCGGGAAATTTCTATCGAGAGTAAACACGCGGATCCAGAGAACTCTACAACAATATCGACTAACGAAATTTATCAACGTTATACAAAGCCTCTCCTAACAACAATGCAAACTCAAATCAAAGGTAAATAAACTCTATTATTGAATACTTTGCAAATTGAAATGATTAGATCTATCGTGCGCGTTTCCGACGTACTACCATTCGCGTTTCAACGTAACACAGTGCATTAAGGGGTAGAGAACTCTATCAACACTGAATCCCCACAGCAATCATAACCATCCCAGTGCATTTAGGGGTAGGGACCTATATCAACACTGAATCCCCACAGCTATCATAACCATCCCAGTGCATTAAGGGGTAGGGACCTATATCAACACTGAATCCCCAGAGCAATCATAACCATCCCAGTGCATTAATGGGTAGGGACCTATATCAACACTGAATCCCCAGAGCAATCATAACCATCCCAGTGCATTAAGGGGTATGGACCTATATCAACACTCAATCCCCAGAGCAATCCATCCCAGTGCATTAAGGGGTAGGGACCTATATCAACACTGAATCCCCAGAGCAATCATAACCATCCCAGTGCATTAAGGGGTAGGGACCTATATCAACACTGAATCCCCAGAGCAATCATAACCATCCCAGTGCATTAAGGGGTAGGGACCTATATCAACACTGAATCCCCAGAGCAATCATAACCATCCCAGTGCATTAATGAGTAGGGTCCCATTGCATTAAGGGGTAGGGACCTATATCAACACTGAATCCCCAGAGCAATCATAACCATCTCAGTGCATTAAGGGGTAGGGACCTATATCAACACTGAATCCCCAGAGCAATCATAACCATCCCAGTGCATTAAGGGGTAGGGACCTATATCAACACTGAATCCCCAGAGCAATCATAACCATCCCAGTGCATTAAGGGATAAGGACCTATATCAACACTGAATCCCCAGAGCAATCATAACCATCCCAGTGCATTAAGGGGTAGGGACCTATATCAACACTGAATCCCCAGAGCAATCATAACCATCCCAGTGCATTAAGGGGTAGGGACCTATATCAACACTGAATCCCCAGAGCAATCATAACCATCCCTGTGCATTAAGGGGTATGGACCTATATCAACACTGAATCCCCAGAGCAATCATACTTCTAAAATGAACAGTGACAAAATGGCCACTTTAATCTTACCAATCACGGCGTGTCAGGACAACGCTCTACCACTTGAGCTACGGCGGTAGGATACGTAGCGGTAGGATGTGAAAGAATAAGAAAAACAAGACAGGGACTTTTTACAAAAATAAAAAAAGCTTAGTCTACTTTTAAAGAACAGAGTTATGCATTTAAAAGTAAAGAAAAACTATTACACAATACCTTAACTAAACAGCAGGAAGTATCATCATCGTCCAGCTTCAATAGTGACCAAAACGTGTAATACTTCAGGTCACTGTTGTGATGTTAATGATTTGTTTCACCGCCCTAGCTCAAGTGGTACAGCGTTCGCCTGGCACACCGATGATCCAGGTTTCAATCCCGTGGTGGGCGATATAAAATGTGGCCATTTTTACTGTCCATTTGAGCAGTATGATTGCTCTGGTGGTTCAGTGCTGATTCAGGTCCCTACCCCTCTTTCCCTGGGATGATTATGCCCGTCTGCCATATCGCCAATGGTGGGTGTAGACGTCTGCCATATCGCCAATGGTGGGTGTAGACGTCTGCCATATCGCCAATGGTGGGTGTAGACGTTAAACCTCAATGTTCTTTTCTCTTCTCTGAGGTTAATGTTGCGACGCACACTGCCTCATCCAACTATTAAACAATCAGTGGAAAACGATTCCTTGTATTTATGAAATATGCTAAGAATAATCCAATGCAAAAGGATACTTTTTAAAAGATATTTATTTCCAGATTTATTTAACACACCAATAAGGGAAGACTATCGCACACTTTCATCACCTTATAGTATCGTTCTGATCTTCAATCATTATCATCGTTATTTTCATTGTCAGGGTTATCTACGCGATCCTCACTATCGTCGCCGTCCTCCTGTTCATTGTAATCAACTATAGCACCGACTGCAAGAATTTAATGTTTTGTTCTTTGACTTCCAAAGTGAATGGCATTCAAAAAACGTTTGTTGTTTTTTTTTAATAAAATAAATGAACTCAGTATTCCACGTGAATAATAGTAGAGACCATCGGACACTTTAATTGTTGTATACAATCGTCATCATCGTCATCATCGTCATCTTCGTCGTCATGGTCCTCTTCTACATAATCACCATCAGCTGCCAACTCGCCAATAATTGTAATGCTTTCATTCTTTGACTTTTAAAGGTCATTGCTATTACACGTTTAGTTTTATTATCGACCTCGCTATTGTCCATCAATACTAACAAAAGGCCACTGGACAGATATGAAGGCGAATGTCAGAGGACACAAAACATAAAACGATGCTTTCTCGTCGTCATCATTATCATAATCATAATCATCATCATAATGATCATCATCATCATCATCATTGTCCGCGACGACGTTAACTACTTCCTGATGTTAGAGTTTAATTCTCATGAAACTACCCCACAGTATTACTGATTGCAGAAGAAGAAGACGTAGAAGAATGAATGAACATTGAGGTTTAACGCACCCACCATTGGTCATAGGGCAGACGGGGATAACCATCCCAGGACATCAGGGGTAAAGGCCTGAATCAACACTGAACCACCAGAGCAATCATACTGCTAAAAGGGACAGTGACAAATGGCCACTTTTATCTTGTCCCATCACGGGAATCGAGCCTTGGTCATCGGCGTGCCAGGCCAGCACTGTAGCACTTGATCTACGGCGGTGGGACGTGGAAGAAGAAGAAGAAGAAGAAGAAGAAGAAGAAGAAGAAGAAGAAGAAGAAGAAGAAGAAGAAGAAGAAGAAGAAGAAGAAGAAGATTAGGATTTAAAAAAGTAGTGTAGTACTGTAGAACAGAGTTATGCATTGAAAACTAAAGGAAGACTATTACACAATACACAACTCTACATCAGGCAGTATCTTCATTGTACAACTCTACACCAGGCAGTATCATCATCGTACAACTCTACATCAGGCAGTATCATCATCGAACAACTCTACATCAGGCAGTATCATCATCGTACAACTCTACAACAGACAGTATCATCATCGTACAACTCTACATCAGGCAGTATCATCATCGTACAACTCTACATCAGGCAGTATCATCATCGTACAACTCTACATCAGGCAGTATCATTATTGTACAACTCTACATCAGGCAGTATCATCATCGTACAACTCTACATTAGGCAGTATCATCATTGTACAACTCTACATTAGGCAGTATCATCATTGTACAACTCTACATCAGGCAGTATCATCATTGTACAACTCTACATCACGCAGTATCATCATCGTACAACTCTACATCAGGCAGTATCATCATTGTACAACTCTACATCAGACAGTATCAGCATTGTACAACTCTACATCAGGCAGTATAATCATCGTACAACTCTACATCAGGCAGTATCATCAACGTACAGCTTCAATAGTGACCAAACAGTTTAAGACTTAAGGTTACTGTTGTGAGATTAGTGTTGGGACGGACACTGCTTCGCCCAAGTATAAAACAATCAGTGCAAAACTATTCATTGTATTTATGAAAGATGCTAAGAATAATCCGGTTTACAAGGAGGATTTTTGTTTTAAATCCATACTTATCTGGAAATAACTGTGAAATATTTAAAGGAATCAGAACGAACCAAATGACACCATATTTCAGTAATAACTCAACGTATTGTGACCAAGTTTTTTAAGGACATGACCTTGGTACATTTACCACCTCCCGTCCTATCATGTTTGCTCTACCGCAAGGTCAAGGTCACGCGCGCCGTTTTGCTGCTAAACATGTTTTGCTCAATGTTTCCACAACGGCTGAAGCGATTTGGTTGAGTTTTGGTATATAGATACTATAAATCATGGGTCACCTACACTAGCAGACTGGCATCCTACAATAGCAGTCTGTCATCCTATAGTAGCAGTCTGTCATCCTATAGTAGCAGACTGTCATCCTACAATAGCAGTCTGTCATCCTACAATAGCAGTATATCATCCAATAATAGCAGTCTGCCATCCTGCAATAGCAGTCTGCCATCTTACAATAGCAGTCTGCCAAAACTTAAAATAGCAATCTGTCATCCTACAATAGCAGTCTGTAAGTCTACAATAGCAGTCTTTCATCCTAAAATAGTAGTCTGTCATCCTACAGTCTGTAAGTCTACAATAGCAGTCTGTCATTCTAATTAATCAATATTTCATTTATTGTCTATTCACACATTCAGGTGATATTAGACATTAATTAATAACAACAACAATATAAATAAAATCACAATTAAGAAACCTTGTAACAACATGGAATGAAAGGGGAATAAAGATTTAACACCAAACTATAAAAGTCTACCAATAGGAGTCTGTGCAATACTTTTCACAACTGCTGTTATCTGTGAATGATGTAATACATCATCTAAAGAATGTCCATATTCAGTCAAATGATGTCCTTGGTTTTCATACATTGCATTTAAAACTGGACATTAAAAAAAATGTGGTAAACTGATATATTTTTGCCACACATACACTGGATATCTGCCGAATATTTAGTATTCCATGAGTTCATTCTTAACTTGTATATTAATTTTGACAACTGTCGTGAACAGTTCGGTATAGTAACCTTGTTAATGCTAGTATCTTGACATACTGCTTTTTCTAATAAGGAATACATTTCATGACAACACATACTCACATTGTTGACAGAAATAGAATCTAATGATCTTAGTGCTCCCTCTTTGGCTAACTTGTCACATACTTCATTCCAATGAATTCCACAATGTGCTGGAACCCAACATAAATCAACAACTATACCTCTAGAAAACATACAATGGATAATATGTTTAATTTCATATATGAATTCATTTCTTACTTTGGAATATCTCTGTTTTAAAGCATACAAAACCGATTTTGAATCTACACAAATCAGTAAACCAAAGAGCTCTAACGGTAAAGTCATAATGTAGTTGAGAGCCATTACAATAGCATTAAGCTCACTCATAAATATAGAAAACCCCTTTCATAGATAATGTAAGCGTCTTACATTTGGGTGTCGGATAGTGCAGTGGTTGGAGCACTCGCTACTGTGTCGAAAGTGAAGCACCGTCCGGTGCGGTTAGCACTTGGATGGGTGACCGCTAAGGTGTGAAGCGACAAACAACAACGCCGACTCAACTGTGATTGAGTACCTACTCTCTTGAGGGTGGGGAAGGTAAAGCAGCGAGGGAGAGAGTTGGGCATCACCCTCATTACGCTGGCCCAAGATAAGTGTGATCTCCAACATCACGCTCCCCTACGGCCACAAGGCTATGGGACTACCTTTACCTTTTTTTACCTTACATTTAATGCAGGAATGATAAAAGCCGATCCACTATCTAAAGAATCTAATACCGAACCATCTGTAAAAATCTTCAAATGGTTTAAATAATTATTTTAAATATGCTCTTTTACCTCAGTAACTAAGAGATTAGTGTTGTCATCTTTTTTTAGTTACACTATAATCAATGTTAAAAATCTGTCATTCTATAATAGCAGTCTGTCACTCTACAATAGCAGTCTGTCATCCTACAATAGCAGTCTGTCATCCTACAACAGCAGTCTGTCATCCTACATCAGCAGTCTGTCATCCTACAATAGCAGTCTACCATCCTACAATAGCAGTCCGCCAAACGTACAATAGTGGTCTGCCAATATACAATAGCAGACCGCCCTACTACAAAATTAGTCTGCCAATATACAATAGCAGTTCGCCCTACTACAACATTAGTCTGCCAATATTCAATAGCAGTCCGCCCTACTACAATATTAATCTGCCAATATACAAAAGCAGTCCGGGTGTCGGTCACTCCGACTTTCACCATTTTGTTTCAAAACACAATTTTGTCAAAGAAAGACTGAACAGCAATGTCTGATGTTAACTTTGGATACTGTAACTACTGCTAAGCATTTTAGATCATTCGTTGTTTGTACTTTCTCAAAGGTCAAGGTCATTGTGGTGTACCATCTAAAAAGAGGCTGAACCCAGTTGGATTTTTTTTGGGGTTGCCTACAGCTACTACAGTATAGCCTGTTGTAAATAAAGGGACAATTGTTTGTCTACATCTACTACAGTATAGCCTGTTGCAAATAAGGGACAATTGTTTGTCTACATCTACTACAGTATAACCTGTTGCAAATAAGGGGACAATTGTTTGTCTACATCTACTACAGTATAACCTGTTGCAAATAAGGGACAATTGTTTGTCTACATCTACTACAGTATAGCCTGTTGCAAATAAGGGACAATTGTTTGTCTACATCTACTACAGTATAGCCTGTTGCAAATAAGGGGAACATTGTTTGTCTACATCTACTACAGTATAGCCAGTTGCAAATAAGGGACAATTGTTTGTCTACATCTACTACAGTATAACCTGTTGCAAATAAGGGGACGATTGTTTGTCTACATCTACTACAGTATAACCTGTTGCAAATAAGGGGAACATTGTTTGTCTACATCTACTACAGTATAACCTGTTGCAAATAAGGGACAATTGTTTGTCTACATCTACTACAGTATAGCCTGTTGCAAATAAGGGGAACATTGTTTGTCTACAGGTACTACAGAACAGCCTGTTGTGAATAAGGGGAACATTGTTTGTCTACATCTACTACAGTATAACCTGTTGCAAATAAGGGACAATTGTTTGTCTACATCTACTACAGTATAGCCTGTTGCAAATAAGGGGAACATTGTTTGTCTACAGGTACTACAGAACAGTCTGTTGTAAATAAGGGGACAATTGTTTGTCTACATCTACTACAGTATAGCCTGTTGCAAATAAGGGGAACATTGTTTGTCTACAGGTACTACAGAACAGCCTGTTGTAAATAAGGGGACAATTGTTTGTCTACATCTACTACAGTATAGCCTGTTGCAAATAAGGGGAACATTGTTTGTCTACAGGTACTACAGAACAGCCTGTTGCAAATAAGGGGGCAATTTGTTTGTCTACAGATACTACACAACATCCTGTTGTAAATAATGGATAGTTGTTTTCTGATAGATATTACAGAATCCTATCCTATCCTAAGTTATGGGCCTAAAGCAATAATCATGTAATGTAATGTAATCCTATGCTATAAGGACTCGAAGGTCTTAGGGCACCACAGATGATCGTTTAACCTGCGCACTCTATCTTTCTCTGTCCTCAGCAACCTTCACGGTTTCGCTCAGAGTCAAGCCAGTCCATTCCCTTTTTCTGTCTCCTTCTTCTTCTGCCTCCGTGCACCGTGCCTTGTAGGATGGTACAAATGATTTTTTTGTAACGCTTTACTGTCCCTATTGAAAACGTAAGAGGTTGTTGGTGCTTTAGGTATTTCTTGTTGATTATTCTGAGGTTGAAAATCTGTTCAGTGGTACTTCGTCGTGTCCTGAATCGTGCTTGTTCTTCAGCTATGATTTGTTCAGCTTGGGGTTTCAAACTGTTGAGTATGATTTTCAGGGGGACCTTGCTGGGATGGCTGATGAGGCTGATGGTGCGGTACTTTTCACACTGGTGCGGTACTTTTCACACTCCTGAAGACTACCTTTTTGTGGAAGAGTGATGACTGGGTCCATGGTGTAGGCCACTCCCCACTTTGCCAGATCTTGTTACAGATAATGGTGAGGGCATCAATCATGGCTTCTCCTCCTGTTTGAAGCAATTCCGCGGGTATGTTGTCCACTCTCGCTGGCTTCCCCTTTTCAGAGATTGCACTGCTGCCTCAACTTCTTATCGACGTATTGGGAGGATTTCTACTTCTTCTCTGTTCTGGTTACATGCTAGAACAGATGGATCTCCGTTTGGTGTGTGGTTGTAAATGTTAGAGCAGTACTCTGTCCATCTATCCAAGACATCTTGTTCTTCTGTAAGGCATGTGGCAGACGTGCGTTGGATCGTATAATAAAAAGAACCACACTACAGAATAACACGCTGTAAACAATGCGACAATTGTATGCATATAGATATTTCAGAATAGAACATTGTAAATTAGGGGACAATTTCTTGCAAACAGATACAACAGAATAGAAAGTTGTCAATAGAGGAGACCATACATACAGATACTACACAACAAGGGGAGACTATACATACAGATACTACACAACAAGGGGAGACTATGCATACAGATACTATACAATATGGGAGACTACACATACACATTCTACACAACAAGGGGAGACTATACATACAGATAACACACAACAAAGGGGGACTTTACATAGATATACTACACACAAGGGGAGACTATACATACAGATACTACACAATAAGGGGAGACTATTCATACAGATTCTATACAATAAGTGTATATACATACATATACTACATAAGGGCAGACTATACAAACAGGTACTACACAGTAGGGGAGACTATACATAAAGGTAGGCCTACTACACAGTAGGGGAGACTATACATACAGGTAGGCCTACTACACAGTAGGGGAGACTATACATACAGGTAGGCCTACTACACAGTAGGGGAGACTATACATACAGATACTACACAGTAGGGGAGACTATACATACAGATATTACACATCGAGGGGAGACTATCGCACACTTTTCTTACTTTATAGTATCGTTGCCGTCTTCAATCATCATCATCGTCATTTTCGTTGTTATTGTTATCTACATGATCCTCACTATCGTCGCCGCCCTCCTCTGCA